>OX103973.1:30434969-30544506 GCA_944470395.2 Schistosoma turkestanicum
GCTGTTTTTAATTCCATTTTTCTCAGTTATATTAACTAATCACACATTTTTTTTCTCAAATATTCTATATTCTCCTAACTGTTGTTTATTATAGTAATGATGATTTCAACAGAACTGGCAAAAATTTGTTGTCTGAATCAATCGTTTCGGAGATGAATCATGGTTATAAAAGTGATAGTGAAGTGCATCATCACAGCAGTCGTAAATCATCACCATCCTCCTCCTCCTCCTCCTCCACTAAATTCACATTTTCATCTCCATTCAGCAATGAAGTAAAATTTGCATTTCCTAACTTAACCAAACGTTCAACTTCATTGTCTGACTTATTTGATAATCAATGTATACAATTGAAAACGTCTCTTTTATCCAATTCTTTTGTATCTGAAAAAAATGTTTCACATTACAATTTCTTTTTATCATCAACCTTTTCTAGTTCTTCTTCTTCCTCTTCTTCTTGTTCAATTGATCAAGAAAATGATAATATTATAACAGATCATAGTATTTCACGAATAATTGAAAAATTCCGTACACCTAAAACACTGAAAGATCGTTTAGGTATTGTAAATTTTTTTTAGAAAAAAATTTTTTTTAATTTCAACAAGCTATTTTTATTGAGATGGTAATTTTTTTTATTCTTATTCACCATTTTCGCTTTATTCCATGCTTGTTTTCACGCACATTACATTGAAACCCGGTAATTTTGTTAACTTTTTCATATACCTATAATCACTTTGTGCCTTCAAAAATATCCATTCTTATATATTGTACTCTTTATTTTCCTTTGTTGTAATTATTATATTTTATTACTGTAATGTCAAAAATGTATTTCACTGAGATGATTTAGAAAATTTATTTAAATTAAACAGATTTTATTACCCATACCATTTGCTCGTGTTTTCTGGTATTCATTTGAAATTTCTGCATTCTTTGTATAAATGTGTTGTTGATGATTGGTAACAAAAGAGAGCGCGTCTGTGTTTTCAATTATGATAATTCTTCCTACCGATACGCCTAAACTGCTTTTCTAGTCAGTTCCAGTAATCTTAACTACTTCTGTGTCAGTTTGAACGCTGGAGAAGAGGCACAAATTGTGAATAAACGTTTTTCTCCATGGTTAGTTTAGTTATACAGTCACACATGTTGGTGGGCTTTTGGAATGTATGAATAACCTGTTCGCTTATCAGAGAAAGGCATTCACTCCCTTATCAGAGCTTTGATAAAACAAATAAACTTTTAGAATTTAAATGATTCGAAAATATTTGTTTTCCGGGATTAGTTTTTCATATGTAGAACCAAACTTCTCTTGGAATGCTCTGTTTAAACAAAGTTGTTTTTAGCTGGAGTAATATTCTTCTCAACATGATCAATATCAGTAACAGACTGACTATTATACCAGTCTCTTTTATTTTCACGTGTCTGTTGTGAGAAAACTCAAACGGTTATTGATTCCGTCTTGTTTCATCAAACCAATCCAGATTAAATTGTAACTCAGTAGTATGAAAACTCAACTGATGACACAACAGTTTACTGTCTCAATAGACAATTCATGTACTAGCACTTATCGTCTTTGTATCATTATAACGCATTAACAGTACAGTAGAAAGATATAACTAATTCATCAACATTGATTTTATGTTCATTTATATTCTACACAGACAATGACTTCTGCAATCGGCAATTATTGGTTCCAACGAACTATCACTTTGAAAAAGCAATCACGGGGATGTCATTATGTTACAGATGAAATTAAAAAAGCTTTGCCAGAAATTGAAAAACTACAAATGGGTATTTTACATCTTTTTAGTAAGTACACTTTAGCTTATAAAATTATTTACAAAATTCAAGCACATTCATTTCGTCGTATTTGTGCTGATCATTTATTCGAAATATTTAAATATTTGTCATATATTTTTAGTTCGTTGATTTCAAGTTCTCGACTGTACTTCATTCCTTTACAAGTCTTGACTACTCCAGACACTTGATAGTTCACTTTTTCGTGAAAGTCTGCGTTAAGAATGAAAAAGTTTATTGAAAAAAAACACGTTAATAAAAATTGAGGGTGATTGGCCAATCAATGATTAGCAAGTCAAACAAGCAAACTTATAAAAACGGAGTCAGTCATTAGTATTTTAACCCCTGTAAAATAAAACAGTTTCTATCCATTACCCATATGCTTCTCCATTCAACTGTAGTCAACGCAAATGTGTAGCAGCCTTTTATTAAGACAAGTGGCAGAGAAGTACTCAAACTTCCCTAAGGCTCTTTAATCGAACACCATTAATAGAATCAGAGCCTATAGCGAACTCCATATGAATTGGTATCATGGGGCGGTTCCCATCACATCTTCCTACTTTCCCCATTTCTGTCTAGCTTTGTTATATATCTATCTATCTTTGCATATAACTCTTTTATCGTTTGACCTCCTACTTGTAGACTCACCTGTTGACTATGACTATTGAGATGACAACATCCCGTTTGATGAAGACTGGCTGAATTCAGTCTTCATTCACTGTTTATCTAAACCTAGTTACCGAGTTTCTAAATTATTGTATATTTTTGTTCCACGATTCCTTTATTCCTGAATCATATTGTCTGTGTTTATAACTGGTACATTAACTCTGATATTTGTTTCGATACTGTCATCTCACTGTGGTGTAGCAACTTATATCGATGCACACTTGTGTTGTTCTTTAATTTATTTATAACTAAGTGACCGATATCAAACCTTCAGACTACCGAATATTATTATGTGTTAGTATCAATACAATGTCAGTCTTCTTTACCTACAATCTTGGTGTGCTTAATGAGGGAATTTTTCGATAGATATTCACAATGTAGATGAAAAGCTTATTTTATGCAATTTACGGTAATCTAGGTTACACGCTAGATCACCTTCCCCATACACCGAATCTAGCCATTTGCAATGCCTTTTTATTTGCGAAAATCCTAAGTTCAAGGTGTGTTTGAACGAGATGCAGTCGATATTCCAAAATATTTAGAAAATTTCTTCGCGTATTTTTTTGGACAGATCATTTGTTTTGTTAATTTTAAAGTTGAAATTACTTCACTTAAACCGTAAACCACCAAACCTGAGATTTGAAGCTCATAGTTTGTTCATTCTCTTCATAAATTTCTTTTATTGACGTGCCAATTTTTAACTTTCATTATTTTTTTTTCTTTTTCTATTTCTAACAGTTCAGCATACATCAGCTACTCTGACAGTTAATGAAGTACGTTAACTTAGTATTATACAGTTTAGTTAATTGTTTTGTAGATATTATCTACTACCATTATATTTTTACATGATTTGAAACTAGTTTTTATCGCTTACTAATGGTGTCTAGAAAGATAATGAAGGCATCGCAACTACGTCATCCAGCTCAGAATACAAACCACCTTATAAATTTTCTTTCGGATCAATAAATATTCCCCTTCATCGCACTGGAATCTTTTTTCATTCAATAATGGGAAAAAATCTTCCAGTTGTTTATTTTCTTACACTTTAACTACTTCGATAACTGGTCTTTATTTATAAAAGTAGAATAGGCTACCTTTAAAGATGAAGTATAATGGAAAAAAAGGTGTGATATGATAGCAATTGTGCAGAAGTAGTTCAGTCATCATTGTCGCAGGACGAAGTATGTCGGTGTGAAATGTTACACCTTGCAAAGCCTAATAATTTGAGAAGTTCAATATGGACAACATTGTCAACCCCAATGGTTAACTGAACGTGAGTAAAGGAAACTGAAGAATGGCGAATCAGAAATTGTATTTAACCCACAATTTTTAGAAAAGAATATGGAGAATAAGGACAAGTGCAACCAGTTTGATACGATGCGCTATCTTTCTATGTCTAAAACCATTGATTACGAGTATTGTGCCACCTCTAGCTAGCAAGTCTTTACCTATTAACATGTCTCGATAGTCAATGACTTCATGGAATGCTTGCATGTATTGATCTTTCCGCCTTTAGCCTCTCTTGGAACTTATCTCTTTAATTGCGCGTTAGCGTAAGCATTAGTAGCTTGAGCAATGCATTATGTCCTAACCATCTCAGTATGTAAAGATATATAACCTCAGTTGTAAACTTTTCCCTTATTCAATACCCTAAACTAGGACTAAACAAAGATACAATTACTACTCATTATATCCTCTTTGTTAACAGATAAATATGTGGCGTAATTTGGCAAAAGTCAAGAAAACTTTTCATACTCGTGATTAGTTTTTGTTACTCCTATATGATTTTGAAATCGGTTTTCTTGAAACTCCAGTGTTCAAACATATCTAAATATTTTCAATTATTTCAGTATTTACAAACACCGTGAATGAAATTAGGCATGTTTATACTGTTAGCCTGTATAAATAAATGTTACTTTTAAAATTTTGCATCAACTTTCTTATTGATATTAACAGAGTTGGGATCCGTCTGTAAAGTAAGTTCCATTCAACATATTTTTCAAATATTCAATTACAATTTGTAGTGATCAATCTTTAATGAAATTGTAATTTTTTTTAGTATTATTAGTTGTATTGCACGAATGCACATATTCATAATCTTAACATTTCACTTATGTACATTTTAAAATGTTGATGCTTGTTAATTTATTTCTATCTACACTATTCTTTTGTCTACTTCCATAAATAAACTTATTTCGTCAATTTGTTATGAAGCCAACCCCCATGCTTCATTTATTCATCCTTAAAGTCTTTCCGTTTGTATTTGTGTACCTTAAAAAAGAAGTTCATCTAGCACAGTTCGTATTTGGCTTGTATCATCACCATTGCATAATGCGGGTAGTTTAGGTGTAGTAGTATACAATATTGATTAATAAGAACTTGTGTTTCACCGTCATCCTTATTCATAGGGTAAACAATGAACATCAAAGGTTTTACCTCGGATATATTAGCGGATACAAAATTAGACTAATTTTATTAAACAGAAGTGTGAAGTCAGCATTCTGAACTTTTTCTTTAAGTTGTATCTTCTGTGTTTTATGTAAAAAGATATTTTAATAAGTACGTGGCTCATTACTAGCCACCACTCAGATGACCTTTGAGTAACTAATATACAACAAGAATGAGAGACTTTCTACTCTAAGCTTGAACGGTGGCTCAGTGCTAATTTGCTGCACCGAAGTGGAAGAACAAATACTAATGACCTTCAGTTTGAGATTCGTTACTATATTTCAAACATTTCCTTTATATGTACACAAAACCAGACCACATCGCACCAATAAATCGAAATTAACAACTATACATGAGTGGCTGTCAGCAGCGAAGATCGCAAATAATAAACTGTCGACAAAGTCGGAACAGTAAATCATAGGAAAATAATTTTTGCGTTATAAGAAAGCTTATCATAAAAGGTATATATAAACAGTTGAAATACTAATTGTATGCATCAATAGTTCTTCACAAAGCTTTAGTCTTCATCTGGTTGTAACAGAATAAATTTGGCATCACATAAACTAACAGTTTGTAGGACTAAAAAAAATTAACCAATGGAAATTTACGCGAACGTATATTTTCTATAGATTGGATACTTCGTTAAGTGTAGTGAAGTTTTTGTTTCATTAAAGTGTTTGATTGTTTGATATGTCTTTTACTTGCGTAAATATAAATGTAAAAACTGGATTACATTAGAAGATTTCTATTGAAATGTAATTAAAACTTAAATATTTATTTTAAAGATAAAGACTAAAGAACAACTTTTTTAAGTTAAAGAAATGCTAGTGACAATATTGTCTGCCCAATCTATTGATAAACAAATACCCCACTTTCACATTTTACTTCGTTTAAACATCTATGCATTAGTATAAAGGGGCGCTTAAATATTAATGCACCACACAAACTATTAAGTTTGTCAGTCGGCTGAAATACGGCTAAATCAAAGCAGGTGTTTGTTTTAAGAGGCCACACTCGGAGCTTTTCACCCAAAAAGCAGTGGAGCAATGTAAGGAGATTTAGTCCTATGGTAGCCGGTGACCAATGATAAGTCTATGTGCCATTCGTCATATCAGGATCCTGGAGTCCATTTGCATCATTGGTTTGGAATCAGGATAGATTTTCCATACCTACCAACTCGGTTAAAGTACCAGACACCCGTTTTCTACAAACAACACCCCCGTCATAGGAAGCTAGTGAGTAGGACTTCTCTGGCAGTGGCTATATATGCATGACCATATGAGAGCATTTCGAGAGAGACCTGGGCTTTTGGGAGCTTATTTCATCATTGAGGAATATCGACCATCTATTTCGTTAGTCATGCATAAACTCGTGCAGTTAACCATTAACAACAACTAAGTGAAATTCATTTATCTGCACTCCCAAACGTAAGTCAATATTGTAGAATCCTAAAACCTGCATAAGTTTTTGAAGGTTTAACATTCCAATATAGCTGAAGCTGATTCTGCTCAAAAATATCAATCCTATAGATTTCACATAGTTCGTTTATTGAATTTCATTTCATCCTACTATTGATTTTCTAGAACAGATATGGAAATGGTTCTTAATCATCTCGTACCTGAGGTATGTTTAATGCCTGATTGTGGATTATCATGTGTTCGTCTAACTTACTCAATGTTTATTTTATTGTTTAAAAATCCATTTTCTTTGAAAATATTGGTTTTCCCTTTTCAGTTTTTATCTAATACTATTTTTTTTATGTATGATTAATATTTCGTATTATTTATGCGTTGTAAATGACCTATGAAGTTAATTATGTGCAACTCGGTATTTTTCTTTATGGCTTTTTCAATGAATCTATGTTAACTATAATTTATATAAAATTTATCATATTTGACTTAGAAAACTTTTAATTGGCCTTCTATTTGTATACATAAAACTTTTTCTCCCCTTAAATATTGACTTACATGGCTAATAATATTCATTTATGAATAGCATCAGTTGATATGGTAAAAAGGTTGTTTGAATGTATTCCAGCTGGTGGATATCATGGTAGACAGAAGCAAGTTCTGAAATTCTAAGCTGTAAACGAATAGATTCATTCGAAAATTTTTGAAATTTCTTTATAAAATTTAATTTCTGTACATGGTATGACAAGCAATAGATTGAAGCGTCTTACAGAGAGAGACTGATCTTTTGGTTACAGTTTTAAGAGTTCAGTTTAGTCGGTTGTAGTTTATTTAGGATAGTTTCCGTCATGAACTGACCTTAATTAGAGAAATTTTCAAAACTTATCGAGTACTGGGCAACTATCTGTTTATTTAGTGTAAAATATTTTAAATTATAGCTAACGATCGAATTTCGGGACGCACATTTTATGCAGATATGATTAGTTTCAAATTAAACAAAACAGGCTTTCGGGATTCTGGGGATAACCACAATCTAAGGTTATAGCAGAAATTTTAACTGAAAGTGATATTGAGAGGGAACCACTCAGGATGCACAAGCTCCAACCGAGATCGATCAAATACAAAGTATTTAAATATTTTCGAAAACTTCCTTATCTACACGAAACAGTAATGTATTAGTTTCAGTTCTCTTTACATGTTAATAATAACAATAAAATAATTATAATTCTTGTGTGGAGCGGAAACTTGAAGAACTACGAAAGCCATCATCCAGAAAATACAAGTATTCATTAACAGTTGTCTACGCAAAATACTTCGGATTCGTTGGTCAAACACCATCCGCAACAACCTACTGTGGGAGAGAACAAACCAAATTCCAGTGGAGGAGGAAATCAGGAAGAAGCGGTGGAAGTGGATAGGACACACACTGCGAGAAGCACTGAACTGCGTTACAAGACAAACCCTCACTTGGAACCCTCAAGGTAAAAGGAAAAGTGGAAGGACAAAAAACACATTACGCCGAGAAATAGAGGAAAATATGTGAAAAATGAACAAAAGTTGGAGAGAACTGGAGAGGGAAGCCCAGGACAGAGTTGGTTGGAGAAAACTGGTGGGCGGCCTATGCTCTTTTGGGGGTAACAGACGAAAGTAGGAATTCGTATTTCTGATGTCTCGTGATTTAATACAAGTCACTTTTTCAAAGTAAATAAATAAATAACCGGAATGAAATAACACAAGTTTAAATGGTTAATAGGGATTACAACGTAATTTTTTTAATGATAAATTCTATTCTTGAATAGTATTTTTATTCTCATATTTATTGTAGTCACTTAAATACAAACACTCTTGTGAGGGTCCTGATGATATGGTAAGTTCATATGGATTTCAATAAAGTACAACTTATATATGATTGTCTTTAATATCTTAGTTTAATTCTAATAGTACATTGATTTGTTGTGTGGTGTTCGACTTTGATATTGATGACCAAGCTTGCTATTTACTAGCTTAATCGGCTAATTTAGTGAGAAGGTGAAGTGAAAAGATAGCTCCTTATTAACCAAATGAAGAAATAATTAGATATATACATGAACTTCGAAAGAAAATGGACGTCCTGAAAAATTTATAACTAATTATTTAGCCAGGAAAATAACCGAAGCCCTAACCATGAACATAACGTCCCTGTATTTACGGCTACAGTTTAGAAATGATGCACCCAGTGAAATGCTGATGTTACGCAGAGCAATTCAAAGAACCCTTAATGCACAGAAACTATGATTGGTGTTTACTACACGTCGTATGGTCACTTTGATATTGAAAGATACATGCGATATTAGAATAAAGAGATACTACACTAAGCATATATATTGGTTTTAAGAAATCTCTTATTCTAGATAATATATTTTTTCCAATGTATTTATATTTTATTCATTAATGTTATGTTATAATGGCGCTAAGTAGCTACTCAAATCCTACCAACGTCCGAATTCAGATATTCCAATACGATCCCAAATACTATTCCCAAATCTCCTATATATCAGAACACAACGCCGTTAGATGAAGCTGTTTATGAGGTCGATAACAGTAGAGATGAAGGAAGGAAGGAATGGAATTGAGTGGCGTCAAAAGCTTTACAGGTCATGCATATTTATACAGATAGGTCGAATAAGAAACAACATGGAAGTCTGTGACATTGATATCTAGGACGTCCAATGGGAAACATCATTTAAAGTGACTTTGATAGTTAGGACGACCATAATATTGACCATTAGGAATCGACCAATAGAATAAGACTTCCAAAAATTGTTCTTTTAGGATATTTGATGAATATCCTAACGTATTCTCTTACTGCATATAATTTTGCGACTTAACAATTTATGTCGTTTTTTTTAAGCCTGCACATGCAAAACAAGCATTACTTGGTGGACCGAGTATTAGTGTGCCAATTACGAATGGTCAGTTAGCCTTAGGTACTTGGCAAGGAATATGGCTTTGTGAACATCGAAATTCTGGTTGTAGGTTTTATTTTTCAACTTTGCAATCTCATATTTATGTTTATGCTCTGTATTTTATTCCTACTATTTGTCTACTACTTCGTATTTCTTAAGGGAAAAAAAATCATACTCTCCTGTTTCCGACATCCTAAACCTTATTCTCAAAAGCATGTTATCCAATCGCTATCACCATACACCTGAATTCATTCTGTGTAGATTAACTAACTCGATCATTCAGTACACTAGTTTGTTAAAGTATCATTCATATAATTTTTTTAACAGTTTTGTCATAAGATTTAAGTAGTAGAAATCAACCTCATTGTTTGCAAACTTTTCAACTATTCAAACTGTGATCAATCACTTACAGCATGTTTGTCGATCGATTGCATCAACTGATTATCTTTGAATTGTAAACAACTATTTTAAGGCGTTGTAACCACTAACTCTGAACTGATAATCTAATATTTGAGTGTTGTTGAGGATGTTAGATCCCCAGAACTCGCTTGATAAATGCCTTAATTTTGGATTTATTTCATGGACCGATCAGTTGACCTTGAGATCACAATTCCCACCAGAGAAATCCTTGACTGTGATTGGTTACTGTGTCATTTTAGTGTGCTATTTTTGTGACTGTCCAAAGGACGTCTCTATAAAGTATAAATAAACGCAATTTGAGTGCTTGGATTCATTGTGTACTGGCTGGGTGTTTGTAGAATACAATTTCTATACTATATCAAGAATTCTTGCTGATACCTTTTGGTCAAGAGATCACAGTAGCCTACCTGGACGCTGATTTATTGTTTTGTTCTTGTTATTCGATTGAGGTGATCTCGTAATAGCTGAAGCATACCTAAAGACGAGTGTAACAAGTGTAAAATTTGTAAACTACTATACCACATTTATCATTCATCAAGGTTAATTAATGACATCCTATCTGCTGTCATGTCTTGAATAGGATACTTTAAGTAACTAGCCTTAATTCCATACAATGACGTGAATTTTCTGATCTTCTTTTTTAAAGCAAACAAACCTCCATCCTTATGCCATGTTCAACTGTTTGTTTTTCCTTTATTTTTATTGTAGCTCCACGTAAAGTAGTGGCCACAATACAAGGATGCCTAAGACAATGAATTTGCTGATTGATTACTTGTGTATATTGCTGATGTTATTTTTTTTTTCTAAAATTTTGTTCAATGATTACTTGCTTGTGTAAGTGATTGGTGCTTATAACATTCCAATTACTTTCAATGTAATTTTTTCAATGATTCATATATTTTTTGCTTAAAATAACACATGAATAATGTAAAGCTTCAACTTCAACTACTTAGCTTTTCCTGCTGTTTGCTTTAATTCCTATCTTTTTCATTTGTAAAAACGTTTGTTTCTTGTTACATATCATTGTCGTGTTATTTTTTCTAACACTTATTTTCATGATGTTAAGTGTTTTCTTCATTTGAGTACTTTGTTCTAAATGAAACCTGTAGAAAGTATGTGATAACTACTTGAAGTTTTGAATCCTATCTTTAGTGGGAGAGTTACGGGTACACACTATTGAGGTCGCCCCATACTACGATGGAAAAGCTTTCCAATCGTTCTGTTTTGTAATGACTGTTGAGTCATAGTCAGCTCGTGTTTTAAACTGTCCTTGTATATTGTTGTTCTGTACTTACATTTGCTCTTTATTGTAGGTTTCGTTTGCATTGAAATTTATTAGTTGTCAGATGAATAACAAATTAATGTATTCGTTGGGTTCTAGACAAAAAATCTATGCTCAACAGTATTTTGCAAATTATTATGTATCTCTGAATCATATGTTTTTGTCTCTTGTACTACTTTAGTGAAGTGTCGCATAAACTACATGGATGCCTAGGTATTGTATTTCTTATGCCGATTATGTGAACCAAGAAAAGTGTTTTTGATACTCTATTAGATATACTCCTCTGTGACTGTAAATATTCCTTTGGTACACAGTACTGCAATATGGTATATCAATTCCAAATGTTGAAATATTCAATGCTCTTACAAACAAGTGTGATATTAAACAACTTGATGTTGAGATGGCTCACAAAAGCCTCCAGAGGCACCCAAGAAACCAAAGCACGATCATATGAACTCAGATCGATAGAATTTTTGAAATGTCCATCACTAACTGCGGATAGGATGTTCTAAAGATGTTTTAACTATACACGAAAAACCATAAATATACATTTATTTCCTGTACATTTCGACACCTACTGAAGTAAAATATTCTTCTGATTTTCTTCCGGCTTTTGATTTGAACCATGTGGAGCGATTCTTTTAGTCCCAATGCCAATGTTTGTATTGTGTATTAGCTCTATGTAGTAACAGAATTAAAATTTTGAAATGTACGTAAAATATAGCCGTTTAATTATGATTGTTATTCTAGTTTATTTATTTATTCTAGTCTAATCAAATCGCACGTCGATGTACAATGTTGCTTCATTTCAAAACTGGTAGATAAGAGTGGAAATTTTAAAATGTCACAATGATCCGTGAAGTCATTATTGACTACTGGTATAAGATGTATAAGTACGTGCTAGCTTCTAAATTGGATCCGTCACAATACCCCTAATTTAATCGTTGTAGAATTTGAATGTGACAATCCGGATTACTATTCGTTGGTGCAAGGTATAATTTTGACTGTGAATGACTTGGCCATTGTATGCAAATAAAAATTCTAAGCTAACTGGATTGTTTACGAATTGATTAGTTAGCAAGCAATATTAAGTTATGAAAATCTTCAAAAATATCACTAATTGTCCTTAATTAGTCTGATAATTAAACAAGATCGTAATATTTATAGGAAATCTAAAACGAGGGAGAGCAGTGGGTCCTGATAGGATAACTCCTGAGATTTTTAAGGATGGTGGTCCAGTTTTAGCAGTTAGATTGACTAAGATCTCAGGTAGAATTTGGGAATTGGACGTAATCCCATCTGACTAGTCTCAATCCCTGATTGTCCCAGTTCATAAAGAAGGATAATAGTCCTCTTGTGACAATCACAGGAATCAGTTTAACTTATATGGTGTCTAAATTGCTAGCCTCGATAATACCTAGACGCTTAACTAGAGCTCGAGAAAGCCAGGCTGGTTTTCTACCTGGACGTGAATGTAGACCCATTTTCACACTACTTCAGGCCCCAGAACTAAGATATACGTTCAGACATCCCACAATAGTATTATTTCTCGACCTTAAGTTGGTATTCGACTCTTTCGTTCGTGAGGTTCTGTGGCAGTGTCTGTCATTAAAAGGTGTACCAGAGAAGTACATTAACCTTATACAAACTCTCTTGTCGAACAGTAGCGGTCGAGTAAGAGTTTGTGGCGAACAGTCATCGGAATCGATTACTTCAAGTATTGTTCGTCAGGGCTGTCCAACTTCTTTATTCTTGTTTAACTTTGTCTTAGATATCCTTTTGAAGTTAACATTATCATCGTCAGATTTTGCAGGGGTGGACCTTCTACCAGGAGGATCGCTTATTGACCTACAAGGTGCCGATGACATTCCATTCGGTGAAGACGCTGGCGAAAACCAGAGTTTTCTGACTACCCTAAGCAACAATGCAAGCATGTTCGGCATGCAGTTATCACCCTGGAAGTGCAAAATGTTGCTTCAAGATTGGCTCGCATCGACACCTGAATTACTGATAGGGAGTGAAGTAGTCGAGCGTATAGACCGCTCCAATTATCTGGGAAGTCTCATCAGTGCTGATGGCTTGATGACTGACGAAATCTCAGCACGGATACAGAAAGCTCGATTGGATTTTGTCAACTTGCATCACCTATAGCGCAAGTAAGATATCCGTTCGCTAACCTAAGGACGAGTGTACTGTGCAGCAGTTCGCTCTCTCCTACTATACGGATGCGAAACATGTCCGGTAAGAGTAGAAGATATTCGTAGGTTACTAGTTTTCAATTATAGATGTCTTCGAAGCATAACTCGTGTATCCTTGGACAACCGAGTAAGCAATGCTGTTGTTAAGAAACGGGTGCTAGGTAAGGATGACAGGTAAATAGATAAAGTGTTGACACTTAATCAGCTGAGGTGGTTGGGGCATGTGTACGTATGCCTAACCACCGACTGCCTCGACGAGCTGTGTTTTGTGGTGTTGGAGGTTGGAAGAAGGTTAGGGGTGGCCAGACTGAAACATGGCAGAAATCACTGACTAGTGGACTTAGTCATGCTGGTAGATATAGACTACCTGGTTGGGGTCCGCGAGATGATAGTAACTGATGGTTAGAGACCCTGAATGACATAGGTCCAAACCGTTTGCAATGGCAGAGGTGTATTCATTCTTTGTGTTCTCTGAAATTCTAATGTTTTGATTCCGTCATCATCTCTTTCTAAAATTATCTTCTTGAATAATATCTTGGAACCCTAATCTTACCGAATACTGCTCATACTTCTACTACCTACACTCTTATGGGATTTAAAATGATAGTTGCATCTGTGTGTTAATGTGGTTTGGCAAGTTGAACTGATGTACGTACGTACAAAGTTCGACGTTGTAATTAACTGAAAAAGTCACTGTAATTTATTTACTCTAGACTCAATTAGTTCCTTTGGTTAGGAAATAAATCAAGACAACTAATAACGGAAACGGCTGTTCGAAAATGTACATCAGTTCGATTTACAACATGACATGAATACACCTTTAAGTCTTCAACAAGATAAGCATCAAAAGATTCAAAGTAGTAGTATTATAAATAAAAATAAAAAATTTAGTCTAGCACCAAATCAAATGAAGTAATGTTAGATCCAGAAAGTAAATGAACAAATCTGTAATTGATAATCAATCATGTCTACTCATAGATTATAATCTTTATTTAGGTCCCATCCAAGACATTTACAGGACCAAGTACTAGTCAATGGATGATTTTATATTTCTGTCTGCCCTGTTTTAACATCCTACCAACCTTATAAGATATAGCTACCGACCTCATGCAGTGGTATATTTAATCCATTTATTCACAAGTATTACTTTTGTGTTCAATGGCAGTTGAACGCAGTAAAATGAGACCAAATATGTATTATAGAATGTAGATGTAATATAGAATATTATTCATCGTTCTTTGTGCGTACAAACAAATTAAAAACGTACAATTGTTAAGTTTTAAATATATGTTCAGTAGTGTATGCGACTGAGTTACTGCGCCCACTTACAGGTTAGGCACAATCTTACTTCAGTGTATTTGATGGTTTAATATGCGTAGTACTGTATTTCAGTGACAGTGAAAGTATTCATGAGATTATGACTGCAGGATAAACTAAGAAACTTATTTTTTGACAGACAAAATTTGCAATGTGAGTTGAACCGAATATGAATACTGCTCTATTCAGGAAGAAATGAACACTAAGGGACTTATCTAGCAAAGAGATTCATTTCTGTACAGATTTGCATGTATTGTTATAAGTTGACCGAAATGGCACTAAATTGAGCTGAATGTAAAAGATTACCAAACTAAACTGATAGAATGAAAACACGTTGAATTAAATAAAATAATATCACATGGGGTTGATACAAACAGAGATGTTATGTAAAATATGTGCTGTATTGAAGAAACTGGAACACTAAACATTTACGTGACCCCTTCTCGATAGTTTATTGCTACCTTTATCACGTAGTTCTATGTCACTAAGATGCTCTACATTTTCGGGCAGACAATCATTGACTTGAAAGCCAGATAATAAAATTGTTGCATTTGCGAGTAAACCTATAATTAAATCCAATAAGAGTCAGAATTCATCACAAATCGACTTACTTTAGTATTAGTTCAGTTTTTGTAGTTAGATTGATCAGCTGGCAGTTGTAAATGGGATAAAATGTTAAATGATTTGGAAATGAGTACCTTCATAGCACACATAAGTATTCAATGTAACGTGTAATGTAAATGAAGAATTTCGAAACGTTAGTGAATAAACTCACTAAGATTCAGAAACAAATGATTGTCGTCACATTTATCATCGACTACAATTTATGTAAATAAACTACACTAGTTATGTTTACATCAACATTTTGATCATTAACAATGAAAATAAACATTCAGTTCGCTGATGTTTATCATCTCAATCAACAAACATTTTATTGTCTTCCCTACAAACTACCTATTATTTAACATTAACTCAAACTACTAAAGATTACTCAACTATAGAAAGATTCTAATTAGGAGATATTTGAATAACAAAAATAACCGTTTTGAAAATAAAAAAAGATTGTAATTCAGAATCAGTTAAGTAGTGTATTTGGAATTTCTAAATCTCCTAATATACTCAAATTTGAAATTATCCCATTCAATCATGAAAATAATAAGTCGGCTATTAAGACTGTAGATTCCTCTTCATTTTATAATTGCTAAATTGTATCATGTGAAAAAAATCGGTTTCGTTTTTGCTTTAGTGTTGATACAGTCACAAAATCATAATTTAAACAATTATTATCAATCATAATGATCATGACCACAATATCTGTATAATTAATACAAGTATTGTGAATAAGGCAGACAAGGAAGTCTTTGGACAATTCATGCTAGTATACTTCATATGCGCATATAAGTGATTCTAATTTGAATCAGTCGAATGAAATTATATTACCTGCATTGGATTTTCAACTAAATTAAATATATTACTATAAATCGATAAATCGACCTCATATTTCTGCGAAAAAAAAATTACACTTCTATTCAAACTAGATGCAAAGCTGATCCACATCTCATACACACATATATATAACTATTAAAATAAAATCTCTACTCTTTCTTTGTAAAGTAGTGATCTTATTATCAAGTTGAAAATGGTACTGCACAATGATGAATATTTAATTATCATTGATCCAAGTTATGAGAATTTACAAACATTTCGTCAAGATTTTGATTATGATTTAGTCGGTAACGCTATCAGCTTACATGCATCATTTATTCGCAATCCAATCGGTTATGTACACAGTATTATTGAACAACATGTGATAGAGTTGGCATTGACTAGTCTAATCTGTTTCGGTATATTTCTTGTTACGATTTGTTTGTTGTATATAATCAAACGAATGATTCATTATATCAAATTAATCAAGTTATTTATAAAAGAATTCAAAAGTTTACGATCACAATTAAAAGAGATTAAGAAAAATAATTTACCAATGAATTATGATTTATATGCAAAATCAATATTCACTGTATTAATAAGTTATTATGAATTATTCAAAGGTAAAGAGAAGAGAATTATACCGGAAGATATGATTGAATTTGAAATAATACGTTTTGTGTTAGAAGCTGCATGGAAAAATACTGTAAGCAGTAGACAATTGTTGGTATACACGGAAAATTTGAATAGATCAACTGAAGATAAATCATTGAAAGAACCGTTAGAAGAGGATTTAAACAATGTAATTGACAATCGAAATGTAGTAATGATTGATGATGAGAATCAAAATATCAATAATTCACGACCGCCTAAAAAGTCTTACATAACAGACGATAATGATAATGACAGGATCAATAAAATAGATTACCGAGGAATAAATAAGCAAAATCTATCAAATAAATCAACTGTAAAACCACGTTATAAAGGAAAGTATGATTAGTTCCAATGATAGAATTACACAATATGGTAGAACAAATAAATATTTCTCTTTACCTAAATAAATACACATATATTTTGATTTGTACTAAATAAGCTACATTAAACAAATGCAACTGATTCACAGTATACTAATGCACCAAGTAAAATAAATGAGGAAAAAGGAATTAACAAGTGAAATTGACAAATACCGGTCATACCAACCTAGGTAATATTGTTCTCACAATCGATCTTGTAATTATTTATTATTACTCAGCAAATATTCCATTTTGATGGTTTAATAATAAAAAAAAAACTCTTACTAAAACTGATTGTTGAAGTTGTTCTTCTGTCAAAAAAATGAACTGATTCATTATGAACGAGAAATTCGTAGATAAAGTACAATAGACAAATACAATGAATTAACACAATAATTTTTATTTTCAAAACCATTTCCATTCCTGGTACAAATGAGAGCTGAACATTCAAAAAACAAAAAAACAAATCATTCCGATATTAAATTTAAAATTATCCAAAACTACTAAATTCTTTTTTGGGAGGCAGAGCTCTGGAGATTTGTGTTTTTACACATTTGAAATCATCAATCAATCATTGTTAGACCATCATTAGAAACACACAAGCACTAGATGGCCGTTCCGTCCTGGTATGAGACTCATCAACAGTGCGCATCCACGACTCCTACATCTCGCACGATTCGAACCATCGGACCACTGGGCCGGCATCGAACTGTGTTAATGTCTAACTCTGATTGATCTAGGGATTTTGCGCGACCTCACCCATTTGCCTTTGGTAGTTACTGCCTACATCCGACAGGGTTGAACTCGATTGGTCACGTCTTCTCAACTGGAACTCCGAGAATTTACTCACGAAGCTAGTCACTAGTGAGCACTGTTACGATATTTTGGGGCAGAGTTTTGGAGGTGTGTTTTTACACATTTGAAATCGTCAAGTACTAAACTCTATAGTATATCTAACAGAATGAGGAGTGTTCAGACAAAGCAGTAAGTAGATGGTTAGATATCATGTGTCTAGATGGCTTCAAAACCAGCTAGTGACAAATGAATCGACAAATGTGGAAGATAGAAAAGTATGTGTCATGTGACACCCTTGAAAAGTATCCTACTAAAATAAAGAGAACATGTTTGTCTCAATCAAGTTAAAATCATTGACTCGACAGGTTATATAATACAAACAATCTGAATAGTTAGATGTCACAGAGTGTAGGAACAGAATGATGACTCAGTCAACATAGGCCAAAAAGTTGAAAAGAAAGACGCTCGAAAATAAAATGAACATTAAGATGTAAGGTAGACAAATCCTATCGCAAATACAGATTCAAAGCAGAAAAACAATTACGATTTAAGTGGTGCGCCAATTTCAAAGACGAAATCATTCATGGATTATCTAATAGCGAATTCAATAGAATACTATTTAGAAAATTATTCACATATTTTTTTTTTATATAATACCGGTGAATTTACTTATGACGAATTGTTTGTATTTGAATTAACAATCGCCTTTCAGTTGTCGCATAAGAATGTATCCATTTGATAAGTAATAAAATATTAATTGAATAATCAATCCCTTCATCTACCCTGATCAATACATCACAGATTATGACCTTGAAATTGTAACGTGACTATATTTCAAACACAGGTCGATCAATAAAATCTACCGATATATAAAACGTTCGGTAAGTAAGTGTAAAGTAAATTTACCTATTAAGAATTTTATACTTTTGCTGCCGTAAAAGAATCGATTATGTCCGTCAAGTTATCGTCTATCTTCATTATTGATCCAACTTATGAAGATGTACATAAGTATGCAGAAGATTACGATTACGATTTACGTGGCACGCCAATTTCAAAGACGAAATCATTCATAGATTATCCATTAGCTAATTTAATAGAATATTATTTAGAAAACTATTCATTTATTTCTTATTTAATACCGGCGATTTTATTTCTGATGAATGCTTTTATAACAACTCTGATTGCAACTATCAAATGGTTACGTGATTACGGGAATATGTTCGAAACACTGAAACGTGGTTCAGATGAAAGCTATCTGCAGAAGCTTAAACCAACTGAACTGAAGCATATCTTTCCTCATCTATCGAAACCAGACCACCAACAATGTGAAGAAGGCACTGAAAATTTGACAGGATTAGATCCTAACACCAACTGGCTACCCAAAATCTGAGAAAATTCCTAGCAACCCAAGTCGATGATACGTAATCAAATGAAAATAATATAAATTCAATTGATTAGATAATGCAGCCCCGAGAAGTTGAAGTATAAGGTCGAATAGATGAATACATATCTCTAGAGTGCGAGTTACAATCAAACTGGTCACAAAGCATGAAGAAACAAAATCTTATCTTTAGAACAGTGAGAGTCTCTTGTATATTACAATGAACATGATCAAAACATTAAAAGGAAGGTTGCAAGAATCCTAACAATGAACAAGAGACTGATTCTTATAAAGCGAAAGCATAAATAGTAAATAGTAAGAATCAAAAGCAATTACCTGTATTTCAATTCAAACGAATTGACGAAATACATGGTCAAGTATGTGGAACCAGTGAAAAGAAGTTGTCAGTGCCGGTTTCACAAAATAAAACACAAAATCAAAGATACCAATTAAAACAACGCCCAATGAAGTTTATTAAACCATTGTATTGAAGGACTGAATGAGCTTCGTTTAATGGTAGTCGCTAAGTGTGAAATCCACATACTCTATCACAAGTTATCTATCAACTATTACGCAAGACATTATAAAAGGTATAAATGTTCTGAAGAAGAAAATTCAAAAGAGCCACAATGAATGACATAAATAATTGATCAATCAAACCTAAGTGAAGATTGCACAAAACTGCTGAAAGAAACCAATTTCTCTTCATAAATAAACAACAAATTGGTAGAAGCAAGAAAGTATCGAACATTTGTCGGTCGATTTATTTTAGAGATATTATTTAACTGAACTATATTTTCAGTGACAATATCATTATTATTATTAAGAATAATAATAGTAATGTTGTATAATATTCGCACGGCTTTTGATGAAAATACTTTAATTTTATTGACCATTTTTTGTGGCTCCGCATTTACAAGTCAACGTTTATTTGTCATAAGGACTCTATGGCATCTTTGAATGTTCGACACGATGTGTTGAGGGTTATTATCATTGAAATAGCGTTATTTCAAAATTTTGTAAGAAGAATCGATAATCTAAGAGGAAGTTTTCTGCGTACTATATCAAGTCAAGTTTGTACACTCGGTATCACTGTGTCTAGATTATGGAATCTGAGATAATTACTTCACAATGTGTACAGGTATTTTCGATATAGAATACTAATTATTCAAGCTGTACTAGTGTCTTAATTATAAGCATTTTAAATTTCTTAATTGGTGTGATCTGGAATCTCCATACTGTTTAGTTGTCCAGTCATGCACCCTTAAGCAATAATAAAAATCTATTTTTGATGTTTTTCCCTATTGTAGTGAAAATAGTTCCCAGCCGGATAAATTAAAACAGTCATTTATTAAGGGTTGTTCAAAGTTTAGTAGATGCTCAGATTAAATCAGCTGACGATAAAGGCGAAGATGCCAACGCAAAATTTCAGCTACAATATTTATTGAGTGTCTGCTGGTTGAAAGCTCCCATCATTATTGGCAATAGTTTGACAATAACTCATTCTTAAAAAAGTAAAGACTTAGTTTCTGACCATGTAAACAACTAGAAACGACTATATGGGACATTACACAATAAGATCGGTGCATGATAATATTATATGCTATTAACTGTTAAACAAAACGAACTTCACACACGCTACTCAGACAGACAGATACAACGCAGAACTTCGTACATAAGTACATCAGTTCAGCATGCCATACCGCATCAGCACACAGACGTAACTGTCAGTTCAAATCCAACAGTGATAGCGATAGTAGAGATATTAGCAGCAGTATGGAAGATTAGGGAGCGAAGATATGATTCGAAAAGTATAATTCAGTAAGATAAATTTAGAAGGAGAAAGACAGAGATTATGAGGAATTCAGGTTAGAATTTCATAGAACACAAAGAGTGGATGCACCTGCGCCAGTACAAACGATTCTGAGCCATGTCATTCAAGGTCTCTAACCATCGGTGACTATCGTCTCGCGGACACCAACCACGTAGCCTACATCTACCAACATGACTCAGTCCACTTGTTAGTGACTTCATGGATTTCTACCATGTTTTGAGTTGGCCGCCCCTCACTTTCTTCCAACTTATTCCTACGTCAAAAAACATGACGTTTCAATGCTTCATCTAGTGATTTGCCATCCTTACCTAGAACTCGTATCCTAACGATAGCTTTGCTTACTCGGTGGTCCCAGGATACACGAGCAATGCTTCGGAGACATCGACGATCGAAGAATAGTAGCCTACGAAAGTCCTCTACTCTTAAAGGCCATGTTTCGCATCCGTATAGTAGGACAGAGAGAACTGCTGCACAGTACACTCGTCCTTTGGTTAACAAGCGGATATCTCGCCTGCGCCATAAGTGAAGCAGGTTGGCAAAAGCCAATCGAGCCTTCTGTATCCGAGCTGAGATTTCGTCAGTCACCAGGCCATCAGCAATGATGAGACTCCCAAGATAAGTGAAACGGTCTACACGTTCGACTACTTCACTCCCTATAACTAGATCAGGTGCTGGTCGTGAGTAACTGAAGAGTGGCTCGTGGCCAGTTGAACTGATCCCTAAAGTGTTCTGCCCATCGGTCCAGTCTCCTGGATTGAGAATGGATAATAAGGCCAACCTTTTTCGAAACAGTCTAACTCACATTTGGGTTCCGAATACCAGTTTCCTTGATGAGTCTAGATAGTTGCCTTTTCCATCGCTTTTGCTTTCGCCAACAACCACTGTCCACGGTCGTTACGTATGCTTTTTATCAGTCTGCGCCTAAGTTGACTTCGTTCTTCATGTTCAGAGCCAGTTGGGATGAGTTTTCGAGCCCCTATCAGTTCGATAGATGCTATTGAGATCCACGGCTTTATCCTAGCTTCATGGTTTACCTTACTAGCAGATATCACAGCTGTTTCCACAGCCTTTTTGATATCATACCAACCTACTTCCGGATAGGAATCGCTTACATGGTTGCTTAACTCTCTTTCTAGTTGCTTCTGAATTATATTCTTAGCTTCATTATCATTAAGTAAAACCCTAAGAGGCTTCCTGACAGTGTCTTTCCTACGTCCAGTAAGCCTCAAACAAACACGAGCTCGCACTAGGGCATGATCTGAATCTAGACATGTGCCCCAGAACGAGCGACAGTCTTCTATCGAACCCCTCCATCGGTGGCTGATGGCGATGTGATCTAGTTCGGTCCAACGTTGAGACAACGTCGGGGGTCGCCAGGTTAAAAGATGTTTTTCCTTATGCCTAAAGTTAGTGTTTGCTAGAAATAGTTGGTTTTCTGAGCATACTTGCAACAGACGGTCACCATTGTCTGTTCTCTGAGCCGCGACACCATAACATCCACCTGGGTGTCTCTCCTGCTCACTTAGTCTACCTACTTGAGCATTAAAGTCACCAGCCAGTAATACTATATTAGAGCGCCTAGCTTTTTGGAGGAGGTCCGAAAGCTTTCTGTAAAACTCATCTTTAACCTCGTCTGAACTGCAGTCAGTGGGGGCATAGGCAGATATGACGAAGAGGCAACGACGAGTGTCCCTATCTTTCGGAATCCTTACTGTCCCGTCCACGCTACTCAAATAGGAAATAACACTCTCTATTCTAAGGATTACACATTAGAAATCAATCAATGCGAAGAAATACAGTGAGTAGTGTTGATTGAAAGAGTAAATACAAAATAATTTATTGACTTTATACTGTAAATATAATGGACATAATTAATATACTTTGTATGTTTGTTTAGTTTCCTAAATATGTAAAAGCTGTTATTAGGATAAATATTTTTTTTCTACAAAAAAAATTATAAAATTTAAAAATCTAAAAAAAAAATTAATTTTTTCAATACATTTACAATTCTATGTTGAATAAACTGTTCTATCATAGAATACAAAAATATAAAAAGAAATTAAAAAAAAAAGAAACAACAACGAAACCGATTAAATAATATTTATGGAAGCATTTGTCGAAGTATAAAAATCATTTAAACCGAAGATAATTGTTAATTGTGCTAATTTTGATCGACCACTTCGAATACTATGACTATTATCTCGACTATCAGTAGTAGTAGTAGTAGTAGTAGTAGTAGTAGTATTATGAACAAGTAGACGATTGACACGACGTCTCAGAAATTGACTGTAACTACGAAAACTTGCATGAATGGCATATAATTGCCTCCATTCTGTATGTTCAATTTGTTCACTGGCTCGAAATGGTTGTTCATTATTATGAATCTGATTAATTGGACGATGTGATGATGATGATGATGATGATCTAACAATCCATCTGCCTGTTAATAAAGCACGATGAAATTGATGTGCACATGTTAGCAAACTTTGAAATAGTAGATTTAATTCATTGTCTGATGTATCTAATAAAAGACTAAAAGAAAAAAATTATAAATACGAAACTATATTACTACACTATCCAAATTCATCAATAATATACATGTAATGAATAAAAGTTAGCTAGCTAGCTATACATAATAATAAAGTTTATGGCAACAGAATACACAGTATAAGTAAAAATAAGCTGGTAGTAATGTTTTGTTTAACAGAATTAGGTACCGATAACACACGAAACTCAAATTAAGAATCTAGTCTAGCCTTGACGTCACAGTAAGTAGACGAAGTGATGACTCGCTAAGTAGAAGCGTATATAAGAAAAAATCCTGCTGCTTGTCAATACACTCACTTTTGTAGTTTTACATCTATCCGCTACAAAAGAAACTTGGTTAGATGTCTCACTAGCAGAGCAAAAATGATCTGTTCAATGGATACTTTAGGTCAGGAGCTGCAATTTATCAACAACTCACTGACCGAGATCGGCTACCCCAGCGCATTCATAAGGAAGTATATGATTGATGTAAAAAAAGAAGTCAGTAATTTTGACCGTCCGAAAGAAGCCATTACTTATCAAATTACAATTCAACGGAGATGTGGCCTGCAATACTCTGCAGGACAGATTAATGCATTTACAAATTCAGCCGATCCTGTTGAGATAGCTATATCGGGCGTACTACCAGGCAACTTAACCAACGAATGAGTGAACATCTCCCAGCATGGTTTAAGAAGGGTCAGTCAAAAAAATAATACGCAATTCGATCTTAGCACACCTAGTTGATAGTGGTCATATTGTAGATAAGTGTAGTCTTTAGTTTAAAGAAGATGAACAGTAGTGTTGTAGAAAATCAACCGAAACTGATATTATCTACTGTTAGTTTCAAGTTTATTTTTCTGTTTCTTAGGACATGATGCATCACTCTATATCTTCTCATAAATTTATCTCAAAGGCATCGATTGCATCTGTTTTCTAACTGAAACAGTGATAATAAAGTTTGTCAAGACGTTACAATGAATGATCAATAAATCTTATTAAGAAATAAACTAACTTACTAATCAATTACAATTGAGTAGGAAAAACGAAAGTACTCGTTTGTGAGCTTTCACATTCATGAATAAAATCAACATGATATCAGACAGAGTATATTGTATGTGAACTATCAATCATTGTAAATAACACAAGGAAAATATTATTTACTCGAATTGGAGAAAAAAACTTGTATTTATTTAATCAAATTTTCAGGTTTCAACAGCATAATTTTAGAAAAAAACTCTTTGAAAGCTAATACTTTTAACGTGTTAAGCTCATTAAGAGCTCATTTTAAGTTGGTATTCTTTGATATTAACAAATGGAAAAATAACAAGAATTCAGTAGCTTTTCTCTTTCTCTCACTAAATTCCACTTCTTGAATAATATCTTCGAACCCTAATCTCTCTGATTACTGCTAATACTTCTACCAACTCTACTACTATGGGATTTGAAGTGACAATTTTGCATCTCTGTGCTAATGTGGGTATGGCAACCTGAACTGATGTACCTACATACAAAGTCCTATTTTTCCGTTATTGTTGTTGACTGACTGATTCTCCTGCCCGTTCCCCATTTAGAAGATTTGAACTTTTATCAACTTTCACAAATAATGTGATGAAATAATACTTATCAAAACAATCATATTATCAGTTTTTACTAGAAAATGATGATCAAAATGCTGTTTTAGAATTATATTAAGGTCTTTATTACAATATATTTTTATATATATACATAGACACATTGTTGAGAATGTTAGAAGAGAACAAACATTCATTCCAATTTATTTGAAATCTCATCATAACTATGCACTCACTAGTGACTAGCTCCGTGAGGAATCTCCGAGTTCTAGTGAAGTTCAACTTGTTTGGGTGTAGACAGAAACTACCAAAGACAGTGTATGAGGTTGCGCAACTCCGTGAATTGATCGAAGTTAAACATTAACACAATTAGATACCGGCTCAGTGGTCCAAAGGTTAGGCATTCGCGTGCAAGACCGAAGGTACTGGGTTCGAATCCTGCGAGGTGCAGGAGTCGTGGATGCGTACTGCTGATGAGTCCCATTCCAGTGCTTTCCAGGCTCCTAATAGTGGTGTGACATTGGTCGATTCATGATTTCAAATATATATATATATATATATATATATATATATATATATATATATTAAATAAAGGTTGACAGCTCTAAACAAATACTAATGGACTGTATTGAAAATTTAGACGATAGAAAATTCAATATAACCAACCTTTAACTTGAAATATATAAGTAAGAAAGCAAAGAGCAAAAAAAAGACACATCAAGATGATTATTAAAGACAACACTTACCCAGATAGAATTTCATTTAAATAATTTTCATGTACATTGAACAATGAATCTAAATTGTCAATGTGTTGTTCACTTTTAATGGATTCTTCATTATTATTATTACAATAATTATCATTAGGAATATTTTCCGCGTATTTATCAATTTTCAATGAATTATCAATTACAGATGATATAAAATTATAACATGTATTAGATAAACCTAAGTAATGAATAAATTTACTCCAACATGCATGTATATGATTAGATAAATGCATATTTAAATTATAAATCACTTGATATAATTCATGTAACCATAAATGTATACAATGAAATGTTTTTGATAATTGATCCGCTATCAATGTTGATGAGTATGATGACACGGTTGTTGTAAGGGATGATTTAGAATTTAAATTTAATAAATAATTTAAACAATAATTATGATCAGTTTTCAATTGTTTATTGCATGAATTCAATGCCCATAAAGCAAATTGACATTGAATTAAACGTTGAAAAATACAATTATATTTTTGCATAATATTCTCATTAAAACAAAGATTAATTGGCCATGGTGCATGATAGATTAAATGTAAATTTTTAAAAGATATATATTCATTAGGATGATCAATGATAGATGAATGATTATCTAGTATGGAATAATTTGATTCTATATCGAAATCATTGTCTAACGAAGAAGGTACAGTGGTGGTTGATTTTGATGATGACAATGAGATTAAATCTAAATAATTTTTTATTAATTGTGTAGTGTTTATTAATGGAGAATTAATAGTTTTGCTGTCATGATTATTATTAATATTACTATTAAGATCTGAATTGAAATTTGATAAGAATTGTTGATTGGCCATATCTGTACTTATTGATTTTATAAGTTGTTGAAGATAATTTGTATCGAATAAATTGATACGATCATGAACTGGTCCAGTGGCCTGAACAAATAAAAATAAATAACGAAAATATTTACGTGTATTCTATGTGAATAAGTAGAAAATATACATTTTCAGTGGGTTTTTCAAATTATTTATCATTCGAATTTCAAACAACATCCTAATTATATTTTGGGGCAGAGTTGAGGCTTGTGTTTTTACACATTTGAAATCATCAATCAATGGTTGTTAGACCACCATTAGAAAGTTGGAAGCACTGGACGGCCGTTTCGTCCTGGTATGGGACTCATCAGTGGCAGTGCGCATCCACGACTCTTGTACCTCGCAGGATTCAAACCCGGGACCTTTGGTATTGTGCGCGAACGCCTAACCATCTGACCACTGGGCCGGCTTACATGTTTTGATTTTACCCTGATTGATTGCTTTAAAGCATTATACAACAATCAGGCTTTTTTGATATCAATCAAAAGTCTCACTGCATTTATATGATCAATTGATTCTTTTGTAAAGTAAAAAGATCTCATAGAATAGAAAAAATTAATTGATTAATGTGAAGTATCAACCGAAAAGTTGAAAAATTAGTATTCCGAATTCAATGGTGAAAATAGGTTCCAACATGTGTGACGTGCATGTGACGTGAATTGGTTCAAACAATTAAAGTTATTCACAGTTCAACTAATAAATCGTCTTCATTTGTTAAATTAATACTTTTCTAAAGCTTCATGTCAATTCAGCTTGACATGAATCACTCCTAAATTAAAAATACGCCTCAAACTATCTTAACATAAAAAAAATGGACAAAGCCTTATTATCGATAATTGTTGCAAATAGGTCAGTATTGAAAATTTTGATTTCACATTACTGATTTACCCGATATCATGCTTTTAGATATGCCAAAATTGAACTAAGCACCACACATTTTAATAGAAAACTTGAATAAATTCCAGTTCTGCGGAATGTCATCCTCGTAAATACTAACTTTGTATCAGTTGCCTACACAACTTTTTTAATACCTGTCCATTAATTTTAAAGATGGCAAGAACAATATTATCCCTATGTCTCGTATCTGAAAACAATTAGAAGTGATATGGAAAGTGGTAATGTACACAGTGAAATATCAGTTTACGAGAACTAGTTGCCAAAGTCGAAATTGAAGATGGGAAACTGTTCAAGAGTTCCGAAAAGTCTCCAAAGACTCAGAAATGTCAGGAAATCCAAAACAGCATTGAATAGAACCTTCACCATTGCGTCTACAAAACAGAATATCATGTGCCACAACTGATTGGATATTTATACATACCACTACTATGGCTCCTGAAACTTCTAAAAGCTCATTGGCATGTGTAACTCAATAAATACCCCCATTTTCGTGTACATAAAATAACCTTCGAAAAAAGCGTTCTTTCCGTATCGCCCGCCTTTTCTCCTGTATTTAATTTGCCGTGTAGATTTAATCTTAGGTTATTAGATACGAGATTTATCAGGAACTTAACTATGAGAAAACAAACATAGCCTAGTATTTCTAAAGTTATATACAAAGGGCTGTGAACAATAATTTATGCATAAGGACCAGCAATTTGATCAGGTTTCCAAAAACGGAATTCAATGAAGTACTGATGAATAATAAACCAATTAGACGTTTAATAGATGAACTATACACTAACATTAATTATGTTTGAAGTATGTACACACTTTTAACAATGAGGATATTTTATCAAACAAACAGTTTCTTTTTCAAAGCCTAATTGACAAGCATACATAATGGTAATGCGGTAAAGAAACTAGTTGAAGGGGAATCATTCAAAAATCCTCAGAACTTATAAACACTTTTGATTTAGCAATAAAGAGTAATACAAAGTGCCAAGAGGACAAACATCCTAGCCAACGAATGTGTTGTATGTTTAGAACGAGAGTAATCTCAATATGTTGACTAGTTTCTTTTCACATTGGATGGTTTTGGAATTTACGGGAAGTTTCCCGTGTAACAACTTATTATATAAACAATTCGGTTTCTTACTTCTGTACAGTGGC
The DNA here is from genome assembly GCA_944470395.2 of Schistosoma turkestanicum. Taxonomy (NCBI): domain Eukaryota; kingdom Metazoa; phylum Platyhelminthes; class Trematoda; order Strigeidida; family Schistosomatidae; genus Schistosoma; species Schistosoma turkestanicum. The sequence goes on from OX103973.1 coordinate 30,463,652, forward strand.
TTCAGTATTTGTCTAAATTATTCTATTTTTGTCTAGGCTTCGATCAAGTTACGGCGAAATGTACTACCAGTCAAAGACACTGACAATGATGTAAAATTTAATAGTACAGGAATCTAGTAAGAATTTAGGACTGTAAACAACAAGAACCTTTACCACAATTATGAATCGATATACATACCAATTTTAATAATATACTCCATTTCAAATTCAATAAAAAATAAACAGCTAAACGCTAACCTTATGAAACAAAGCATTCAATAATGGTTGAGCAAAACTTCCATTAGTTAGGAAAAAAGTTTCATACAAACAATAAAAGTGATCACATAGACGAAGATCAAATATGAAATAATTGCATAGTGTACTATTCACATGTTTCATACTGTAAAATATAAAAGAAAATTACAGAAATGAAGTAATAATTAGTGGGAAAACACTAAGAATTTATGTTCTCTACTTGCTATCTAATCCATTGGAGTAGTGTCCAACACATCAAATTATTCAAATAATTACATTAAATTTTATCATGGGATCGATTTCCTATATAAGCGATTTTAAGTAACCAGATATGTAAATCACGTTAATAGAAAAAAATGCTAGTTTCTAATTTAGGATTAGCCGATAGAGATACTGTTTGCATAGATGGGTACACAGTGTTTATCAAAATCCCATTGAAGATATTGAACATTTGTTTGGTTCATAACATTCCATCTCAATAACGTTCACACTGACTGTTTAATATGTAATTCAAATCCGCATCAATACGGTTCACTGCAAAAACCAACTACAACCCGTAGTTTTGAAAGTGGAAAATTCAAAGGAGATATACATAAAGGTGGATCACCTGTAGCACCTCACATAAATTTTGTATTTTTATCATTGCTGAGCTTGTATGCGCATGTACGCTTGGGCATTACTTGCCACCTACACATATAGTTATTTGACTAGTTTTATCGATTAACAGTTTAAATAATTCGGTGGCAATATCGACTACGCATATTTGAATTAAATCCGATATTTGTATCGATCATAAAAATATTTTGAATAAAAAAGAAATTGTGGCAACGACTTGTGTTCTCTAGTAGCAATCATCAAGACGGAGATATACGGAATTTAGAAGATAAAGACAGTCCAACGCCACACACCAATATCTGCAAGACAAGCAAGCGTAAACCTCCAGTTGTATAGGATATATATGTATGTATAATGACAGTATGTTAAGGATTTATAACTGTCTGTCGCTCAGAACAGGATAGCACAAAAAATAGAATATTATCGAGTTTTATTTACCCAGTCGTAATATCACATAATGTGGGAGAGTACAAACCAGATTCCAGTGGAGAAGGAAATTAGGAAGAAGCAGTGGTAGTGGGTGGGACACACACTGTGAAATGCACCCAACCTGGGACTCTCAAGGTAAAAGGAAAAGAGACAGGTCAAAGAACACATTACGCCGAGAAATAGAGAAAGATATCAAAAGAATGGACAGAACTGCAAAAGGAAGCCCAGGACAGAGTCGGCGGCCTATGTTTCATTGGAGGGTAAGAGGTGTAAGATCACACAACCCAACAGAAAACTTCCGAGAACCGATGACATATTATGACTTTATGGGGATTGGTTGTTCTTGTCATAATAGCTCATTACTTTTAAAATCTTAGAACCTGCACTGGAATTTTATAAACAATCTTAAAAATTAGAAAAAAATATACTAAACTTTTCAAAACAAAGTAAGCATTTTTCAAGACAAAACATACTGAATAGTGAGAGGCCAAATCACAGAACGATTTATGAGTACACGTAAAGGCATGGATAATGAATTATTTGCATTTTTAATCAATTCGTTAAGCTCATTCGACGACTGTACAGATGAATCATAGTTTGTGAATATCGACGATACAGGAAGACAACAACTTTGATCTATGGTAATGAAAAAATTATTATTATTATTATTATTATTATTATAAGTATTATGATTATTATTATTAACCATCAATATCGGAACTAAAACTGTTATGTGGTATTGTCAGGATATTAAATGCCATAATCTGTAAATTATGGCAGTGGCTCAAAGGCTAACACTTGACTGGTTAGAAATAATCTCAGTAATCAGATCCTAATAAATTGGTGAGCAAACTCGAGAAAACCAATCTGGTTTTCGACCTGGACGTGGTTGTATAGACCACGTCTTCACAATACGACAGGTCCTGGAACATAGACACACATTTAGGCGTCCTACAATAGTTGTGTTCCTGGACCTAAAAGGGGCATTTGACTCAGTGGATCGTGAGGTTCTGTGGCAGTGTCTGTCATTGAGAGCTGTACCTAAGAAGTACATTAACCTTATACAAGCTCTCTACTCGAACACAACTGGTCGAGTGAGAGCTTATGGCGAACTGTCACCGGAATTCTTCACTTCAAGTGGTGTTCGTCAGGGATGTCCACTCTCTCCATTCTTGTTTAATTTTATCATAGACACGCTCCTAGAAATAAACTTATCCTCGTCTGAATTTTCAGTAGTGTAACTACCAGGAGATTCACTGGTTGACTTAGAACATGCCGATGATATAGTCCTACTTGGTGAAGACGCTGATAAAATGCAGTCTTCTGACCACCCTCAGCAACAATGCAAGCATGTTCGGGATGCGGTTCTCACCCTCGAAATGCAAAATGTTGCTTCAAGATTGGGTTTCATCGGCACCTGAACTAGTGATAGGGAGTGAAGTAGTTGAACGTGTAGACCGCTTCACTTATCTGGGGAGTCTCATCAGTGCCGATGGCCTGGTGACTGACGAAATCTCTGCACGGATACAGAAGGCTCGATTGGCCTTTGCCAACCTGCGTCACTTATGGCATAGGCGAGACATCCGTTTGCTGACTAAAGGACGAGTGTACTGTGCAGTGGTTCGCTCCGTCTTACTTTATGGCTGTGAAACATGGCCAATGAGAGTAGAAGATACTCGTCGGTTATTGGTTTTCGATCATAGGTGTCTTCGAAGCATTGCTCGTATATCGTGGGACACCCGAGTGAGCAGCGCTGTTATTAGGAATCGGGTGCTAGGTAAGAATGGAAGATCAATCGATGAAGTGGTGAAACTTCATCAGTTGAGGTGGTTGGGACATGTGTTGCGTATGCCCAACCACCGACTGCCTCGAAGAGCTTTGTTTTGTAATGTAGGAATAGGTTGGAAGTTAGGGGTGGCCAAACCAAAACATGGCAGAAATCCATGAAGTCATTGACTAGTGGACTGAGCCATGTCGGTAATTGTCGACTACCTGGTTGGGGTCCGCGAGATGATAATAATCGATGGTTAGAGACCTTGAATGACATGGCTCAAAATCGTTCGCAATGGCGCCGGTGCATTTATTCTTTGTGTTCTCTCAAATCCTAATCTTCTGGGCTCTTCAACACCTCTAGTTTTGACTTTTAAACTTTTCTCATTTAATCATACTTCTTGAATAGTATCTTCTAATCCTAAACTCTCCGATTACTTCTAATACCTTTACTACCTCTTCTACTATTGGATTTGAATTGACAATTACATCTCTGTGCTGATGTGGTATGGCGACATGAACTGATGTACTTACGTACGAAGTTCTACGTTGCAACTGACTGACTGACTGAAATTGGTAAGCAAGTGATTTAAAAAACTGATAATCTCCAATCACGTATACTTTTGTCCATACTTTTTTTCATACAGAACTATGTTTCTATTAAGATGAAAAACATATAAAGTTGAGCAAAGTGTCTTCTCTTCTGAAAGCTGTTCATTTAGGGCCTTGTATCAAATCATCGGGTCTTGTGAGCAGTGATTACTCAACGACATCGCATCATTCGATTTAATTCATCAATCAACATTTTGTTCATTTATCATACAATTCATGAACGCCATTCAATACAAATCATACACTATTTCTTTCGAACAACATTTGAATCACAGTTTCAAACATAACTTCATTCATTTCAGTAGTATCAGTAGCCCTAATACAAACAGCATTGTTCTAAGTTGAAGATAAACTTGATATTTATCCAATGAGTAATATGATTTGTTAAAAGGTACACATAACTGATTAAATTAGTTAGAACTGAAGTATTAGTAGTCTCATTAAGTGTCAACCAAACAATAATTCATTAATTATAGGAGTAGATATAATAAACTTCACTGAACAAAAGGTATTTGTTCAAGTGTGGACAACCTTCTACACTAAAGATGTTTTAGATAAGTCCTATTTGAATAATAAATAAAGGACAGTGACTGCATTTTTTATAGACGGAAATTTCAGTCTTGGAATAAAATCCAAATGCAACGAGGTAGAATCATCCTCTAAATATATGAGTAGGAAACTCATTCAAGGACAATGAATTTTAGTCAATTATTACAGATATGGTTACCACGAGATGAAAGTCACCAATGGTTAGATCTTGAACAACATGGCTCAAAATCATTTGCAACGGCGCAGGTGCATCCACTCTTTGTGTTCTCTCAAATTCTAACCTCAATTCCTCATAATCTCTATCTTTCTTTTTCTAACTTTATCTCACTGAATTATACCCTAATCTTCTCCATTATTGTTAATACTTCTACTATCGCTATCACTATTGGATTTGAACTGACAGTTGAGTCTCTGTGCTAACGCGGTATGGCAACCTGAACTGATGTACATACATACGATATTTGTATATGATTATAAGCTATCGTTATTTCGTTTGCGATCAAGTGACAACAGAAGTAGGCAGATATAGTTGTGGACTCATATGTTTATGATTCAGATCATAATTCACTGAGTGACAAGTCTATTCATTCAAGAAGAGAGAGTACTGGAGATATAAGGTTGGCCCTCTGATATGGAGTGTCCGAGATCCGAACGTGTTAAACGCTGGCTGATTCTCCACTCTTCAAAATGACTATTTGAACAAATGAGCAACAGAGGAAGAGAAAGTCTATTTGGCTAAAGAATAGTATACATGAATACTCATTTATACATATATATATATATATATATATTCCTCCCTTTGAAAATGAGTCCATCTCTTGAACAATCACAAGTGTTTGCCCATGAGGACATTTCTGAGTATGACCTCGTCCGATCACTTCTCATTGACTGTTTATATTGGTCGAAATTAAGAGAACTTTGACTTTATGTGTATCGGCATTTATCAGCAGATCTTTTTATTTAGCAGCATTATCATAGTATATCAACAAATGTCAGATGAGAAGGCGATATATCATAACGTCGGACTTTTCTTAGAGCATAGACGAACTTGAAAAAAAGGTATGTAACCAAAACTCATTGTATTAGACGACTTTGGAACTCCATTGATAGGAAAACAGTTAAAACTAGTAATTCCTGTAGAAAAATCACAAATACTAATTATCGTTCCAACAACATCAAGTACGCCCGATGATTCACATAAAATAAGATTGTATTCTAGAATAAGCATAATGAAAGTAAACATACCAAGTGATAGAAATTCTTTAGTATATGGTTTAACTGTTGACGTATTCTCAGAGGATTCCAGAACCTCTTTGTAAAAAGTCACTGCATCCGGCTCAGGCAGTTCTGTAGCTGAACGAACTGCATCCTCTTTTACACGTTCTACTTCCCATACTTTATATACAAAATAACGGAAAGAATAAAACAGAATAACGTGTAATAAATAGTCCAAATGAATATATATATATATATATATATATATATATATATATAATATCTTAATTATTCACCAGACAGTAAAATCAATTTACAACCGTTTGGAAATCAAATAGTTCTGTGCAAAGCGTAAAAGGCTACTTAGGAATTTAAACAATTAAAAACAATAGGAATTCCGCATCATTCACACAGCCAAAAAAAAATCTCAAACACAATTAATTAATAATCATAAAGTTTCCAAAATGTATTCAATATAACTCATTTTTACATGAAACCATCAAATTCCTGTTAGAAAAATGAGACAAAAGACACTGAATAAATAGGATAATTAATTTATATTTACATTAACCTAATGAGCAATGAAATCTGACATTCTCAAGATAATCCAAATAAATTGATTAGGTTACAATTAGTCTGAAGCTTAGAGTAGTTTTGAATAAAGCACATATTATTTACAGTTAGTTAGCAATTTTGCCATTAAAGTTTTGTCGTTAAATACGAAAGATTCATTAGTCTGGAGTTCAGAAAAAGCATTCATCTCTATGGACAACAGGTAGCAGAGGACTTTTATTTGAAGTTTGTGCTGATGATGTTGTTCAGATAGACAAACAATGAAAGCTCCACAACCAAAACATCCAGGTCAGAGAACGAAACACCATCACAAACAAAGGAAACTACGCATATCAAAGAATGTAAAATTTTCATCACAATAAATAATATTCATACGAAGATACAACTAACCTGATGGCCTAGATGATGGTCCAACACCTTTACCATAGAGTATATGTTGAATAGTTGAATCAGAAGAATGACCGAAAGTATTGCGTTGCCGAAAAGATTCTATAGCTGTTATCGTATACAAACTATTTGCTTCAACAGATTTAGGCTCAATCGATTTCTGGCAATACAAGATAGTAGAAAAAAGTAGTACGTGTAGAGAAAGGAATAAAAGAACAGAAACTTGAAGAAAAAGACAAGAAGGCTACAAGAAATGACTTAATCGCTTTCATGATCATTTACAAATCACAAAGACATGAACTGACAGATCCATCATGCTTAACGATTAAAATGAACAACTCAAACAAAAAAACTGTATTGTACTATTTTATTCTCTTGTTGCATTAATCCAACATAGAAAGATTGAGTGTAATTGTCTAATATTCAGCCACCTAGTTAAATATAAGGCTCGCAGAGTATTCATCATATTTCCATTAACTGTTGTATTATCAGTGCAAAACTGCTCCCAATATCTTATAAATCCGCTGCGTCATATCATATACACGCTGAGTGACAAGTGATTCTATCTTTTATCTGATCAGACATATATATATATATATATATATATATATATATATATATATATATACAAGCTGTAGTTTAAAACAAAAAAATAATATTACTAAAATTATAATACAGTACCAAAATTATGAAAATCTAACTCTTCAACCAGTAGTGAACTAAATCAGGTTAAACTTGATGAATGAACTAATAAAAGATGAAATATTCGCCGCCCACTAAAACACAACATAAGATTAGCGCTTATAATGGATGGTATGATAACTATTTAAATAGGTACTCCAAAAGAATTGGAAGTTTTGTGAGCAGTCACTTCAACGGTGCGAGATAGTAATGTGAGAAATTTGAGTTCTACTTGTAATAAAGTGATTCCCAATATCAATTGCATAGATAACAAACGTGCAGAGAATAGAATATGATGTTGATAACAATTATTCATCATCATCATCATCATAATTTTGAGAAATTGAAATCATCAATAATCAATGGTACACTGAAACAACCACCGAATTAATATGTCAAGCAGAATAAAACATCACAGAATTTACCGTTAACTAAAGTACTACAAAACTATTATTCCAACTGTAACACAGGAAGAAAATATTTCTGATGGTTAATCAGTAAAACACAACATTGACTTAATATAAACACATGTAGAAATAAAATATAGAACAAAGTCAAGTAGGTGATATCCAAGTCAATAATGGATAATAAAAGCACAATATTCTTTTTACAAAAAACAACCTACTGCATCTGAACATTTGTCATGAGCTCCATAAATTATCTCTGACATTTGATCATTGGATATGCAGACATTTTTATTACGTTGACGAAATTTAATACGTAGAATTGTCAAAGGATCATCAGATTGAATGAAATTTTCATCTTCTTCATTTTTTACAGTATGATGACACTCTAATTGTGATTGATGATCATTAATTTCTTGTTGATTCATATCAGATGGAATAAAACACATTTCAGAAGATTGATCTGGAGTAATTTTAATTGAAGATTTATCATCATTGGAATTTTCATTGCATATATCCTTACCAATGGGAGCAGAACGATTTGCTTTAAATTCTAATGCTTTAGTCACTGTTGGCTCTAATGTCTCTATCAGGATGCGATCATCTTCAATATGTTTTTCAAAATTTAATCTACGTTCATCAGTTTGGTGTGTTAAATTCGTGTACAATGCTTCTAATTCAGCTCTATTAGAAAAAAATCAATGATTGAGAATGATAAATATATGATTAATCTAAATATAAATAACTAGAAACATATGTATATTATTGAAATCATGAATCAATCAATGTTAGACCACCATTAGAAACTTTGAAGCACTGGATGGCCGTTTAGTCCTGATATAGGACTCATCAGCAATGGTTAGCTGTTCGCATGCAAGACCGAAGGTCCTGGGGTTCCAATCCTTCGTGGTGCTGGAGTCGTAGATGCGCACTGCTGATGAGTCCCGTACCAGGACGAAACGGCCGTCCAGTGCTTCCAGGTTTCAAATGGCGGTCTAACATTGATCGATTCATGATTTCAATGAGTAACTTAACAATCTTCACAACCCCTTAAATATCTGGATGTGTCTATTATTACAGGAACTATTAACCCAAGCTTCAGGGAAAAAATGTTCATTAACTTAATATAGAATTTCTTGTTGAAGAAACTAACTTGTACAAGGAGCTAATGTTACATTAATTATACTTAAAAGTGTTTATAAAGTTTAAAATTTTCAGAAATCTTAAAAATAAATAAATATGAATAAAGTTATATATGCCTGTAAAAACGAACTACTGGCCATTGAAGAATTTTCAGGCGTACAAATACTTCAACTGGAAAACCCAACAAATATATTTGATGCATTCACATAAGTGATGTTTAGCTACGCTGGTAAATTTATTTTAAACACGTACTTTAGAAACACTATGTTCAAGAATATCATTCAGGATATTCGCATTAGTTTTAGTCTAGAATTTGTCTACCGAATTGAGAATGCGGCTTCAGATAGACGTCAGTATACAAAAACAAACTGTACAATTGAATAACAACGAGTGTTCTTATTTTACATCTAGATCAGATCTATATATCACCATTGTGTTTTAATATATTTCTGACGTCATTTCCATATTAACCAGAACCATATCTATCAAACTGATCAGTTTCTTCGAAATTCAGGTACCAAATAAAATTTATTGAATTTTAATCTTGGAAATCAGTGATTTGATTTACGATGGGTAACAATTGTTAGTAGTTAAGTTAAAACAGCAACCAGTATCAGCTATTCCCAACGAGTGAGTATAGTAAAAAAATGTTGGGCAAACGAGCAATTATTCCATAACTGCAGGGTATTCATATTTTCCAGGGATTACAATTGTGGGTAATTTTGATTGACTGAATGATTTGAATTTACATCTACTCAGAAACTATATCACTAAAGAATCTCTAATAAATATTGACATGGATGTTTTAATCCCGTAAAAATGATGAAACAAAAAGTCATCAAGGAATGGCATTTTTAATAACCATTTCGTAGATTTTACTCATTTACCGAGTACAGGTTTCATCGTTCGGTTTTGAGCTACACTGTTCGTGTAGAGGGATAGTGATACTACTCACCTGACCGAACTAAAATAGGTAGGAGGGGATTCAAACTTGTCATCCCTATTGGTCGAAAGCTGAGTGATATAACGGTCAATCCACACCGCTACTCTTTGTATATTTTTAACTTAATTTCATTCAATTATAAAGCATCTAATATAAAATAAACTTACTTAGCTTCAGCTATCACTTCTTCTCTATACTTATCCGACGCAGAAATTGATTCTAACATCATTTGATCAGCTTTCTTTTCAGCTTCTATTGCTTCTTGACGTTGTTTAGCTGCATTTTCAGCTGCTAATTTTAAATCAGCTAATTCAGCTTGTTGTTTAGTTAAATATGCTTCTAATTGTTCACGTCGTTTAGCTAGATAATTTTTTTTCAATGAGTACAAAAGCAATGAAAAAAATTGCAAATGTTTACATCATAATCTAACACAAATGTTGGTAGTAATAATAATTGTTTTATTCAAAACTATATATATTTAATACAGTACAGACATTTTGACACTCATACTTACACTTTTTTAAAACATTGTTGATAATTTCATAAAATGCATGAATAAGTCAGTGAGTCAGTTACAACGTGGAACTTCGTACATGAGTACATAAGTTCAGGTTACCATATGGCATCTGCACAGAGACGCAACTGTCAGTTCAAATCCAATAGTCGTAGTGATAGTATAAGTATTACCAGTATTGGAGAAGATTGGGGAGCGAAGATATGATTCGAGGTGTATAATTCAGTGAGATAAATTTAGAAAGCCAAAGATATAGATGATAAGGAATTCAGAAAGTTAAAATTTGAGAGAACAAATGAATGAATGCCCCTGCACCATTGCAAACGATTTTGAGCCATGTCGTTCAAGATCTCCAAACATTGGCGACTTTCGTCTCGCGGACACCAACCAGGTAGCCTGCATATAGCAACATGACTCAGTCCACTTGTCAGTGACTTCATGGATTTCTGCCACGTTTCAGTTTGGCCACCCCTAACTTTCTTCCAACCTACTACTACACCACAAAACATCCCTCGTCGAGGCAGTCGGTGGTTGGGCATTCGTAACACATTCCCTAACCACTTCAGATGATGGAGTTCCACTACTTCAATTGATCTGCCATCCCCACCTAGTGCACGTTTTCTAACGATAGCATTGTTTACTCGGTTGTCCCAGGATACACGAGAAATGCTTCGAAGACATCTATAATCGAAAGCCAGTAACCTAGGAATGTCTTCTACTCTGACCGGCCATGTTTTGCATCTGTATAGTAGGATAGAGCGAACTTTCTGAATCGCTAATTTGTTCCGTTTATGCGAGATTAGTGAACTGAACAAAAAACCTATCACTACGAAAACGGACGCTAATTTTAACAAACAGGCCATAGATTCGAACCACATAACAGACATATATATCTATATGTAAAGCTTACCTTCGATAGCAGCAAGTCTTGATGATTGAATCTGATTCATATATTTAAAGAAATTTTGTCGTTCAGTAATCATTTGAGCAATTTTTTGTTTTCTTGAAGAAACAAGTGAAAAATCAAATAACCGGTAGCAATTAGTACTAATTTTACTATGAAAATAATAAAGCAATCCTATCTGTTCAAGTATAAAATGACGTGAAAACAAATTAATTCAAATAAAAGAGTCTCATATAGATTCCCTCACGGAGAAGTTGACTATCTAAAGTTATTACACATTTTTGAAACCATGAATCGATCAATGTTAGACCACCATTAGAAAACTGGAAGCACTGGACGGCCGTTTCGTCCTGGTATGGGACTCATCAGCAGTGCGCATCCACGACTCCTGCATCTCGCACGATTCGAACCCGGGACCCGCACTGTTGATGAGTCCCATACCAGGACGAAACGACTGTTCAGTGCTTCCAGGTTTCTAATGGTGATCTAACAATGATTGATTGATGATCTCAAATGTGTAAAAACACTAATCTCCATAACTCTCATTGAAAATATCTAAAGTTAAGATATTAAAATCTTGATAGCGCACAGATAGGAAATATTCAGATTGCGAACCAATAAATTAGAGACATAGAATCATACAAATCATGGTAGATAACGGAGGTGTTCCAAAGAAATAGTTCCTATAATCTTTGGAGATCGCATTAAATCGAATAACTAATCGTCAAACGAAAATATTTATGATCAGTATCAAAATATGAATAGTTCAACATATGCTAAATCAGAAGTGAGTAATGAAGCTAGCGAAAGTATCCTAAGCTAATTGAGATATATATACATAGTCGGTAATGAAAATAATCCATTGAGATAACGATTAAAAATGACCTTAACTAATAATTAAGCTTTAAAAAAAAAGTTAAACAGCTTAACTGTCTTGATAAATATAGGAAAAATTATGAAAGTGTTCAATATTTTCGACTGTTAAACTAATAATACTAACCTTGTAGCTGTATGTTCATAAGCTGTATCTTGTAATAATTTTTGATATTTTTCAAATGCGTCTTTATGGTCCGACATCTCATTAACAGTCTCCAGAAAACTAAGTGTTGGGAATTTTGAGCGAGTTTGAAATAGGAAATGCTAAAAATTATGAATTTTCAATAAATGTAAGTGAAAAAAAAAACATTGAATTCAATGCCTTTGGAAATTTTGTAAACGATGAAAGTTAACGTAAAAATGACTGGTCAGTAAAAATAAAGTTATCTAACCTTAGGCGAGATTGACTTTAATAACAATACAGACTTAGCACAGCACAAGATTTCCTTTTCGAATCCCGACGGTAAAAGTTGACTCAATGAGACACGTATAAGCTTCTCGGTCCCAATATTAATGTTCAATATTTCATCATGAGTTGAAAAATGAAAACTTTTAGTCCAAAATGAACTATCTAAAAATTGTTTCATGTATGAAAAGATAAGAAAGACAATATTAGACAAGATGCTAACATTAAATTTACAAAAATCTATCTGATTAAGAAATAGTTGCGTTAAATACGGATTAATAACACAGTCAATTTTTCCTTTTATAGTTTACTAAGAAGTGTGATTTGGTGAACAATTCACAATTTGATAACTGTTAAAATGAATGAATAAAATCTGTATCGATAAACGAATGCAGTGAAAAGATGTGAACAAATGATGACTGCTCATGAGGCCAGATTAATAACGCGAATCACCCGAATGAAATGTTGACAAAGACAAGACATCTAACTAGAATAGTACGCTTTCTTCCTCACAAACAAAATGATAAACACAAGAATAAACATGATAAAAAGTAATTAGAAGTTATAGATTTTGTAGGTCACTGAAATCCTAGTGATTAGCAGGCTTAATTACTGGCCGATGTTAGGAAATAATCTAACCAACAGTGTTTAGTCATACCAAATAACTTGGAAACACAATGTATTAATATCCGTTTACTAATTTTCGTGCATAGCAAACGTTAAACGAACTATGATGAAGTTAAATATGGAGCCTTATTGAATGAATGTAAATCAGTAGTAACTAGGTCTTGAAACATGTTTCCGTTGAGATGACTGGTTCAAATACTCCTTATTTTAATAAGAGTGTAAAAGCTTCCGAAAAGTAAGACCACGGTCTAAAACACACTCGAAAAAACTAGGTAAATATACTACAGTTTTATTCATATAAACTTCTTAATTAAGCGGTATACAACAGTAAAAATCGACAGTTGAATACTGAAATTAATATTAATCACACACGATAAACAAGACAATATCATTAGTGTATGCACTCTTGGACCTACTTCACACATTGTATGATCAATTATACTAAATCAGTGTTCCTTGTGAAACTTCTTCTATTCATTTTAATATGTATAGCAAGGTGAACAGATAAATATTTGTACCAGATTCTCTGTTGTACATGAGTTTATTGAACTGTCGATTATGGTTCTGTTATGATAAGCGGCATTAAAGATCTGAACGCGATACGTTCAGGGAATCGATTACTTGACGAGAAGGCAAGAGTGGAAAAAAGTGTGCTTGGCTACCGTATAACATGAACAAATACTCGTATATATATATATATATATATATATATATATATATATATATATATATATATATATATCCCTTAGAAAACAAATCCATTTACTGACCAGTGATATGAATTTCTGATAGTCGTCAAATGACTTTTTCACTTAGCCACTCCTGATTGGCTCACTATATCATTTTCAAAATAAAATACTAGAAATGGCACATGAAGAGAAGAATGCTTCTAGAATCAATCTGTCTTGAATAGATAACTTACTTTGAGTACATAAAAAGTCATACAATCATATTACAATTAATACTTTTATTCAATGTAAACGCTCAAAGCAATTATTATATAAGGAGAATAGAAAACCGTTTACTCTGACCTTGTCTAAATAAATGTTCATTCGAGACAATCAAGTTAAATTCATTACCAACATCATCGTAAATTCCGTCTAAAGCGAACGATTCCAGAAATCTAAAAAATTAACAGTAAAGTAATAAAAGTTAGCGTAGTCAATTCGAATGAGACGATGTGGATTGTTTTTTTATTTGTTTATTACACACCAAGTTTAGGACATGAAAAACAATGATGAACAACTCTGAGCTGTGGAGAAAGAAACACCACCACAAAGGCTGAACTCGTTAAACCTGAGTAAATTCATATTCTAAGATATAAGCAGTGCCATATAATCTGAATACAAGCAATACTGAACTATCGTTTCACTCAGCTAGATGCAATATATCTGAAGTAGTTACCAAACATTTAGATGAAAGTAGTGCTGGCTTCTTAAAAGTCTTGCAATTCAGTAGCTGTATACGTTACCACAAGCAATTTAGAATTGAACCTTGTCATCATGTTGACGTGGTTTTCGTTTGTATTCCTCTAGAATAAGAAAGTGCTCCTAACAATTGAAAGAGATCTATTTTGGTTACAATTTTCTATCTAAACAGTATGTTCATTACAAACCTACTTAAGAAACAACATTGAATATTTTATAAACGAAACATCGGTAGGCAACTTTAGCAGAGTTTAACGTTGTAAGTACCTCAACTTCAAAACTACTCGACTACGATTTGACCGACTTATCTAAGACAAATACATATTACTCTAAGACTATAAATAACAAGATTAGTGAAAGAAATATGTAATGCTTACTTGATGAGCGGTTGAGCGGCTTCTTTAAATAAAAATCTTACAATCGGCTCGCATGCATGAGACATAGAACCATCTGTCTTGGACATTAAGTAAGCTAATAACTCTATGCCATGAAGTTTAGTTAGTGGATAAGTGGAAACATCTGACTGTTCATAATTAAGCATGCACAAATCGGAGACAAACCTATGAAAAACGAAATATAAAATACAATAATAGTTAGTTGCTTGTACAAATTATATATTTCCTTCACTGGTTGATAGCTAATAATTTTCATCACACTGATATCAGGTTGAGAACCAGTGAAAATAAGGCGGCAACTGATTAATACCGACTTCGGACTTTTAAACAATGAGCATAGTAGTGAAATTAAAGACCGTTTATGGCTTACTGCATCTACCACTACTTTTGGTTACGTCAGCATAAGACGCCATGTATTCTGGGAAAGTCAGGAAGTCAATATTCAAGCAATTTAAAAATGGTAAGTGAAATATATGTACTTTGTGACAAATATTTCAATCTTAAGATACCTTTCATAATGAACTGGCATCTACTGAAAGGTTCATCAGTAACCAGAAAGCAGTGGTCAATTTAGTAGGTTAAGGTTCCGACATTAATACTACGGTAATTGTTGACCAATTGTCCTCTGATGACTGCGAAACATACTATAACTGACGTGGTTTTGCAACGTAGGTAGTATTAATCAAGTGGATCACAACCATTGTGAGAGCTATGGATCGAACCATGCTGTAAAAATCAAGTAATTGAGAAAGTTTTCAAATAATTGACGCGATCGTTAGAAAATGAGCCCAAAGATCGCTAGTTCACAGTAACAATGACGACCTAGTGCACACAATTTTGTACGTAGTTATTGAATGACGGTTTATTTCTACTGATTTCGACTGCTTCCAAAGGACACTTAACATATTTACCTAGGTGGTCGGCAGCATATTTAGTGTGTGACTCAGGCGACAATATGAGTGATACAAGAGGGAACTAAAAAACTGAAAATGGTCAAAATCTAAATGAATATGAGAAAATATGTCATAAAACGATGAAACGTATTTGTAGCAATATGAAAGAATCTATGCATCTGTGATACTGTAACAAATATTGAACCGTGTACATTACCAAACATTTTCATGACCATAGCTGCCTACCATGATCACCCAACCGAGCTATATGGGCTAGAACATATGTTCCGTTAGGTCCTACCATACGAGGTAGGTTGATTAGAAAACGGTAGGATTAAAAGTAACTACTCAAGGCATGAGGGCGGAGTCGTACTGCTGACTATAGAGTAGTGAGATAGCATTAAGATGTTCCCCTTGGATAACCAGTATCAGCAGCGATGCTGCCTTCTCACAAGACGTCTACGTAATGATCGCGAGCAGTGGTGGGTAGCGGAAGCAAGAGAGATGGAAAAGGCAACGGCGATAGGTAACAGTAGACAACTGTGAGACTAACTTGGAAAAGGATGGGCTTATCATCCATTCTCAATTCACGAGATCAGATCAATGGACAAAGAAATTTAGAGATCAGTACAACTGACCTTCAGCCACACTTCGGTTGCCCACGATCTCCAGTCAACCTGAATGGCGACTTGATGTAGGTCCTACTGTAGCGACGGAGAGCAACAGGGCCTGATATGTTTACTCCTGAGATTTTTAGGGATTGTGGTCCATTTTTAGCAGTCAGATTGACTGAGATCTTAGGTAGAATCTGGGAACTAGACGTAACCCCATCTGACTGGTCTCAATCATTGATAGTCCCAGTTCATACAAGAGGATAAAAGTCCCCTTGTGACAATCACAGAGCAATCAGTTTAACTAATAGTGTCCAAAATGTTAGCCTTGACAATACTTAGACGCCTAACGAAAGCTCGTGAAGAGCAGACTTGAGAAAACCAGGCTGTTTTCAGACGTGGAAGTGGATGTAAAGACCAAATACGCACAGTTCGTCAGGTTCTAGTACATAAACACACATTCAGGAATCCGAAAATAATTGTATTGCTTAATCTTCAGACGGCGTTCGACCCCATCGATCCTGCGATTCTGTGGCCATGTCTTCTGGCCGACCTAAGCAACAATTCAAGAATAGTCTAGATGAGATTCTCCTCCTCGAAATGTAAAATGCTGCTTTAGGATTCGATTACATCATCACCTGAGCTAGTAATATGAAGTGAAGTAGCTGAACGTGTTGACCACTTCATTTACTTTGGGAGTCTTATCGTCGCTGATGGCTTAGTGTGTGACAAAATATAGGCACGGATACAGAAGGCTTGTATATCCTTGGACCATCGAGTAAGAGATGCTAGGGTTAGGAAAAAGGTACTACGTAAGGACGGAAAATCAAATGATGGAGTGAGTCTTCATGAGTTGCGGAGGTTGGGCATTTAGAACCAGCGTCTACAGTGACGAGCGACGTTTTGTGACGTAGGGGTGGGCTGAAAAAGCCAGAGGAGGCCAAACCAAAACACGGTACAAATCCGTGAAGTCACTGACAGCCGGACTGTGCCGTGTGAGTAGGTGTAGACTACCTGGTTGGGGTTGGCGAGACAAGTGAAACCGGTGACTAGAGACTGAATCACATGGTTCAAAATCCTTTGCGACAGAGTAGATGAATCCATTTTTTATCTTCCCCTTGAATTCCAAGTTTCTGAATCCCTTATCACTTTTTTTCTATTATTAAATTTATTTCACCAGGGTATACTCCTCATATCATATCTTCAATCTCTAATCTTTTCGACCACCGATAATCCTGTTATTACCTCTACCACTATGGGATTTGAATTGATGATTCCGTTTCTCTGTGCTAATGTGGTATGGAAACTTGAACTGGTGTGTGTATGTACCGAGTTCTACGTTACAGCTAACTGAATGACTTACTGACTAAACAGTTTAGCTTTCTTCCAGACTTGGACAAGAAACTCTTCAGTTCCCAGTGAGGATCAAACTGGCTGTCCATCAATTCATGGGTTTATGAAGTTTAGATAAAGGCGGTATTAATCTCAATGTTGAATTGACTGTTGATCAGTTAGCTACATATTTCAAATAAGTGGGATTTATTGAAGTAAAGAACCAGACCACTTTTACCAACGAACTGATGGATATCTTAATATATTATGATTAGTTATATAGCTTATTGAAGCCTTAAAGCATAAGAAGATAGAATAACTTACTCAATCTGTTTCGAAAGATATCGTAAGTTCTCTGTAATAAGAAGAAGTCCAGATTTACTAATATTTGATAGCTTCGATAAAATTGAGTGGACTGAGTTTTCGTACGAGTATAACCAAGTCTTCAATCCCTGAATAAAACAAGCCCATATTTGTCCAAGCCAAACGGACTTATCAGATGTCAACGTTGGAATGAGTGAAACAGAATGATAAGCAAACCAACACAGCTGTCTATATTTGGTTCCGGCTATAGTATGATAACTAACGAAATGCGATAAGGACTGGGATGAAACACCCAACATAAGAGGATCACATTTATTTGGTACCCACAAAAAATGACCAATAAGCGGATAAGAAAAGGAGTGCTTAACATTTTCACTTTGACTTTCTATTGATCTTGAGGTCCCCACAAACTGGAATCTATCGGACTGAATGCCTATTCTCATCACTAAAAGATCATGCAGAAAGCTATCATTGTATATAAATGCTGCTTTTAATGTGTCAGTCTGGAGCTTCACAGTTGATTGGGTCTCTTGTAATTCACCACTGTTTGATAAAAAGCCAAATCTAGACTTTTTGGCAGCAAGGACAGCTTCAGCAGAAACTGGACCAGTTTCACTCAAATAAGGTAGTTCTCTCTCTAAATATCCGCTAGGAATAAGGGAAAATGGAGGTAATATTAGTAACTATTGGATTTATTACCACAAAAAATAATACATTAAATTTCATGTTTATATTTAACTGAAAAGGTCAGAAATCATGCTTTATTCCACATAGATAATCTATTGGTAATACAAAAAATAATCTCGTTTACGTTCATCGTTAAACAATGGTTCAGAAGTCAAGACTTAGATAGAATATATCTTCATCTTATAAAATGACCAAATGAGGAACAAGTACCAACAAACTAAAAAGAAAGATACATAATCAAGACATCAAAGAAAGGCGATCTCAGCAAGTGTGAGAACGACAGGAAAATTACTCAACTATAAGGACCATGGAAAGTAGACGCATAAATTTGAGACAAATAGGCTGGATTTCGTAAGGATCGATCGTGTACCGACGAAATTGCAACATCACAGATCATAGTGGAACAATCTAATGAATGGAATTTACCACTTTACATCTACTTGATTGACTTAGAGAAAGCATTTGACAGAGTGGATAGGACAAATCTACGGAGGCTTCCTCGGCAATACGTCTTTCCTGAAGAGATAGTCAACATCATACGGAATTCTTATTATGTATTAAACTGCAAAATCGTGCATGGGTGTCAGCTCACAGACTCATTCGAAATCAAGACTGGTGTCAGGGAAGGTTACTTATTCTCACCCTTTCTCTTTCTCCTAGTGATCAACTGGATTATGAAGACGTTAACATCTAGGGGGAAGTACGGAATGCAGTGGACAGATAGAATGCAGCTGGACGATCTATGCTTCACAGATGATCTGGCTCTTTTATCCTTCACACAACAACAAGTTCAAGAGAATTCGATCAGAGTAACAGCAGCCACTACAGCAGCACGTCTCAATATACATAAAGGGAAAAGCAAGATTCTTCGATACAAAATAACATACACACTTTATGAAGATGCCTTGGAGGACGTAAAAACCTTTACATATCTGGGCAGCATCATTGACGAGCAAGGTGGATCTGATACAAATGTGAAGGCGCAGATCGGCATTTTTATAATTGAAGAACATCTAAAACTAGAAACAACTGTCAACAAACACCAAAGTCAGAGTTTTCAATACAACTGGCAAGAAAGTTCTACTATATGGGGTGAGAACTTGAAGAATCACGAAAACCCTCATCCGAAAGATCTAACTATTTATTAACAGTTGTCTACGCTAAATACTTTGGATCCGTTGGCCAGACACTATCAGCAACGAACTACTATGGGAGAAAACGAACCAGATTCCAATGGAAGAAGAAATCAGGAAGATGCGCCGGAAGTGGATAGGACACACATTGAGGAAAGCACCCAACTGTGTCACAAGACAAGCCTTCACTTGGAATCCTCAAGGCTAAACGAAAAGAGGAAGGTCAAGGAACAGATTACGCCGAGAAATGGAGACAGACAAGAGAAGAATTGATAACAATTCAATAAAACTAGAAAGGGAGGCCCAGGACATAGTGGGTTGGAGAATGTTGGTTGGCAGTCTATGCTCCATTTACGGTAAAAGGAGTGAATAAGTAAGTAATATGAGACGAATACAAGATAATGCTGACGTCAATAATTACCAACTCATAAGGTATGGATAATTCAACTCCGGTTGCTTCTCTCCGTAGTAGTAGTAAGTAGTAAGAACCAGAGTTGACTTATCCATACCTTCTTTACAATAAGAGGGTCAACTAATAGTCAATGCATGCAACAAGTTCACATTTATGCGTTAAGCTACGAGCCACACCTGTCACGTGACAACTAATGATAACACTGTATCATTTAAACCCCTGCACGTATGGCAAGACACAAGCGTGTGCTTCGTTAGTTGAGAGCCCCAGACACTAAAACAATCATTAATGTTTTAAAAATTATTCGCCACAAAATTTGAGATTCTATAGATCGCTTGTCATATTAAACTGTCATATATTTTCTAATTTACTAAAATCTAATATTATTTGCCAAATTTAACAAAAACAACATCATCGAAATCCTCGGCTGAAATGACAAATATTCTCTATCGTTTCATTTTCATTACCATCCGAATATTTATTTTTAAAACCTCAAAATTTATAGAAATGTGGGACAAACTGAAAGACTTACATGCCTCTTGATTCCCAAGAAAATTTCTGAATACAACTTGGAGGTACTAAAGGCAATATAGTATCCAAATTTTTGTTAGCTAGCAGGGTTTTATCACTCGGAATCCATTTGAAATGTGGTTCAAAAGATGAGTGGAATATTTCACCCACTAACAGTTCACCAATGGCAGTAGAGTATTGAGAAAAGAGACGAAGTATAGTATTCTCAATATCTTTATTGTTTAGTAGACGGTAATCTGTTCTAATAGATGACTCACAATAACCTTCATCTTCTTCGTCCAATGCCCTGGGCTAATAAAGATGTAATTAATTAGAACAACACCTACCGAATGATGAGTACAATCTATATCACTGAAAAATAAATCCAAGAATAGTACAAGTAAAAATGAAACTTTTAAATACATAAAAAGGATCAATTTCGTGAATAACAACTTGTGTGATTATCTCTACAATCGTCACTAACGTGTAAATGCCATGAGCTTGAACCGAATATTTGGAATACAGGACTATATCATATGATACAACGAATAACACCGTACCTACTGCATGAAAGTACCAATAAGTTCTCCATGAGATAGTATACCAGAGAGAGTTCGGAGGGATGAAAGTATTTAAGAAGTCAGTACGCTGATGATCGAACTTCGTCTGCTATTTACAGTAAGGTGACAAAAGAGCATGAATGTAATGTATTTCTGAATGAATTAACGCTGTTGATAATACCAAGTTACCTGGGAAAAATATACGAATATATTGATTCTAATTCAGACAAACCAACTAAGGTATATTGGGTAATACCATGGCCACTCAATTTGCCGCTTTCCATCGTAAAATAGAGAAATTTATCGAAAAGAAGGGAGACAGACAAATTCAGAGCAACAGGTTCGAAGCACGGCAAAACATTATGTTTTAGATTTAAAGGAAATCGTTTATGTCTCTTTTATTTCACTATAGTTAACCCTTAGTCATCTTGACCAAAATCTTAGAAATAACAGAGCTTTAAAATCCCAACACATCTAAAATGACTACTCAACTACATTGTAAGATCGTGAACCTGCCAAACCCTACACTTATGTGCGCTAGCATTGCTCGGTGGAATGAGCAATAGCTAAAAATGAATAACACCTCTCTTTACAACTTTAGTCACAGATTCCTGAACGTCAGTAAACTTATTTACTTACTTTTAAGGTACCGAAGTGGTCTCTATTGCAATATATTCATGTATTCATCAGTCAGCCAGCTAGTCAGCTACGACGTGGAACTTCGTACGTGCATACATCAGTTAACGTTGCCATACCATATTAGCAAATACAAATGAAATTTCCTATTCAAACCCTATAATGGTAGAGGTAGCAGAAGTATTAGCAGCAACATATCTTTGTGAAATTTCATTCAAGTGCAACTGCTAAGTTTGATATCAATAACTGAACTACTGCGCGAATTTATACACATTTGCTGTAGTTATGCAAACGAGCGCGCTATTATTTATGATGTACAGGGACCTATGGCATAAAGAACATCTTTCAATATAAATTGAGTGAGACCCGTTTAAGAATATCTCCAAACACTAGTCTTCCCGATTACTACTCCTACTTCAACTAACTCTACCACTATGGGAATTGAGTCGACAATTACATCTCTGAGTTATCTTAGCATAATAACTTGAACAAAGCTCTACGTTGTTGACTGACTGAGTGGGAACATCTGCTTCCCAAAACCCAGCCAGTGTGATAAACACAGAAATTCATCAGACCACTACCTCGTTTATACATTAACAAAAACACTATTACTAACGTAAGTTAAGTGAAACATTTAGAACAATCGACTTACCTAGAAATCGTTGAACGTCCTGAAACTTTTGGAATGTTGGGCTTCATCCAATTGTTGTTCACGTGAGTGTTACTCGAAACACTCGTAGGATCAGTACTGAAAACGCTATTTGTGTACGGAGTTGGGCCGATAGTCTTTATTAGAGCATCTGATACATCACGATAACGAATAGTTACGTTTTCGAATGGTGTGTAAGTCTGTGAGGTACGTTAGCATGAAACAAAAGTGCGAACCTACATTTGCTGCAGCTATGGAGGAATTTCGCAGTCTAATTGATGGAAAAGGACTGACACATTCAAATTTGCTAAATCTAAGAAAATTTTAAATAAATTCTGAAGTGTTACCTTGATAGTTTAGTGTACGAAACAGATGATCCCGGATTTAAATAAGCCTAAAAATATATAACAAAACGGTGAACAACCTCGCACCGATCATACGTCTCTAAATCCAGGAAAGATCTGCAAGCCTTGTTGGCGGTAAGGTACAAAAAAATTAGCTCACATGTGAAGTCTACGCAAGATTAGTGGAAAATAACATAATACCTCTATTTTCTGGAAGGGAACCGATCAAACTATTTAAACGCCCAACTTTTTTATCATCTCCAGACTTCTCCCATTCACATTGTATTACTTCGTGTAGCTTTTCACAAAGGCTTTTTTGAGGAAATATAACTTTGCCACTTGAATATCTGAACACTATATACTGAAAAGAATTAAATCACTTGTGTGGTCCTTTCTGAAAAGCGAAATTCAAGTCACATGACTGAACACGTAGAATCCTCTTCAGCCTCTTAATGCTAATTTTATGATTGTTTAACTGAGATGTTGACTTTGAAATCAAGCGATCAATGAAGTTAAAAAGAGACGGATCGCACATATCAAACACAATACGACTCAGCCTTGAGATTACAAGTCCCGCGTAACACCAAAAAGACAAATCACAACTGGTAAAAACGCTCGTAGATACCTACAGGTAGGAACCTCGGTTTACTCAGCGAGTAGATAAAAAGTATTACTAAACTATGACGAAGTTTCTCTCTTGAGTCCTTTAGAATCTGTAAGCTATTTTCTGGAGGTTCTCGAGAGCAGTAGCCTGAGCCTCTCCAGTCTATTACAAATTTCAGAATTCCACAACTTCTGGAGAGTAGAATGTCTGACCGCGTTCTATTTCTTCTTTTTGGGTTTCCAGTTTCTTCGTATTTCGCTAAGGTTTGTAGTGAGACTGAGCTAAGGTAAACATTAAAAGTGCCTTTAGAATAATGTGAACCATAGGAAGACCACCTCTGGTCATCTATACTCTACACCTACGAGTAAAAATCCAGTGACTTTCAGGCACTTTTATTAAGGTTTGGACTTTGGTCCCCGAATCGATTTCGTGACTCGCCTGTGATAGAGTTATAGTGTTTTCCTGTCCTTTTAAAGTGAGGAATGGGGTTGAATAACGTCGTAAAAGTGTAGGTTGAACGTAAAGCTATCAGACCTGCCGAAAATTTACTTCAGAATTACTAGTGAAAAATTTGCTCGGAAGGAACTTTTGTTACAGTTAGCGTGAGACTTTAGATTATCGAGTGCCAAGAGTGAGATTCATCCAAGTTGATGCGGAAATAGAAAGTTACCGCCTGATGGCACTAGGTAACAAGACAGATTGGACACAGGTTGGACTCGGAAACTCATGGAAGAAATAGCTTCCGAATGGATCCCTTGCTAGAATTATAATTAGCTAATGCACGTCTGACTCAGACAGAAAGAGAAACTGAGTTAGAATGACTACGTCAAAAGGGAAGAGAATATTGTAAGCAAGTTTTGGATAACAAGACCATGTCGTACGAGTCTACATCTGCCTCACGTAAAGCTGAAATTAATCCTGGGAAGGACTGGATAAGAATAATTTCTAAAACTTTGGATCTACCAAAGTGAGAGGTCATAAGATTTGAAAGTAATCCAATAAATTATTGAAGTGTCATACGCAATTTCGAAGACTATTTTGATGAAAGCGTCGGATTTCGATCTAAGGTAAACTATAGTGACAAAAAGGATGTTGGAGTTTTGAAGGGGAAAATTAGTGCGAATTACAACACAGCAAGAATAGCATACACGAGCGCAAATGATGGCAATGTCTTCTTACATAGTTTACCCTGTCTGGAGTGTTCAGGCAATCGTTCTTTAGATCAGTGCCAGAAGTTTAAAGACAAAAACTTTAGAGAAATGAAAGAATTCGTCTGTCAGCATAAGTTATGTAACATTTGTCTGTAGGCAAACCATGTAGCTGGAGACACTATTCCCTGTTACATGAAAAGTAGGAAGAACGGAGAGATGCTGATAGTGATGCCTACAATAATACTCATCTTTGTACGGAGGAATGCGCCAAGTGCATACAGAGGCCAGTAGCATTTGCAGTAGTAGTAGTAGTAGTAGTAGTAGTAGTAGACAGAGGAACAGATTACGCCGAGAAATGGAGACAGACAAGAGAAGAATTGATAACAATTCAATAAAACTAGAAAGGGAGGCCCAGGACATAGTGGGTTGGAGAATGTTGGTTGGCAGTCTATGCTCCATTTACGGTGAAAGGAGTGAAAAAGTAAGTGATGTGAGACGAACACAAGATAATGCTGACGTCACCAACTCATAGGATTTCCACGGAGACAATTTTATACATAATAACTAGTCTCAAAGACCGCTAGGTAATCAGGACTACCTAACTTACGTACTTGGTAAATCAGATAAGTGCTCACATTCACTTCCGAGATCCCGGTTCAGTTGTAGATGAGGCTTTCATTACCGTAGGTCTTGTGTGATGATTAAAATGTTTGAAGATACTGTCCTGCCAAATGCTTCGTAGCATCACTTTGTTAGCTTTAGCATTCTAGGAGAGTAAATACTGATGACCGTTCGTGATACAGACTGACTTGTAGCAGACGCGACTCCGTTCATTTGGAAATGTAAATAAGTATTCATAACAAATTGAAAGTAGTTTCCCTAGTTCACTTTCAACAGATTGTCCTTTAAAGTTGAACGTTCCAGCCGTTGATTACTTTAGTACTTGTCATAAGGATGCTTTAGCTCAGTTTTGCCAATAACACTGAGGCCTATGATGGCGTAATCGCAAGTCAGGGTTGAGATGCTGTAAAGACGACTTGAGTGAAATAGTCACTGCAGGATGCAGTTGCTGTACACGAGGTTAGCAGTTAGTTTTTTGTCAATGACTTCAGGATTCCGAAACTCGAAGCATCAGTTTTACCAGTGACCAAGTCAAAAATGTGGGTTTGTCATGTAGACAACACTATCGACATCATCAAAAGGAACGAGTTGGAAAACACCTACAGTCGGAACAACAATGTCTTTAATCACATAAACTTCAAAATAGAAAACTAGTTGAACAACAAATTATCATTCCTGGAAATATCGATCATCATAACTGACACAGGAAAATTGTAGACTGTAGTGCATCGGGAACCAACCCACACAAATCTAATTCGCAACTACACTACCGATAACCCAACGAGATACAAAATCAACTACATACAAAATTTATCCAGAAGAGAGGAAAAACAATGCAGCACGAAAATATGGAAAATAATATGAGATAACTGTCCTTCAAAATACAGCTATCAATGCTACTTCAAAAAATATCACCCTAAACCATCAGCAGAATTAAAATCAAGTTCAGGAACCAACAAATGGATCATCTTACCATGCATAAAAGAATTGTGGGAAATCACAGCAAGGTTACTGAATTCATTTGCAATAGGTGTCGCACATAAACTGATAAAATCACTTCAGTAGATCTCATGTGAACCGAAGGACAGTATTACCAAAGAAGAAAATCCGAACGTCGTTTATAAGATAAACTGTTCCAATTGTGAGAAGCACTACATCGGAAAAATCATGGAGATTCATAAGCTCAAAAACTATATGATAGGGGGATACAATCAAAATAAAAAGACATACAACGATACGTTATATGTCAATGACAACCAATCAAGATCGATGTAAACAGGACAAGCTACGAGAAATACGTTAAGGAATTCTAATACTTCATTTCTGTATGAAGTTTAAGTTGATGTTGTTTTTCAGGCGAGCCATGAAAACCGCACTACTGAAGCATACAGCTCAGAGGACGCAATACCATCACAATATATCACTTATTTTTATAATAACACTCAAGATCTCTTAAAGGGAGCGAATATTTCTGAAACGTTTCAACGTTGATGTTGAGATAACTGGTTTTACCAAACATACCCGAATTAGCGATTGCTCTGTTAAGCCTTCGTTAAATACCATTTGGGTATGCCTTGCTACGAATCTTGTGGAGACTTCACAAATATTCAGTGTCTAAAAACTCACGTGTACTGAAACTCAATCAAACGCGAAGTTATGGATGAAGGAGTTGTAAGATATATTCGGACGTTGCTGCTTCGAGGTGTAGTTGATCTAAGGTGATAGGTCGTTTAGATGGATGTTTAGAGGCAAATAAATTCCTAAAAACAAACTGCGCTGAAATTCTTCGAAATTGAGGCTAGCCTCAAGAGTTTCACTTGACTCAACCTAGCTTCAAGCATCTGGTCAACCATCTACATTAGATCATCATAGGGTATACAGTGTAACACATCACGTATCAATATCAAACTTAGCTCACTCACACTTTGATGTCTAAACCAAATAGACGTTTGATTTTCTTCATCACTAACTTCTTGTTTGCCTTAGCTTTAGGTAATCTGCGTTATCGCAGAGACTTACTGACCCATATGTTTTAAGGATTTACTTAACGTTGCTCGACCAGTGATTAATGGTTTTATAAAAGGTTTTTGCTGCATAGGAATGACTGAACAAAATAAATCCTCAAGATGTATTAAAAGCCTTTAGGACGTATAAAATTTGTATGGACAACTTACAGTCGAGTAAGTAAAATGTAACATAATTGTAGAGTGGCACAGTGAAGGAGTTGCAGTGAGTACAGTTGCTCTGGTCTTTAGGAGACGAAATCAAAACTCAATCAAAAGTAATTCCTGAAAATGCTCCTACTGTTTAGTGAAGCGATACTATTATCAAAAAATAAACTAAGACTGATTAAAAACATGTTCCATTACAGTGATATTGCTAAACTCATTGATGATAGTAGCTTTACAGTGTCTCAACATTTTGAATGTAGCGTTACGGTGAGGGTTTGCCTTCGACACTTATGATGTGAAATTGGTTATTACCAATATTGTTTTATTGGTTATGCTTGTGAATTTTGACACAACCACATTTATTACAGAGGCTTTATATCTGTTAATAAAGTTAATCTCTTGCAACTTTCAAACTCAGTATTGTAAAGGAAATTACATTGCTATTCGGTAATATCGTAGACGCACGTAAGAAATAAGGATTGTAATGAAGGCTTAATGAAACTATTAAAATTTTAAAGTTGTGAAAATATGTTTATTCTAACTTGTGCCTGGTTTGAGTGTGGTTGGAATGACGTGGTAGTGCTAATTATCTTACATTATCTATAAATACTAATTCAGAATGTCATTGTTTTCTCCTTTCCTTGGAAAAAATTTTCCAGATTGCTAAATAAGGTCTACCTCGTTTTTAGTGTGCTTAAAACATTAACGTAGCTATAGTCAATAACTGCTAATCACCAACTGATTAGTGTAATAAGGCTTTTACATTAATCGTTAACTTATTTTTCAAGTCCACGTATTATGTATTTTACTTAAAGTCACATTATGAGAGCTAGTGAAATTTGAAAAGGGAATCAAAATACATCCGGTTACTGCTTTATTTCATAAGTGATGACTAGTGAGTTTGGTATTAATTAGTGCTTGCGTGAGTGCCACTTCTTTTGAAATCTTGTGATACTTGACTTTGAGCGGTTTCCAGCACCTTACGTTCCGGTCGATTCTTGCTCTTAATGCTGTAAGGGGGCTGATATCTTGTTTTTTGCATCCTAAAATTACAATGAAACTACGTTGGCTGACATCTGAAGGTGATGTCATGAAATTCCATACATCTACAGTTCTTGAGATACTCTATATCCGATGGCGTAGTCTTCATAGGTTTCTGTAAACAGACTCACCTGTACTTCAGTAAGTTTGTGTGAATAGCGATTCTTGTGCGTGAAATTCAGGTGGTATTTACCATGAAATAAGAATGCTACACAATGCTCCCCGTGTGATATTTAGATTTTGTTTTCCTCCGGATCATTAATTATCTATAGCTAAATACTATGCAGAGGCATAACATTCCAAGAGGTCTATCTGACCTTGTAAGAGTGCTTGGAGAAATAGGATTCATGTTATGTTATTAAATTCCTTTAATTTCGTCTTCGTTTTTATCTGTTTCCTATCACATTTTTTTCGCTGTAGGCCGTGTAACAATTAATGTGAGCTTCAGCACTGTTCTTTTGTCTGATTCTGATTTGTTACTGCATAGGTTTTGTCACTGTACAAATGTGCTCATTTGGTTGCTTCAAACTAGTTTATTTTATATAATTTCCAGACATCTGTGTTCAACAGTTATTTTACGTAATGAGTGAATACGTCAGTAATATGGAACCGGAGAACACGAAATATTCATTATTTCAGTCACAATCATCATGTTCTGCCTTCGAAACTGCAGCGGAGGTATTTTTTTAACAAATACGCTATCTTACATCACTCGTAGGTAACAGCTATGTGTTCATTTTCAGACTTGTTATTTATTGGAACAAGCAAAGGGTATGTTAAGTACATCTGTTTTCTATCATTACTATAGGGTGGTATCTCAGTTAATCATTCAAGAGCTGTATGACGATAATACATCATTTTGTTTCAGTAGTGTTTTATCGAGGAGCCTATTTGTAAATTTCCGATTTTTTAAATATATTATAATCTGATCAGACAAAGCCGATTTTGAGGCTTGAAACCTCTTCCAAAAAATCTACACTTGCTGTTTTCAGTGATGAAAATCTTACATTATGCAACGCTGAGAAATTAGAGGTATGACAATAGACTTTTAAAGAACCCATATTACTGTTTTTAGATCATAAATTTTATTCCGTCTTTTAAAGGCGTTTCATCATTTTACTTGTGTTCTTTCGATGATGAGAAGGAGAAGGTATTTTGACTAGTTTGATTATACAGATTAATAACGTCTATAACTATTACGTTAATTTAGCTGTGCATAGGATTTAAATCGGGCTTAATTCAACTACATCATATTTTTGTATCAACGATTATGCTTGTTTTTGAGATCAAGCTATCAGAAGTACCACAGTCTCTCGTAAATTCATGTTATTCTTGTTTGATTTAGTTACTTTTATTTTAGTGCATCTCGCCACAATTTTTATGTGTTGCATCAAACAGTAGTTACGTATCAATAAATTTGCGTACAAGCAGTACTACAGAGTTACTACGTAAGAAAGAACCTGGACGAAATTATATAGCCTATTTCACTCAGGTTTGTTCGATCATTATTTTGTTCCTATACAAATTCACTACTCGCAGAATGAATTTATTGTTTCAGGTCCAGGATCATTGGGTATTATTGTCGATGCTAATGGTATCTCTCATCGTGCACCACTTCAATTATCGTCAAATATAGTGGAAGTTTTTGTGTGGAAAAATTATTTCTTCACAATTACTGATGAATTTTTTACCATTCACAAGTATGTGTAACTTTTTAAATTTATTTGTAATTCTGAATCATGCATCTCACGAGAACGTACTACAACGGTGTTTTGAATTAAATTGTATGTTTTGTAGAACTGTATTAAAGCAAGTCCAATTCGATGACCCTAAAATGAATATATATAAATAAAAATACGTTCAATTACTGAAACCGGAAAAAAATAAGCGAATAACTAGAAGCGTATGCATCATGTCCATGTATAAGCATATTTTTGGCTTAGTTTTTATTATTTAAGAGTTTTTTGTGCTAAATTTGCTATTTCATTCATCCCTTTGTTATATGGGACTACTAGGATTGTGATAGGTGACGAAATTGTATGTTAATATTTAGACTGCTAACAGATGATATAAAAGTCTCTGTTTTCCGAAATAGCAATCTTATTTTTCATTATTTCGTGTTAACCAGTACCATGCATTCTCTGTTACCACCTTAATTTTCTGAGTCATATCAGATTCCAACAGTACTATAAAAAACTAAGTAGTGATTGCCACTTCCAAAAATTATTGTATATACGATTGAGTTAGTCGAACTTATTAAATCACTGTTTTCAAATAACGAAAATGATCCATTTCATCACTGAATAAAATGAAGCCAATTCAGCAAAGAAAATTTTCTTTTCAACTATTTCATTCGCTTAAGCTGTACAATTGTATTTATAGTTAATTTACCTAAAATAATAGTCCTAGCCTGGCTTTCTAAACGATTACTTAAGTCAACCAAAAGCTCAGTTTTGGAACATAGTCAATTGTGGACATTGCTTCGCCAGAAGCTTCCTTTATAATCTTGCTTCAATCAGGAGAGTTAGCCCGAAAGGAATGCAAATGAAGAACTTATGTACATCAGAGAATATCACTCGTTCTGAAATAAGGAATGTAGCTTTTCACACTTTTTCCCTATCGAAGCAGGGATTTTCTGTGTCTTAAAAATATATCAAGTATAACCGTTTTGAAAGGATTAGTTCGATAACTTATTACTATCTCATAAATGTGTTATATAGATGCTGAAAGAACTTATTCAGTTGATATTACAAGATCAGAATGATGTATGTAAGCGCAGATAGGAAAAACACATGGTCGAATTTTACTCGTGGTTGGATGGAATATAAACTGATAAATGTACTTCGAAATAACCACATTATTTCTTCAATTCTGATGATAATAAATACTGTGAGACTAAAATTCCTTTTTGTTAAATATATGAAAGAGAATAGTTTGCAGTAGTGACTTAGTGCTTAAGGCATTCAACTTTCAGTTTTTGCGCACCTGGGTATTATCCATTGTGTGTCTCATACCCAAATATTTATTGTATGAGTTTTATTATTTTTATTATTATTAATCACCTTCTTGATAAGAAACTGTCGATAAATTTCAAAAGTATTTATCTGATGCTTGTATTATGTGACACTAAGCTTAGAGATGCTTCTGTAAAAATCATCATCCTATTAGGAGCATTCTCGTCTTGAACTTGCACTTTCAAAATTAACATATCCATTACTTTCCCTTTATTTCAGCATCTTAACACAATCCCAGATACAAACGGTAAATCTGCAAAAACCATCTGTAGCTTGTTTTTCTGCTGACACTCATTTGTTATTCTTTACTGGAACACCTGAATCGAATACTACCACTACAACCACTAGGAATATTCAAGTCTTAGGACCAGAACGTTGGGATTTGATTGCACGCAGGTTCATCTTAACTGGTTGCCTTAAACAAGCTTTTATTTTAC
Source organism: Schistosoma turkestanicum (assembly GCA_944470395.2). Taxonomy (NCBI): domain Eukaryota; kingdom Metazoa; phylum Platyhelminthes; class Trematoda; order Strigeidida; family Schistosomatidae; genus Schistosoma; species Schistosoma turkestanicum. Next base: position 30,495,486 of record OX103973.1, read on the forward strand.
AACAACAAGAACGAAATCGTCTTATTCAAATCATGCAGTTGCAAGTTGAGAAGTTTAAACATGAACAACATTTATTCAATCAGGTAAATTTATGATTGGACATGATTTTGTTGTAAGCTGTCAAGCATCAATACATTGTTAGATAATTGACTTGCATACAGTCTTATTGTTTGATATATGTTAAAGCTCTTAAGCTATATGTGTTATTATTAACATCGTAACTAAAGGAATTTTACTCTGCAATATCTAGACCTATTTAATTTATGATAACGCTATACGACTGTTTTTCATTGATGCCTGTTATAGCAATAAGGTTGAGAGTGGCTAATGTCGGGTCATATCGTCGATCGGCGTTTTTTTATCAGATTGCATGACATCTGTTGAAATTTAGTCTTCCATTCAGAAAGTTTGGTTATCGATTTCTTAACAATTCATTTGGTAGAATATGCCAATAACTTAATGAGATATGACCTGTCTAGATAGACGACAACAGACAGTTGCTAATATTAAATCTTCGGTGTCTTTAAACTTTTATGTGTGAATAAGTTAATAGTAAGTGGTTAGTGGTAGGGTTGGTAGAAGGTTTTCTAATGATGGACGTACCCACTAACATGAATTGAAAGGACATAAATATATGTGCTAATGCATCATCTACAATAATGAACACTGATTAATTACTTGGGTAGGACAAAAATTCGATGGCTGACAAGATGATTTACTTCTTTTTATTACACACCTGTAAAGTAGTAGTTAGGTTTTGATGCAGCTTAAGTCTTTTCTTTAAGGTTAGTTTCTTAATCCTGTAGAAAGTTGAGAAAAGAGTGTTGAAATCAATATAAATCTTGAAAAATATTCAGAAAATATTATGTAGGAGTATTTTTATCACTGTTCATTCATAACTGTGAGATGTCTTCACTATAGTTCCTAATACTTTCAAAGCTGATACTGTCTTGTGAGTATCATCATCTTCGAACTAAATGAATCTTCATAAACCAACTAACTGGGTTATTTCTTTTCCATTCTGTTCTGTCTATTGTTTGTTTTAGTTGTTTATGCCAACTTGGTTTTCATTCTTGATATTTATTTACTCAACTATTCACTAGTTTTAATGATTTTTTTCAATCACTATGTTCCTTTTTGATTTTACGCTGACAGTTAATACATCTGTTAATGCCTTTTCATAATAATTATTTGTAATTATTAAGTAAATTGTTACATCACATTGTAATTCTCAATTTATTTAAACGTATACATAACTCTACAGTTTCACTATTACTTCGTTTGCGTTTTTCAAGTGTCAATTTTAACGAGACTTTAACGAAATACCTAGCTACTTGATTGTTTTGCTTTTTTTCTCAGTAGATTTACTTCATAGTGTTACTCACTAACGAGGTACAAATTCATTTACTTGGCTTTAATCTACATTGTATGTGTGATGGTTAATGATGCTACTCACTTGAGCAGACTAAAGTAGGTCGAGTTGGGATCCAAACCTGTTGTTCTAATTTTGCTCAAAATGAAATACTTTAACCATTTTTCTCTATATAGAGTGGTGCGTTTAGTTTCATTAAAACATATTGGCACATATTAATTTTCAAAGCTGCTTCAATATAAATAAAACCACTGAACTGATTACTAGAATATATTCATTATTATGAACTGTTTTACTTCTGAAAATATTTCATTACTGCCTTCTATTTTAAGTAGTCACTGTGATACCTACAAATGTTAAACATAGATCTTTATAACACCCTCTGAAGTAATGCTTGTTATTACGATTATGTTTATCGTTTACTTTGCTTTCCTTTATATTTATAGACTCAATAGTTTTTGTATGATCTCTTCTAACTTAGTTGCTTGTATTCTATTTTTTGGACAAATGTTAATTAATCAAACATGATATGACCATTAAGTCCTGTTTTACCTTTCTAATAATTCTATATTTTTCATAAGTAGTTGTTACCTTTTATACACATACTTCTGTCATCTATATCCGTTTTAATTATATTCATGTATGTTATTATGTGTACTTTGTGCGTTGTATGTTTATCACCTGTTCTACTCATTATTCATCTAGTAGTCTACATTACTTTTTGTCTATTTAAACTATGTAACATGGATCACAAAATTGCATTGGCATGTTGCCAATCCCAAAGCCTCATCTAATCAGTTTACTTTAATAGTTTGTTTCTGGATAAGCCTCTGTGAAATAAAAGGTTGGGGTTAACATCTCATATTTTGATGTACCAGTCGGTCTACGTGTTAAGTCTTGCTATTTATATCACAATTCATCATCAATTAATCGTTAAAGGGCCATAGTTTCAATAAATCATTGGTCTTTTTTCTAATATTCTCAAGCTAACTCAAGTTACTGAAGTATTTATGGCTTTTTTCGCCGTTTATGTCCTTTTTTACTTATAAATCTTTTAGTGTTACGATGATTTATTGATTAAAGTACATTTGTCCATGTTTAAACTTTCCAGAGACGTCAACGTGTACTGGGACTTTTAGGATTTTATCATTTTGAAAAAGGTGAACTAGATGAAGCAGCTTCTTATTTTGAACAGAGCGCTATAGATATACGTGAAGTGAGTTACTTGATGTATATTTTCTTTTTTTTCGTTGTTGTTATTATTACATTTGAAATGGTTCTTATTCTGATGGTTAGCTTATTAAGCTGTATCTTGTCAACTTAATCATATGAAGACTAAGACAGTTATAATCGACAGTATTGGGTAGTCGTCACTTCATATGATAGGTCGAATGAAATTGTGGCTGTCTGTGTTTCCTTGGATTGCAACTCAGTGTTATAAAGAGTCCCAAATTCAACTGAAACATCTCTTCCATTTTTACCGGTTTTTAATGGTTCTCCAGCTAATATCAGTCTGTGGTGCACTTATCCGGAATGAATAAAGAAAAGTTTGTTTAAACTCACTACCATTTTACTGCAAATTTAATATGTAGTCCGTTTCAATAAGTTGTAATTGAGATATGTTCTTTTTGGTGTGATTGAACAGTGGTTGAGATACTCGGGTTTCAACTAATGGATGGTAGTATAGGGATCTGCTTAATCTGCTCCGGTTTCAACAGACCAATAGTATCAATAGCACCAACAAATACGGTGCATAAACTTAGTTAGACGATAATCATCAACACGTTGTTTCTTTACTGTTTCTTATCTGATCAGAGAGTTTATCCATTACTTCAACATCAAACAAACATAAATTTGTGGAACTCCCAACACACTATTTAGCACAAGAAGTTGTTTTGGGTTTAATCGGTGAAATGTGATATCTTAGTCTGCTTATTCATGTTTAAATGACGTTATCGAATTGCACTGATTTCTAGTATATTATTACTATTACTGTTATGATTACTATTCAGATATCATCTTGTTACAGTTTTTGAAGTTTGATGGATTATTTCAGATTTTCATTACGCTTCACTAATGATGTTTTACCAGTATTTACTGAACCATGTTACTAGTCAAGACTTGTAAATATGAGTCTGTGAATGCTTGTACGTAATCATGAACCTGTGTCAACTATGGCGAAGGCGAGATATCCGCTTGCTAACCAAAGGACGAGTGTACGGTGCAGTAATTCGCTCCGTCCTACTATACGGATGCGAAACATGGCCGTTAAGGGTAGAGGACTTTCTTAAGTTAACTAGTCTTCGATCATCGGTGTCTCCGAAGCATTGCTGGTGTATCCTGGAACAGCCGTATAAGCAATGCTGTCATTAGGAAACGAGTTCTAGTTAGGGATGTCAAATCAATAGATGAAGTAGTGAAGCTTCATCAGTTGAGGTGGTTGGGTCATGTGTTACGTATGGCTAACGACCGACTGCCTCGACGAGCAATGTTTTGTGGTGTAGGAGTAGATTGGAAGAAAGTTAGGGGCGGCCAAACCAAAACATGTCAGAAATCAATGAAGTCACTGAAAAGTGGACCGAGTCATGTTGGTAGATGTAGACTACCTGGTTGGTATCCGCGAGACGACAGTAACCGATGGTTAGAGACCTTGAACGACATGGCTCAGAATCGTTTGCGATGGCGCAGGTGCACTCACTCTTTGTGTTCTCCCTAATTCTAACCTTCTAAATTTCTCATAATCTCCATCTTTCTCCTTCTAAATTTATCTCACTGAATTATACTTCTCGAATCATATCTTCGCTTCTTAATCTTCTCCATTACTGTTCATACTTCTATCATCGCTATCACTCTTGGATTTGAACTGACAGTTGCGTCTCTGTGCTGATGTGGTATGGCAACCTGGACTGATGTACGTACGTGCGAAGGTCTACGTTGTATATGTCTGTACGTACGTACGTAATCATGAACCCGTGTTTTTATCTGTATATCACAATTTCTATTCATTTTTTTCTTTTTCTTTTCTGTAATCAGATACTATTTCGGTATTCTGATCTTTTGCCAAAAGGTTGTTATTTCATGCCAAATTGGTTCTACAGATTACATCAAACTAATCCAGAAGCTAGCGATGTCAATGGTAGCATTGATGCTCAAACATCTGGCATTAATCTAATTTATGATTTGTGCATTTTAAGAGCTGCAGAAGATTCAAACAATGATGATCTAACTACTAGTTCATCTTCATGGTTTATAAAATATGAAGAATTTCTATTTAATTTTTTGCGTAAACATCATAAAAGTAAATTTGTTGAAAAGTATTTACACGTAAGTATAATTGAATACGTGATTACTAACATTTTCTTGTCTATGGATCACATATTCACATCAATTATTTTAATTACAATCGGATTATGATTCAGCGAGTTCATAAATAAACATTCAACTGCAAATCGATTGGTTCGAACTGAACACAATCTACTTTGACCTTCAGCTAGTATTTCTAGTCATCGTGCAATGAGTGTAGTTTGATAATTAATTGTAGGCGAATATGGAATCGGTTACTGACTGTTGTTTATTTGATCCTTCCATCGCTCATCATCGATAATTTTTATAAAAATTAACTATTCTGAAAATTTTTAGACTTCTTATCAATTAATTGACATCCATAAATTAGTGTGAATCGCAAACAAAAATAGTTACCTTATTTTGGAAGTGTTGCGTTTTACTGAGCTAGATGACTTAAACGCAAAGCCTTAATTTGTCTTTACCAAATAGATTTTCTCTTTAATATTAGTATTATGGATGAAACGGAGATAAGAGAAAATAAAGGACTCTGCTATTCAAGTGTTGCAATCAGCTTAACGAATTGATGACATCAGTCATAGGTTTCAATCTTATTCATGTTCTGTGGCTTTGATACTACCAATATTTTTCATCGAGTAGTTGTGTAATATATGGAAGTGTTTATGATTAGTGATCTTCGAAGAGATTTATCTATTAACTGAACGCTTAACGTTTTTGACTGTTAAATTTATATTATGGGGTTGTGAAGATTGTTAAGTTTTTTTTTTGAAACCATGGGTCGATCAATGTTAGACCACCATTAGAAACCTGGAAGCACTTGACGGCCGTCCTGGTATGGGACTCCTCAGAAGTGTGCATTCACGACTCCTGCAACCTGAAGGATTGGAACCCAGGACCTTCGGTATTGTGCTCAAACGCCTAACCATCGGACCACTGAGCCGTTATCTAACGGTGTTAATGTCTAACTTGATCAATTCACGGAGCTGCGCAACCTCATTCACAGTCTTCGGTAGTTACTGTATATACCCGAAAAGGTTGAACTTCACTGGTCATGTCTTCCTACTAGAACTCGGAGAAGATTCCCCACGAAGCTAGTCACTAGTGAGCACAGGTAATTCGCATTATGGGGTTGTGAAGATTGTTAAGTTTATTTTATCATATTTTGAGTTATCTTATTCAAAACTTTACAGTAAGTTTTTTTTACAAAAATTTTTTTCAGTTTGTAGAAACTGCCTTAGTCAAATTGTATGTTCGATTGCAACAGGCTGATATTCAACCATATCTCTATGAACTAATCATCGATACAACATCTTTTAATAATTCTCCATCCATTGGTAGTGCTCTAACTAAGTCAACTAGCAATAATGATCAAGGTTTAGTTGATTTGATTTCAAGCTTGGTAAACATTGATGTAGAAGATTTAACTGTCTATTTAGAAAAAAATAATGCTTATCATGCTTTGGCGCTTATCTATCGTTGGCAAGGTAATCTTTCTGGTGCATTGGAAATATGGCGAAAGTAAGTAGCTGTAGTAGTAGTAGTAGCATTTCATTCATTTTCTTTGTTTACTGCCTACATATTTGATCTTTCTATCATGGCCAGTGAGAGTAGAAGATATTCGTAGGTTACTGGTTTTCGATCATAGGTGTCTTCGAAGCATTGCTCGTATATCGTGGGACACCCGAGTGAGCAACGCTGTTATTAGGAATCGGGTGCTAGGTAAGAATGGCAGATCAATAGACGCAGTAGTGACACTTCATCAGTTGAGGTGGTTGGGATATGTGTTGCGTATGCCCAACCACCGACTACCTCGAAGAGCTTTGTTTTGTAGTGTAGGAGTCGGTTGGAAGAAAGTTAGGGGCGGCCAAACCAAAACATGGCACAAATCCATCAAGTCATTGACGAGTGGACTTAGCCATGTCGGTAATTGTCGACTACCTGGTTAGGGTCTTCGAGATGATAATAATCAATGGTTAGAGACCTTGAATGACATGGCTCAAAATCGTTCGCAGTGGCGCCGGTGCATTTATTCTTTGTGTTCTCTCAAATCCTAATCTTCTGGATTCTTCAACCCCTCTAGTTTTGACTTTTAAACTTTTCTCATTTAATCACACTTCTTGAATAATATCTTCTCATCCTAACCTCTCCTATTACTTCTAATACCTTTACTACCTCTTCTACTATTGGATTTGAATTGACAATTACATCTCTGTGCTGTGGTATGGCGACATGAACTGATGTACTTACGTACGATGTTCTACGTTGCAACTGACTGACTGACTGATCAGATCTTCTGTGTTGATTACTGTCTTTGGAGACAAGGTTGTGATACAGTTTTGATTTAAAAAAATATCACACTCTTGTATCTGTTTATTTTTCTCTCTAATCAAGTGTTTTTTTTTCCAAAAAAAAGTCAATTTCTCATTTGTGTGTGATTAGTTAACGCATTCTTGTACACTCAGTTCAACGCATAGTTCCAACAGAAAATACTCCAGATTGAATTGACAAGTTGAAATAAAAAGAGAAGCGGTATGGTCAATTGTAATAAGTGGATAACACTCACTCTTAGATTTACTGAAGAGTGTAACAAATTTGCCTGTAGCATACTTTAACTGATTTCAAGCATTTTATCTTTCTGTTTTTCATAATCGCTCATCATTTTTTTCTCCTTCGAATATAGATACTTTATTATCAATCAATAAAATGTAATTTATTTAATATGTAGACTTTGATTCTTGATTTATGTGTAATTGACTTATAGATTAGTTTACAATGAAATCAATGATTCAAGTTTTCCAGGAGTAGAATTCTATATTTCCATATTGTTAGAGTAAGTTCATAAAGTGTTGAAAGCGTTTTTTTGTTTTCTTTTATTATGAGCATTCTATATTGATGTACGTTTTAATATCATATTTTTAAAAGATATAATCGTTTTTTATACTTTGGTATATTTTAGTTAATGATATAAGACATTAGATATGCCTCAAATCTAATATTTTCTTTACGATATGTAGTCAGTGAAACTGATAAAACAAACATGTTTCCATTAAAAAAATCAGTATATGAATGATTGTATTTTGATTAAAAGATAATACTGCATCAGTCTTTCGCGTTGTTTTTGTACTACAGGAATTTCAGTAGTTCCTGCTTGTTAAGTATAAACAATATAAATTGTTGACTCAACAGAGTTGATGTATGTATAACAGCGATGATACCCCAAGATATAGTAGAATGAGTGACACACCATACATAACAGAAGGGCTATTCAGATATAACAATGGCCACTCGTACATAACAGTTAGTTCTGCTTTGCGATAGCATTGGTTCGTTGTGTCTAAATTACTGGTTCAGTCATCATTTTTTGATTTTATCAAGTTGGATTGTTATACATTAAATGGATGTTTGCTAAAGATAAAAAAAATCAAATCGATTAAAGTACTTAGAATTTAATGAAAGTTTTTATTGATTCATGGTTTCTATTGTAGCAATACCATGGAAGATTCACAATTTTATTTTTTATACTGTTTATTTTGTATACTTCTGTATGAATGAAGGTTAATAATGATGTGTTTTTCTTTCTACCTATTTGACAATATTTTCATTTTAGCCTATCCACTTATAATTCAAACGATTATCAAAAGCAATCATCCTGTAAAGTAGTTGATATTTATTCACCGAATGATACAAATTATGAATTTCCTGTCTATGCTGAATTAGTTTGGAATCATTTTATGCAAGCTTTAACAACAAATCATGAGAGTATAGCTGAACAGTTTATATTACGTTTGCCTATTCCTCCAGCTTATCTTCATTCATCATGTGAATTATCTGTTATTGAAAGCAGTACAATCAAGGCTTCCGTGGACCATAGCCTTGCCCCATCTCAAATTTTATCACCTAATCATATTATTCAAAGTCTTGTTTCTTCTTATCCAAATTTGATTATGACTTATTTGAAACATTTATGTTCTAGTCTGCCTAACTGTGTAAGTCATGTAATATCTTGTATATATAACTTAGTTATGAAATTATTTCTTTGGAAAATGTCAAAATTCATCGACTTCATACTGAACGTCATTTTTATGGGATTTAATACTTTTGGCGCATGTCTTATGTTGATTGTTATTTTGAACGCTGAAAGCTTTCTAAAAATTTCTAAATGTAATCGTGATGATAGTTCAGAAAGTCGAACTATGTGTATATAATAATTGCAATTAGTTTGAATATCTGATATGAAACAAAAAAAAAGTAATTAGGCACAGAAAATATTGGAAATCTTAAAGAGCGTTTGTAACATAATATCTCACTTCTGCCTAAAGTTCGTGCTGATGATAAAACTGTTCAAAAGAACAATGGAATCAATCAAATCATCCAACTCAGATAACGAAAATCCGCCGTGATTTTTAATGTGTATGCTTTAGACGGAAAGCGTTTACTCTTGTTGTGGACAACATCATCAAAACTTAATTTCTTTCAGTCAACGCTTTATGCTAACCAAATTATCAGTCGGTTCACTCAGAAGCCATATTTATTCTTAAATAGTGACTACTATGTTTGGTTGATCTCTTATTGTCTAACTACTGTATGTTATTGTTATCAGTTAATATTAAATTTACATTGACAGATTTCTATATGTTATAAGATGACTGACCTAAATTAATTACATTTAATGCTGTTTAGCCTTCTTCACAGAACACGTTATTTAGACTTTGAATTTGAAGGATGTTTCTCAATGTATTTCTTATATGACCTGCTCTAAAAACCTAATTCCAGTTACTTGTTCATGATATTTTTTTTAATATTCATTCTAACTAAAATATTACTCACTTATGAATTCAATGTATGACATGTCAAAACAGTATAGTTCAAAAGAAGTGACATAAAAAAAAACTTAAATTGAATTTATAAAGATGGCCAAAATATTGAGGAAAAAAAGACAAACTTTGAATAATAAAATGTTTATAATTAACTTATAATGAGATTATGGTTCAGTTTAATAGATTGTGTAGATGAATTTCGTGTGAAGGTAACTTTATTCACAGTTTCTGAATTGTGTCGGAATACAGGGATCATTGGATTTCTTTTTCCCTTTTTTTCATTTTACGATCGCTCCTCTACCCTACTAAACATTCTATTCGAAAACTTCAAGTCTTTAAGTCAGCTCATTACTTTTGGGTTTTAAGTCATTGATTTTATGGCTGAAACTATTGAAACTAGCTAATTTCAATCTGTGACAAAAGTTATTTTCACATTCAAAATGACTGCTTTTATATTGTTCGCTGCAAATCCTCATAATAGACGTATGTTTTAAGTTTCATCGATGCTACTATAAGATCAAAACATTGGTGGTCATTATTGGTCAATTCCTATTGGTTAATTCTTACTGGTCACTATTATGGTCGTCCTAACTATCAATGTCACATACTTCAATGTTGTCTCCTATTAGACCTAACTGTATAAATACGCATTATCTGTAACGTTTTGTGACCCGGACCCGGGTCCCTAGTCCGGGATCCTTTCGTTCTTCTGGACTCCGGCCTCGTACTTTCAGGATGCTTTTAGTTCAAGCTTATCAAATGACGTGTTTACGTGCATGAGTAACAAGATATCAATCTAATGTTATAATGGTTACTATGATTACGCCAAAACATTTGTAATTCTATGATTTTATCATTCGTTTTTTTACTATGAAACAAATGTTATAGTTTTATCTTCACTTTGAATCCAAACTAACTTACATCTTCGTTGATGTACTTGGTATTTCAGCATCCAGAGAATCATAATCTGTTAGGCAAACTCTATTTAAATACTATATTAACGAAATTGAAGAACACGGACAATGTATCTAATGATGAAATGAAAAGACAAATTCGTGAATTAAGGTAATTCTTGTTTTATTTGTTTGAGTATATGTAATTTACTACTAACAAATTTTGTTCAGTATTTACTATAGCTTATTATAGTAAGGTACATACTTTAACAATTAGCACCAATTAAATGCAATAATATAAAATGATTAATATCGTGAACGGAAATCTTGTAATTGAATGTGAATTCCACTGCCACTTACCAACAAAATTTTTGTAAATTGATTGACCAGAAGGTATATATACCTAAGCGATGGAAGCCAGTGGCAGCAATATTGATCATTTTAAAGCTTTGAAATAAAAGCTCTGAAATCAAATATTATTCTAGCGCCTGCGCAGTCTTTTTACGATCGTTTCTTTGTTTTGCTAATTAATTAATTTTTACTGCCAGATCAGCATGAAGTCATCTTGTTATGGTAGGGTTATCTGTTATACTACTAGTCAGTGAATGAAAGTAGTGTAATGATACTAAAATGTTGTCCTCCTCCTCATCATCACAACATAATTTCATTTTATTTTGTTTGATTCTCATCAATTGCTTACAACTTGTAATATTTCAAAAATCATAATTCAAAGAATGGAACTGGGGTTTGCCCGCGTGGGTTCGAATCCAATCCCCGTCACCAATCGATATGCTTGAATGCTATTACGAGTTCACCTTAGTCGGTAACGAGAACGAAGACGAATGATCCAATGACACGATAGGCTATTCTAATCCGTTGTCCCCTGCCCGGCTAATTATATCAAGAAGTCTTGATATGGCGTAGAAAGTGTATTCTACAAGCACCAGAAAATATGAGGTTCACAAACACACAAATCACGTTTATTGACACATGATAGAAACGTCCTTTGGAGAGTTACAAAAATAGCGTACTAAAATCATACATTAACTAATGAAAGTTAACTAAACAGCTTATGCGCGGAAACACAAAAACTCTAACGTACCCAACACAATGTCTACTGTGGAGCTTAATTAAAAGTAGCTATTTTCACACCTCAGTGTGTAGAGTATGATAATGGTGTCAATAAATTTAGTAAACCAAGCAAAGCATTGTAAATAGTTAGCAGTTTATGAAATTAATTGTGAATGTTTAACATAATACAGAAAACATAGGGTCCACAAGATTATCAATGTTCAAATGTATTCATTGAAAAATGAACGAATTGAAATATCTGGTTTTAGGATTAATAATGATAGAATTGATAATATGTTTGATGAAAAGTAGTTCAATATTATTAACAGTTACTCAGTAAGTAATTTGAATCAATATAGTTGTAGGATTGATAATAAGATAGTTGGACTGATACACTATTTGGCAAGAAGTTCAATATTAGTTGAAACATTTGGAATACGTGATTAAAAGAATGATGGTTATTAGAACCAAGCCCCTAAATGCTTTGGTACGGACGAGAGTGGGTAGAGTCCGCTCTTCCTCTCTTAAAATGCTCTCATATGGCCATGTGTATATAGCCATTGCAAGAGAAGTCGTACTCACTTCCTTCTGATTCCAGGAGTGTTGTTTGCGTAATTGAAAGGGATGATAAGCGAGTGGTCAGAGCTTTAACCACGTTAGTGTGTATGAAGGATCTACCTAGGAGAGTTGAAAGACCCTGATTACATACCACTGGTGTACATGGGCTCCAGGATCCTGAAGTAAAGAATGGGGCGTGAACCTATCATTGGTCATCGTTTACTATTGGACTGCATCTTCGTACGTTGCTCTACTGCCTCATGGGTCAGACTTGCGTCAAAAGCTTGAGGTGTGACCCCTTAAAGAAGACCACTTGCTTCGTTTTTGATATCTGGGCAGTATTCGAGCCTGATCACAGTCCAATCAAAATTGTGTGGCGCAAAATTATTGAGGTGCCACTTTGTACCAGTGTTTATTTGTTCATGTTAAATAAAGTACTAAGTAAGAATAAAGAGTTAACTACTAAAGTTATATGAGAACATCCAAGTGAATGAGAATTTTTAAAGTATGAAAACGCAGGACTACTAACATCTTATATGACATATAAGTATGACCAAGGCTAAGACAGGTTACATGTTCTTCTTTTGAGTACAGAGTTTGAGTTTGTAGATGCGGATTGAGATAGTTGTGACAGTGTGAAGAAGACAAACCTGTATATTATGCGGTAGATTCGATGGAATACAGTAGATAACCTTGAAAGTTTTATTCAAGTCAGTTTGATGTCATGTGTCTAGTAAGTGAGCGTGATCTTAGCTTTTAATTAACATTAACTGTCTTTTGCTCAACCAGGCCTAAAGGGTGTCCTGCAGTATGTTAACAAACATTAGCCAAGATTATATGTTGTACCTAAAATACATAAAACAACTTGTCTCTTTGCTGTGTTTTGAATATGAATGCTTCCGTCTATCATACTGCAGCAAACTGCTTGGTGCATATCCTAAAATTGTTGCGCAAAGAAATTGTTTTATCCATGTACCACTTTGTGTCCAATATATTCTTCAAATTGATGGATTCATTATTTAACTACTTTCTATCTTATCAGTAGTTAGTTTAATATTTGTCTGTATTTTGTCATTTACTGAAATAGAACTGAATTTTGCCAATTGATTCGTTATTCGTCATTGATATCACATAAAACACTATTGGAACGGTTATACAGTGAGAGTGATGCAGTCCAAAAGAAGTTGGCTTATGAATTAGCAATTCTTGAAGGAAAGGTTAGTTGAAAACAGTTTTTGAAATGATATACTGAGTTTTCATTGTTAATGATCTTTTTTTTTAATGATATAGTTTTAAGGTCTTACAACGTTCATGTAACTATAATACTATCCCAGTTTGAATTTTCACGTTTAAATCGTTTAACATGTAGCAGAAATATATCTAAGTTTTTCAGTGATTAACCGTTTACTTATTAGACAATACTTCCAATCTCTTATTTCACCTTTTACACTGTTAACGGTCAGAAACTTTATTGACCTTTCACGCAAAAAAGTATTATTCACAAAATATATATAGTAAGCTACAACGTAGAACTTCGTACACGCATACATCAGTTCAAGTTGCCATACCACATTGGCACACAGAGATCGAATTGTCAATTAAGATCTCATAGTGGTAGAAGTAATAAAAGTATTAGCGGTAGATAGACTAGGATTCGAAGATATCATTCGAGAAGTGCATCTCAGAGCAGTCAGTTTGAAAAAAAGAAAAAAGAAACGGTCACGAGAAAATTTAAATGATTAGAATTTATGAGAAGACAAAAACGGATGCACCTGAGTGATTTCAAACGATTTTGAGCCATGTCATCCAAGGTCTCTAACCACCAGTTACTATCATCTCGCGGACCCCAACCAGATAGTCTACGCTTACCAACATGGCTGAGTGTATTTGTCAGTGACTGATGCCATGTTTTGGCTTGGCCGTATTTAGCTCTCCTCCAACCTACTCCTATACAAGAAAGCATCTGTCGTCCAGGTAGTTGGTGGTTGGGACATGTAATACCAACCACATCAACTGATGAAGATTCGCTACTTTGTGGTGGCCAATGTATCACTAATTTCGTGACGGTTATTGTTCAACGTGTTCTTAGTCTTGGTAATTTGCTCGTCTAAGCAATCATCACCAAATAGCGCTTGACGGTTATAAATCAGAAGGCAAACGCGAGGGTTTGAATATGTTTATTTTTGACACATCACAAAATGGACCAGCAGACCACAAACACACAGCAGGGTAAGCACACTGGCGAGCGAGTTGGTGAATTGTTGAGTGTATTATTAAGATTAAAATGTTCCTATATATACATAGGGAAATGTCGAGTCATCGAGATATTTAAGAGATTAATATTTAAGCGAATAGGATGAATATGCGTGTAGGCGTAAGCAATGTTTAGTTGTACCAGCTCATACAAACCAGACAATAGTAAAAACCAATGGTACACACAAGTTGTTGCTATACGAGTGGCTTGGTTAAATAAGTTAATCGAAAGGCTTAACCAAATTCAATATAATCGAACTCAATTGTATATGGAGGCTCTACAACTTCACCGTTGGAATTGTCATCCTTTGCTAGTACCCTTTTCCTAACTCTAGCATTGCTTACTCGGTGGTCCCAGGATATGCGAGAAATGCTCCTAAGACATCTATGATTGAACACTAGTATCCTACAAATATCCGATACTCTTACTGGCCGTGTTTCACACCCATAAAGTAAGACAGAGCGAAATGCTGAGCAGTAAACCTGTCCTTTTGTTGGGAGACGGATACCTCGCCTATGCCATAAATGACGCAGATTGGCAAGAGCTAGTCGAGGTTTCTGTATCCGAGATGAGATTTCGTCACACATCAGCAGTGATGAGAGTACCGAGATAAATGAAGTGGTCAACACTCTCAATTACTTCGCTCCCTATCACTTGTTTAAGTGGCGATGCAAGCCAATACTGAAGCAAGAATTTGCATTTCAGTGGGTAGAATCGCATCCCGAACATACTTGCATTGTTGCTGAAGGTGGTCAGAAGACTCTGCATATTGTCAGCACCTTCAACAAAGAAAACTATGTCATCGGCATATTCTAAGTCAACTGGTGAGTCTCCTGACAGAAGGAGAACTGGAAAGTTATTCGGTGAAAGTTTCATCTCTAAATGCATGTCGATAACGAAGTTGAATTAAAATGGATCTATCGAATGGCTAGTTTCTAATATATGTTTTTCATATGGCGTGCTAGGTAGTTTTTAGCGATTCAAAATGAAATTATCATCTTTCTGACACCAGGACAATTTAGAAATAATGCATAAAGTGTCAAGCCCGTTTTATTTATATGCTCGAATAAAAACTATTATTTCGTTTTAGTAAGTTGTGAAACATACATCGAAGGGTTCACTAAATTCCGTTTTTTTTCCTAAAACAATCTATTCTGATGTCAGTTTGTTATTAAATGATCTTTTTAATTGGTTTCAATATAAGCATGAATGGTGTCAATTTAGCTACCTATTTACTATTGTGAATCTGTTGAGAAATCTTTTGAAAAACATATATATAAAAGGATATTCATTATAACCTTACTAATTCACTCATAAAATTTCTGAGTACTTTACAAAGTTTTATGTCCTGTACTTGAGTAATGCCAAACCACTGTACCAATGACAACACCGAACGTTAGACTCCCACCGTTTAAAAATAAAAAGACGGAAGACGTTGGAGAACACTCATTTTATTAACAGAATCAAAAATATACAATCGAACATGCGTATTTATTGAACATTATTCAAATAGTTCATCGATCGACTACCCTTGAAATATTTAAGCATTTAATCGATAAGTTCATCAATCCACCATGTGCGTGGCTTTCTTCTCGATTGGCTATCCCAACACCTCCCTGGAATAAGATTTTTTTCCTTGAGTCCACTTGTAGTCTTACGACTGGTTTGCGGCGGCGTTCCATTCTGGTTGTAGTTTTTCGAGTGAGTCTCCGACCTTCCCTTTTCTTCGGTATTCCGGGACAAATGTGTAGTTGTCGGTTCTGTGATCAACTCCAGTGGTAGATTTACGCGATTACCACCCGAGCGTACCATTCTTTCGTCCCTTCGCAGTTGGTTCATGCGTCTAACACAGCTTCCGAAAGCTCCTGTTATTCGATACAAAACTCTTCCTAGTCTTTGTACGACGGTTCCTGGTTCCCATTAATTTTTCCCCAGATATGTTTTTAGGAACACTTTATCGCCAACGTTGAAGCTGCGATTATTTGGACTTGGCGTGTACCTACTCACTCTTTTAGGGGGCAACATCGCGTTAAAAATAGTCCAAATACTTCTTCCGAACATTGCTTCAGCTGGAGACTTCCCCTCTGGGACCGTATGGTTTCGAGTGCTTCTGTAAGCCGTTAAAAATCTCGTGATTACTTGGCTAGTTGGCCCCTCGTCTCCCCCTTTCAGTAAAGCTCTTTTGAATATGTCCACGAAGTTTTCTGCTTGTCCATTGGATTGGGGACGGTAAGATGGGGACCGTAGATGCGTTATGCCGTTTGAACTGCAGAATCGCTTGAATGAGTCCGCAACAAATTGTGATCCATTATCAGTTACCAAGGTTTCTGGCACTCCGAAACAACTAAATAAGTTAGACAGCTTCTGAATAGTTTCCGGGGCTGTACAATTCGGCATGCTGTATATTTCTGGCTATTTTGTATACGCATCTACAATAATTAGAAACATTTTACCTTGGATTGGGCCAGCGAAATCTGCATGAATTCCCTTTCAAGGTCCAGTAGGTTTCTGCCATTGTTGAGGCTCACATTTCGAAGGGTTTTTCGCGGCTTTCGTACATTCGCCCAACGCTTCTGAAAATGCGTAATGCCTTTTTATGATGACATTTCCCAGACTTGACTCTAAAGGGTTATTGATTCTAACTTGGCTGCAAATATTGTTGATAGGATGGTCTGTTAGTTTTAATGCATCTATCAGATCCAACCCCAATAAATCAAGGTCTGGATTCCTAGTTAAGTATACAGTTGCACTCGTTGTTGCCTCATTTTTTGAAACAGTGCACCATATTTCCCCAACAATATTTAGCTTGCCACTAGATGCACTGTGTGCTAGTTGCTTCGTTTGAACTGTAGGTCTTCCAATTTTCTCCCAAGTTTTTGGACTGATAAGGGTGATATCAGATGCTGTGTGAAGTTGAAGACGGATACGGTGTGAATTCATATCCAAAGTCACATACTTTCTTCTGTGGTGGATTCTTGTCTGGTTATGAGACACCAATACTTTGTTTATTGTCTTACCAGATCTGTATTTTTTAGAATAGACTTTCGCGCAGTAATGTCTGAGAGTTTTTTTTCTACATCGAGTTTCTTTGTGGCCCTTTTTGTGACATTTAGTGCAAACATATTCTTTGTATGGACAAAACTTTTTGTAGTGCCAACCTCCACATGACCAGCATGGGGATGAGGGCTGGTTGTCTGTGCTTTTGTCAGCCGGAATCTTTCTTTTCACTAACGGCATGCACGTATGATTGACGGCCATTGTTTTCGACCATGGAGGTACCATGCTTCAAATTTACTAATCTCTGACACTGCAGTTATTTCTTGAAGCGAGATGTTTGGGCACTGCTCAATTTTACTTAAGATTCTGGTTCTTATATCAGCATCTTCGGGAGATTGTAAGCTGCACACAAACACAAGGCACTTAAACTGGTCTTCCGTCATTGATGGTAGTTTGAATCGTTCGCATTCACGATTTACTAAGCCGGCGTGTTTTACCCAGTCATCTTCACTTGACTTACTTATTTTGAGGCATTGATAACGAATATTAAATGGAGATGACTGTTCAGAGAAGATTTGCGACAACGTTTCAATTGTAGCATCAAAAGAGAAATCTCTTGGGTTCTTTGGGAGAATGAAATTACTATAACGTTCGTGTTCGATTGTGCCGAGCTCCCTCAAGAGGATTCTGACTTTGGCGGCGTCATGAAGTTTGTTGAGGTCGACCTTGAACAAATCCTCATACTTCTTGAACCAAGACTCGAAAGTCACACCAGCAAGGCCATCAAAATGAAATTCATGAATAGAATTAATTATCGAGTCGGTATGTGGATTATATAAATCATCAGTAAGACCTCTGTGATTCAGATTCATTTGCTTCATTAACATCTCCAACATACGTTCCTGGAACTGTTCATATCGTTTTCCTTGACGTTCCAGTAAAGATTCTATCTGTTCAAGGGTAATTGACATTGTGGGTTTAACACTCCGTCGCCACCTTTATGTTCTGTGCTTGAGTAACGCCAAACCACTGTTCTAATAACAACACTGAACGTTAGACTCCCACCATTCAAAAATAAGAAGACGGAAGACGCTGGAGAACACTTATTAACAGAATCAAAAATATGCAATCGAACATGCGTATTTATACAATTATACATATGATCGATATTGTCGTTTAAATATTTGAATATTAAATCAAATAGTTCATCGATCGACTACCCTTGAAATATTTAAGCATTTAATCGATAAGTTCATCAATCCACAATGTGCGTGGCTTTCTTCTCGATTGGCTATCCCACCGCAAAGTACTTCACAAATTTGAATTTTGAAAGAAAACATGTGACAGCTACGCTTCCTAAAATATAGATGATCAGTGTGTTTTATGCATCCAAAGATATTTTTTATCGTATGTTAACTTCAGCTGGATAGCCGTTGAAATTCAGGGACGATCATAACATGCAACTCATCGCACTTATCGCAAACATACGCGACTTCATATAGGTGGTCGAATGAAAGAACGTTTTGTTCCGTAAAACCTATGGATTTCTGAAATTCTTTAATACAAACTCTTCCTGCCATGTTTTGGCGGTCAGACCAAAACATGTCAGAAATCCATGAAGTCATTGACTAGTGGACTGAGTCATGTCGGTGGTAGGTGTCGACTACCTGGTTAGCGCCCGCGAGGTGATGGTGATCGATGGTTAGAGACCCTGAATGACATTACTCAAAACCGTTTGCAGTGGCGAAAGTGCATTCATTCTTTGTGTTCTCCCAAATCCTAATCGTCTGAATTCCTCATCATTTTTATTGTTCTCTTCTTAAATTTATTTCACTGGATTATACTTCTCGAATTATATCTTCAAACCTTAATCTTTCCGATTAATGCTCATACTTCTGCTATCTCTACCACTATGGGGTCTAAATCGACAATTACATCTTTGTGCTAATGTGGTATGGCAACATGAACTGATGTACGTGCGTACGTATGAGGTTCTACGTTGCTGCTGATTGATTGATTGATTGAATACAAACTTTTTGAATTGAATATATATATATTTTCACAAATCATTTAGTTTAACTTGTATATGTATTCACTTTATCCACATTGAAATCTCTAATGTTTATTTTCATTTGTTTTTTTGTTGAAAAACCACTTCTCATAATTAGGCTAATAATCATGTGAAAGCTTTAAAATATCTTATTGAAGATATTAATGATTATAAAGCTGCATTATACTATTGTCTTACATTCAGTAGTCAACAATCTATTCCATGTAATAACAATAATGCTATTGTAAAGTGTAATACTACAACAACTACAACGACAAAATCTAACTCATCCATTACTCATCATCCCTGGGATCCGTGTGAATTTATGAAAGATTATTCTACTAATCAATCAATATCCTCTTCATTATTTACAACATTGATTGATATTTGTCTTGATAGGTAAGAATTTGACTTAATTTAAATTATGTCTGCTATTTTTTTTGAAATTTCAGTATTTTCGTAATAAAAATTGTTGATCTTAGTGTAGAGTAAGACTTTGTAAAATGGATTTTTTCATAAGAATTCCCTATTAAACTGTTTGCTCGTCAATTGATATGGTTGAATGCTATTACGAGTTCACCTTAGTCGGTGAGAGCGAAGACAAATGATTCAGTGACACAACAGGCTACTCTAACTCGAGCGTCCCAAGGCCTCACTAAGTAGAGGAAGAAGTCTTGATTTGTCGTAGAAAGTGTATTCTACAAGCACCCAGAAAATCGGGGTTGACAAGCACACAGCTGGAGTTTAGTTATACATGATAGAAACGTCCTTGGGAGCACCACAAAAGTACCCTATTAAAATAATACATCAACCAATAATAGGCAAGTATTTTCCTGGTGGGAAATGTAATCTGAAGGTCAACTGATCAGCCCATGCTTGAAAACGTAATATCCAAAATTAGGACCCTTATCAAATGAGTTCTGACGATCTAACTTCCCCAACATAAACTGTATACAATCTTTATTAAATCAATATAATGAAAAATAAATGTGTGCTCTCTACTGATTATAGTCGATTTGGAAGTTCGTTCAAGAAATCATGGTCTGTTTATTCGATTGTGTGACTGAATAGGATTGTACTTATTGGAAACATTATGTTCATTTGTGTGTTTGTGGATATACACTACTGATAAGTTTTTAAATTCCAACAAAACACATACTCAATTCTGTTTGAATTTTAATAATCCCCTAAAACTGTGCTCTTCAAATTCAGTGGAATTGGTTGATGTAGTATTTTAGTACGCTATTTTTGTGGCTCTCCCAAGGACGTTTCTATCATGTATAAATAAGCTCGATTTGTGTGTTTATCGATCTCGTACTCTCTGGGTGCTTGTAGAATACATTCTCTACTCCTTATCAAGACTTCTTGCTCTAGTTAGTGGGGTCTGAGACAATCGGATTAGAATAGCCTATCGTGTCACTGCATCATTGATCTGCGCTCCGTTTACCGAGTAAGGTGAGCTCGTATTAGTTTCAAGCATATCAGTTGACGAGCATTTCGATTGGCGACGGTGGTTGTGGAAACATGAATACTACGATACTTAAATTACTACTTGAGCTGCAGCTGAAACTAATGAAGATGTTGATAGATACCAATCTACAACGTGATGCGACTATGGTTCAGAGTGGTGGATCTAGTCAGTCTGACGTACGTGTAGTGCAACGTTCACCTAGTCAAAATAAATGTGCCCCAGCTACACCCAGTCCACCTCCCTCCAGCTCAATTCGACAGACGAGGACAGGATGGCTAAGAGTATTGTTTATAATAGAAGTATCAAAATCAAGGAGAACACGTATTCTAACCGACAGGAAAAATAATCAATGAGCACATATGCCAAAAAGTCACTTTCATAAAATTAATTAGATTTAAAATTATTATGATTATTATTAAATTAGAATATTTGAAATATGAACGCTAATGAAATGGCATTAAGAGTTTAACTTTTTAGTCTAATAAATCAATGAAAATACACTAACAATGATAGAAATAAGATGTTTAAAAAACAAAAAGCGAACAAGGTCATTGTTGTTTGTGCAAATGAATAGTATATATACATCATTATTTTAATGAATTTTATTTCATTATCTCAATCTCATGCATAAATAGAAAGAACAATTTTCTACTACAAAGAAAAATATCATTTTATTCGAAAATTTTGTCTTTACGCATAAAAAAATTAAATATTTTCTTACCCTTTTATTCATCGCCTGTTGAATTCTTATTACTTCACGTATATTATTGTTAGATGCCAAAAGGAAATATCAGCGGTGAACTATTGAAGATTAGATTTTATGAAAAAGATTATATGATATGTAACATGTAGGTAGGTAGGTAGGTAGGTAGTAAGCCGGTGATGAAATTTCATTGAAGCAAAATTTTAAAGTGATTTTAGAATTAGATGAATAACTCTACTGGAAATCAAAGCGAATCAAATAGCTGTTTCAATGTAGTTAGTGGAGAAGTTGTACTCTGTTAAGTTGATTTAGACAGTTATCTTTTAGTGTGTTTTTGTTAGTTTATCTGAAGTTTTCAAGTATAGCGCATATAAGTTACATAACAATTTTAAAGGTAATAAGTATTAGTAGTTTATAGTGTTGTATATGTTGTTGTATAAGACACTTGTTACCCTACTCATTTGATAAATGTAAAGAAACTCAAAAACAAGAGAATAACTTGTAAAATTAGAACAAGTTATTAAGATTATGGATTGGCTGGCTACGTCTCTACTGATGGATACACTCTTCAGACTGTAATTGATGAATTGTTAATTTTGTAGAAATGTACACATCTCAAATGCAAATTTACTTTGATTCAGGTTTTGCAACTTTTGAAGATAATGTTAAATAATGGTTAAATGATATAACACCTTTCTGTTTTGATAGTGTGTTGTGTGTTAAATATTTGCTAGAAATATGGTTGCTTATATTGATCGATTAAATAGTATTGTCAAGAATAAAAGTTTATTCTTTGAATCTCCTTCGTTAATAAATAAGAAAAACATTTTACAATATCAGTCGAATTAGAACAACACATATTGACGAACACAAATTTTTTCAAGTAGCTCTTTACTGTTTATGATTTACAGGAATGTATGAAAAACACTGAACTAATCAAGGCAATCTGCCGGTCCACTATGACAATGAAGATGGATTATATAAATGACCATAGTTAACAAAAAGTAAAAATTAAAATTAAGGTGGTGGTAGGTCTAGTAAAAAGCTACAATTTATTCATTAACCAATAAAATGAATAAGAATATGGACATGAGAAGTAAATCAAAGCTTGCAAAAACTAAACTTATTAACATAACAGTCGTCAATGTTTTAATCACTGATTAATCTTAACATGGACTGCCGTCGAAAACCAGGTGGAACTGAATAAGCTATTTCATCATAGTATGTGATTTGGCAATGTGCATCCAAGCCCCTGCTTTGGGGGTTCGAACCCAGGACCTTCTGTCGTGCGTGCAAACGCCGAACCTCTAAACTAGTACGTTCACTGTTAAAGTGTCACATACTTGGACGAAACAACTATCCAGTTCTTCTTGGTTTTCGATGGTGATCTAGCTAGGGTCAGTTCGTGATTCAAATAATCAGAAATTCTACAATCTTCACATTCTCCTTAATCATAAACAATTTCGTAGTTATCAATGTATGCACAGTTAGTTCAAGCATACAGATAATTATCACTGATCTACAAATTGCCATGCTTGGTGTCATGCTGTTTCATTTACATATATTGAATAACTATTGTATATTAAATTTGAATAAATATCCTATTGCTAACAATTTTGTTTCTTTGTTTATGTTGTGAAATTTCTTTCTAATTAGTCTATAATCAGTTAAATCTCTTCGAAAATCTTAACAAGTGAAACACAATTAATTGATTAACTATTAATGTCTCTGTCTTCTTCCTTCCTTATCGTTTTCTTTGCATAGATTATTCATGGACAAGAACAATTCTAATAATAATGATGATGCTGATATAAAGAAAATTATTTTGAATCTTTTAAATAATCCTGATTTGAAATTTAATTATTCACAGGTGATCAGTGATTTTTGATTTAATTTTATATTATGTATGTTAAAATTGTTGTAAAATAAGACGATAAATGCGTGTTGTTTTATTCAATAAACTGATATTGTTGATCATACGTGGACTCATGATCAGTCAGTCAGACAATTACAACGTAGAACTTCGTACGTACGCATATCAATTCAAGTTGCCATACCACATTAGCACAGAGCTGCAATTGTCAGTTCAAATCCTATAATTGTAGAGGTAGTGAAAGTAATAGCAGTAATCGGAGAGATTAGGGTTCAAAGATATTATTCAAGAAGTATAATTCAGTGAGATAACTTTAGAAAGAGAAAGACAGCGATAATGAGGAATTCAGAAGATTAGAGTTTGAGAGAACACAGAGTGGATGCACCTGCCCCATTTCGACGTGGACATGATAACAATTAATCTTTGGTATAAATTTTCTCAATTAGAGTTATGGAAATTAGTGTTTTTACACATTTGAAATGGTTAGGCGTTCGTGCGCAATACCGAACCTCCCGGATTCGAATCCTGCTAGGGGCAGGAGCCGTGGGTGCGCACTGCTGATGAGCCGATGCCAGGGCGAAACGGCCGTCCAGTGCTTCCAGGTATTTAATGGTGGTCTAACAATGATTGATTGATGATTTCAAATGTGTATAAATTTTCACAAACTAATTAATTTGTGACGACTGCTTTTTAGATATGCATAGATTTGTTTAATAACACTTAACTTGATCGTCTATTTAATTTTAAATTGTAAAAATGAAATAAATTTCTTTGAAATTTTCGGTATTTTCGTTTGAATCATAATTTTGCTTTGATTTGTTTATTTTTTTCATCAGTTCAATGAATTTCCTTGTTTTTTTGTTTAACTAAAATTAAGGTTGTTCCATGTGATCAACTTCTTTCTTTTATTTATTTTCGAAAATGCTACGATTATAATTTTGCATCTTAGTTGCTTTGGCAATAGTTGACTGGTAAATGTAACATCGTTCACAGGACTGTTAGACATGATCGGCTATTATAAAGCCTGATAGTGCACAATGAGGAGATGTAGTTGATCGGAACAATGTGATGTATTTGCGCTATACATCTCGAATAATCTAGTTACGTATATACTTATCAAGGCATTAATAAAAATTCAATTAGATAAAAGTTGATATAAACGTAAGGTGATAATTGTAAACGACAGAGAGCAGAAATCAACATAGCATAGAAAGAATAGAAAATTGTCACACTACGCTTAGGTCATAAAATGGCTTAAAGATTAACAGGGTATATTCAAGGTTATAACAAACTGTTCCTGTACACATAAGCGGGAATTTGAATTCACCAATAGCCAAGGCTTCTATATACCTCAGAATTCGTCTTTGAACGTTCCTATACAATGTTTTGAAGGCAGTCTTGATGTCAATCTTATGCCCCGTTTCAATTTTGTGTTATGCCATCTGTTTCCCACGTTTATCAGGTAATCTGACGCGTTACCTGATTTTGAAGCCATTTAGGTACATGTTCCATAACCCTTGATTGTAATGTCGATATACTCCTTCCAATGAATAGGTGCCAACACAAACATGTAAATTGATAAATGCAAAGAGATGTGATTTAACTGTTTGGCCAATGCCTTTTCCTGTGTGAAATAATCGACTTAGTTGTTTAAGTTATAATCAGTTTAGCAGCATAATATGTTTTCTCTCTCCTTTATTTACAATTATCACCTTTTGTTTATTTCGACTTTTATCTAATTGACATTTTAGTAATTTTCGTATAGAATGCCTTGACAAGTATATATGTGACTAGATTGTTCGAAATGTATAGCGCAAATACATCACATTTCTCAGATCAACTACGCCTCGTCATTGTACTATTGATATTTACAAAAGAGAAATAATTGTTAATACGTTCAACTTGTTGACATTTCCCAGTAATAGTTTAATATCTTGTCACATCTAGTTAGATACCGAAACTAACGAAATCAAATATTCATTGTAATCCTGTATTAAAGAAGTTTTTAGTGTATTGTTCACTGATCTTATTCAGCCTTATTGACAATTTCTCAGATAAAAGTATCGCACATTGTTTATCTATCTATTCAGCCTTTCGAACTGAAAGTGTATGGATTTTTTTTGTCAGCTCACAATGTGTCCAGTAATTCATCAGCGATTGTGAAGACAGAGCTAAGATCAAAAGAACAAACTACTTTTAAGTGTTCATTTTTAGATAATCTCAGATTATAATGAATCAACTGTTGCATGTTTTTTGGTTTTCATTCGCTTTTTCAACGTACTTACGCCTGTTACCCAATAGAGCATATACTGCCTACCAGTTTTCTCCAACCAATTTGTCCTGGGCTTTCTTTGCAGTTCTGTCCAATTTTTGTTCATTCTTCTCGTATCTTTATCTATTTCTCGGCGTAATGTGTTCTTTGACCGTCCTCTTTTCCTTTGACCTTGAGGGTTCCATGCTAGGGCTTGTCTTGTGAGGTAGTTGGGTGCTTTTCGCAATGTGTGTCCTATCCATTTCCACCGCTTCTTTCTGATTTCCTCATCCACTGGATTCTGGTTTGTTCTCTTCCAAAGTAATTTGTTGCTGATGGTGTCTGGCCAACGAATACGAAGTATTTTTCCAAGAAAACTGTTTATTAATACTTGTATCTTCTGGATGATGGCTTACGTAGTTCTCCAAGTTTCTGTCCCATACAGTAGAACTATGTTGAGATTTGTATTGAAAATCCTGATTTCGGTGTTGCTTTTTCAACTATCGTGAAATTTATTATCTCCCCTAATTTTGTTAAAAAATGTAAACATATTAAATATTCTTTTCTTTTTTTTTTATTTTCAGTTATTATCTCGTCTACCATCAACATGGAATATTCTGGAGATCAAGTTATTCTTATATCATGCACTTCGATCTACTCTACAAGAATGGTCAGAAATTCAATTCGAACATGGTTTAACTAAATACAATGCCAAATTATCAATTACCAATTTGCCGGAAAAATCCTATTGTTTATTAATTGAAGATGATACCATTTGTTCCAAATGTCATCAATCAATATGTGTGTATGGTCCATCGAATAGTTTTGCATGGCTTTTACATGAAAATCAAATTGTGCATAGTCATTGTTTATCATCGAATCAATGATTACAATTTATGTCTTTTATAAGATGATGACTTTTTTTTGCTAATAATTTATTTCTGTCTACTTTTTTTTCTGTCCATTGATTTCTCACTTTTTTTTCCTTATTGATAACTTAAATGATTTCAACGGACATATCACATTGTATAATAATATTGTATTTCGGTATTGTTTTCGCTGACTTTTATTATTTTTTTTCTTATTATTTGATGTAAATATATTTTTACCTGTCTTCTATAAGCTATTCGATTTTTTTTTCTTTAATAGAAATATATATGTATGTATGTATGTATGTTAAAAACATTGTAAAATTTTAGAGAAAGTATACACGAGTGTCATTGTCAATTCAAATTATCACATAGTAGTAGCAGAAGTAGTAGAAGTATTAGCGATAGTCAAAAAGATTAATATGATCGAAGATGTTTGAAAAAAAGGAGAGGTGAAAGGTCAAGAGGAATTCAGAAGATTAGATTCTGGGAGAAGACAAAGAATAGATGTACCTGCGCCATTGCAAACGATTTTGATCCATGCTATTCAAGGTCTCTAACCATCGAGTACTAAAATCTCGTGGACCTCAACCAGGTGGTCTACATCTACCAACATGACTCAGTTCACTTGTCAGTGACTTCGTGGATTCTTGCCATGTTTTGATATGGCCGCCGCTAGCGCTCTACCAGCCTACAGCCACATCACAAAACATGGCTCGTCGAGGTAGTCAGTGGTAGGACATACGTAACATGTCTCAACAACCGCAATTAATGAAGAATCACTACTTCAACAACTGACCTGCTATCCTTACCTAGTACCCGTTTCCTAACACTAGCATTGCTTACTCGGTGGTCACGAGGCAAACAAGCAATCCTCGTAAGACACCGACGATGGAACACTAGTAACCTACGAATATCCTTGACATCTAATGGGTTTTTCATAGTCATGAAGTAGAATAGGACGAACTTCTATGCATTAAACCTATTCTTTAGTTAGCAGAAGGATATCGCGCTTACTCCGTAAATGACGATAGTTCGCAAAAGCCATTTGCGCCTCCTGAATCCGCGCTGAGATTTCGTCACACACCCGGCCATTAGCACTGATGAGACTCCCGAGATAAATGAAGTGGTCAACGCGTTCAGGTGCCGATACTGAAGCAACATTTCCCATTTCAACGTGGAGAATCGCATCCCGAACATGCTTGCATTGTTGCTTATAATGGTCAGATGATTCTGCACTCTGTCAGCGCTTTCAGGAAAGAGAACTGTCATCGGCATATTCTAAGTCAACAAGTGAATCTACAGGTAAAAGAAGAACTTCTGAAAATTCACCTCTAAATGCATGTCGGTGACAAAGTTCAATAGGAATAGAGAAACTCGAAAACTCTATGGAGCACCACTTGAAGTGATTAATTCCAATGACAGATCTTTATAAGCTCTGATTCGACCAGTGGTGTTCGAGTGAACTGCCTGTATAAGGTTAGTTTACTTCTTTGGTTCTCTTTTTGATGACAAACACTACCATGGAACGTCACAATCAAAAGATACATGCTGTTTTAAGGTCGAGGAATACAACTGTTGTGAGACGTTGAAATGTTTGTCTATGTTGCAGGACCTAACGAAGTGTCAATATGTGGTCTATACAGGCACATCCTGGCCTGAATCCAACCAAAGCTCTACACAAGCCCTAGTTAGGCGCCGAAGTATCATTGAAGCTAATAGTTTAGATACTACATTAGTAAAACTAATGCCTCTGTGATTGTCAGAAGAGGACGTTCGCCCTTTTTGTAGACTGTGACAATCAGTGATTGGGAACACTCAGATGGAATTTTGTCCAGTTCCCGAATTCTGCGTAAGATCTTTATCAATGTAAGTGCTTAAACTGGACCACTATCCAACCTAAGTGGACCGTTTGCTCCCCCTCCCCTTAGATCTCCTATAACTTTTTAAAATCGACAAAGAGTCTGAGGACTTACATCGAATTGCCATTCGGGTTCACTGGAGATCATGGGCAAACTGAGCTTATCCATGAAGTTCTCTGTCGTCTACCCAATTTCCTGAATTGAGAATGAATAATAAGCACATCCGTTCCCTAGATAGTCTCACTCACAGTCGGATTCCTGCTTCCGGTTTTTTTGATAAGTCTGGACAGTTTTCTGCTGTTTCCTATCGCCGCTGCCCTTTCCATCTCTCTCGCCTTCGTTACTCACCACTGTTCGTAATCATTGCGTAGGCTTTTTATCAGCCTGCACCTAATCTCACTGTGATCTTCATCGTACCCAAAGCCAGACGGGATGAGTTGCCGGGCCTGTATATGAGAGTAACTTCAGCAGACGGTCGCCATTATCTGTTCGATCTGCAGCGACACCGTAAAATCCATCCAGATGTCTTCCCTTTTCACTGAGTCTACGTACTTGAGCATTAAAGTCACCTGTCATTATTACTATATCAGAGAGCCTAACGTTTTAGAGGAGGTCCGAAAGCTTTCTGTAAAACTCGTCTGGACTGCAGTCAGTGGGGTACGATGAAGAAGCAACGGCGAGTGTCTTTCCGAATCCGTACTGTCCTGTTCAGTCGGACAGCGCACAAGCGACTATCTACTTGGATGCAATCTAGAAGAGCTAGTTCTGCCCTGGGACTCAATGCAATACCTACACGAGCGAGACCCCAGGAAGCAGCATCAGGGCTTCTAGATACACGAAGAGTAAATTAAGCTGGTTTTTTTGACATGGTAAGGTCAAATAAATGACGCCCATCGAATTCTGTCTGCGCGCTTCGGACGACAGGCGATTCCAGAGTCATAGCTAATGAAGTCTTTTGCCCCATTTGCCACAAGCTTAGAACATTAAAAGCTTCAATATGTATTCTAGAGTGGGGCTTCAGGAGACCAGGAATAACGCTTCGTGAGCTCAAACCGTTTGCTTCAGAGTGGCAAGGTGACAAACGATCAAAAGAAAGGTTGATCATGGAGATTAGAGAGTTATTAGAAGGTGTGGAAATGATCTGATTGTAACCAATTTGATGTTGTGTGTTGTTATGGGTTTAAGTTGGGGTGTCGCTTCCTAGCTGCCCACACCGTTGAAGGGTCTTTGTTCAGGAGCTTGAAAAAGAAATTTGGTTAACGTTGGTCTTAGAGACCTGGGAGTGCAACCAGAGAGCCTAAGGTACAAATGTTTGAGGTCGGCCACCCACAGACGTTTTATGGGATGTTTAGGAAGTGTTAGCTCCACTCTTCAATTGCCTTACCATTGGAGACGGAAATCCGTGAGGTAAGGTGACATGTGGCATCCCAGGGTCGATCTTTTCTAACCCCTGCCTACTTTGTTTAGAAACAGAACCGCTGTAGATTCTGGTTATCCGAGGGAAACACCTTACTCCTGTCACACCTCTCTACAGCCAGCAGTATGACTTCGTTGCTTTTAGTCTCACGGTTCCGCAATCGACCTGTCTAGCATGATCGGACCTAATGGAACCTATTTTCCAGCCAATACAGCTCGGTTGGGTCATCACGATAGGCAAACCCGACCACTACATCATGGTAGCAGCTGCGGTTGGGAATTAGCGGGTTATCTAATTGCAATATTCTATTGAATACGCTGTCGCTATCTGGATCGTTATGTACTTGCGTTTGAGTTAAATTGTATGAACACTAATACATGAGGAAATTTAGTTGACGAAGAATCATTGATGCGACAAAACACTCACCATTGATCATTCTCAGGAAATTTGTAAACACAATCAATATCAAGGTGTTTATTACTCAAGATAAACATAATACTAATAGTAACTAATTAAAGTTCAACAAGAAATAAAATAATTGACTTACGAATAATTAAACTAATATGAAATTTAATTAATTAATCAATTGTTCATAATCTAAGTTTATAAATTATTTTCTATTTAATTATCAAATCTATTTGAAGTTATAAACTGTAGAAATAGTCAAGCCCTAAAGAATTGAATTTTAACATTGTTTTATTATTTTTGTGGTTATTAATATAATTCTCACAAAATAGTTTAGTATCATCATGATGTGTGTTATGTGAAATTCTTCATGAAATTTCTAAAATGTTTTGATGCATGATATTTTAACAAATTTCAAATATTTTAATATTATTGAACAAATGAATTTATAGACTAAAATAACTTGATGCTCAATCATTGCATTGAACAAGAGTCTAATACAGATTGAGAATTAATTGATTATCAATTTTATTATTTTTAATACGATACTTTTTTAATTTTGTGCTTCTATGGAAAACTTTTCTGTTTGAAGTAGTTAGATTACATCAATTATACTGCACATCATCATAAGCGATGGTCGTTTATGTGAGTTGCAGGAGTCAGAGATGCACACTACTGATGAGTTCCATATCAGGATGAAATGTCCATCCAGCGCTTCCAGGTTTCTAATGATAGTCGAACATTGATCGATTCATGATTTCAAAACGACATCTGTTGTAAATATTTAGACCAACAAGGATTATCAGTACCATAATATTTAAATAGCACTCCCTATATTTATGACTAGTTTCTTGAAGACATCTACATAGCTCTACTGTGAAATAGCTAAAATATGCATTCGAGTTTTAAGTAAATGTATGTGTTATGCTCGTCAATTGATATGCTTGAACTATTACGAGTTCATCTTAGTCGGTAAAGATAAATGAGTCAGTGATACGATAGGCTAATCTAATCCGTTTCCTTCGTCTAACTGAAGAAGAAGTCTTGATATGGCCTAGAAAGTGTATTCTACAAGCACCAAGAAAATATGAGGTTCGCAAGCACATAAATCGAGTGTCTTTATACATGATAGAAACGTCATTGAGAGAGCCACAAAAATAGTGTACGAAAATAATACATCAACCAATGTAATCTCAAGGTCAACTGATCAGCCCATGCTCGAAAGCACAAAATTCAAAATTAGTACCTTTATCTATTGAGTTCTAGGGATCTAACGTCCCTAACACAAACTGTATACAATCTTTATTGAATCAATACAATGGAAAATAAATGTGTATTTGCTACTGGTTGATACAATAAAAATATCATTATATTTTATCGTTGTGTAAATCCACAACTTCAGACTTATTTCACGATACATAGAATAATTCACATGACACAGTATTCACATATATTAAGGTAAGGCGTCATCTATAATTCATAATTATTTCCGTCAGATGATCAAGTCAATAATTTGTTTCGCAGACATCAAATTACGGAAAAGATTTCAACTGTGATTAATTACACTATTTTTTTATTAATCAAGATATTTTTTATCGGAGCACTTGGAAACTGATTATCTCATACAACCTAAGCCTTTGATAAATTTTCATAAAGCGAAAAGAAACATGGATAGTGCAATAATTATATTATTATAGTTTTTTCTCTGTTAGTTACAAACTGTTACGCCTGCACGTAAACATATCATTTTGATATGCTTGAACTATTACGAGTTTACCTAGTCAGAAAACAAGAGCGAGCACCGAGGATCCGGCGACACGACACGCTACTCGAATCTGATTATCCAAACCCCCATACTGAGCAAAAATAAGAAACCTTAATATGAAGTAGAACCTGTATTCTACAAGCCTCCAGAAAGTACGAGGTCCGAATCCAGAAGAGAATCAGGATCCCGGAGTTAACAATCTTCACAACTCCGTAATGCAAATTACCTGTGCTCACTAGTGACTAGCTTCGTGAGCAATCTTCTCCGAGTTCAAGTGGGAAGACGTGACCAGTAAAGTTCAACCTGTTCGGGTGTAGACAGTAACTACCGAAGACTGTGTATGAGGTTGCGCAACTCCGTGAATTGATCAAGTTAGACATTAACACCGTTAGATAACGGCTCAGTGGTCCGATGGTAAGGCGTTCGCCCACAATACCGAAGATCCTGGGTTCGAATCCTGCGGGGCGCAGGAGTCGTGGATGCGCACTGCTGATTAGTCCCATACCAGGATGAAACGGCCGTCTAGTGCTTCCAGGTTTCTAATGGTGGTCTAACATTGATCGATTCATGGTTTCAAAAAATATGAACATTGTTCGAATGATTTGAAATACTCAATTTGAAAAACTTGAAATGTTTTTTTTCATAGTTTATTTTAAAATGATTAAATTCAACTGAAACATGTGATACTTTTCCACACAGATTACAAACAAATAATTTCTTTCTGATTTCATTGTCTCTGATGACAAAAATTAATAATATTTGACAGCATCAATACAAATAATGAATGTGATCACAACTTGAAGTAGATTTTTAGTTGATAGATAACTGCGGTAGCATTTCTAACAACAAGAAAAAGCTATTCCTAATGATGAATTCATATTTTTTCCTTTGACTTTAATGAGCTACATAATATTTTTTTCTTTTCGTTTTTCATTGTATCATTTTTAGATGCATGCATGCAATGAGAGATTAGTCTGTGAAATTTATTATCACTCACTCACTCAATCAGTCCATCAATCAATCAATCAATCAAATTTAATCAATCCTATCAAATAATCGAGGCGACTCGATGCTACTACCACTACCTCGAATATAATGTCAGTATACAGAGAGAAAAAATTTTTATTCATTCTCTTGATATAAAAAGCACATAAAACAGTATGAACAAGATATGAAGGAGGAAGAATACTATAAGGAATAAAAAAAGATTGGCAGAACAGAATCGGATGAAGTATTAGACATTGGAAATCAAGTGAATAGTTTGTTGATTTTTTGCTAGTAGAGAACGTGTGAATCTTCGCTATTCATAAGCATATTTTATTGCTTACCAGAATTTATATTGCTTGCAAGTTTTTTTTTACGGCATTTAATTTAGCTATTAGGAAGATTCAATCGATTAGTTGAACAATTATCATCAGGCAGGACTACTGTTATAATTCTCTCTTTATTACAACCCAGCTCTAATCCTGATGCTTAGTATTCTCGGACAACAGTTCACTCGAGACATTGTTCCTACTTAGAACACAGTTGAACAGGAAAAGAGATTATATTTCAATAACAAAATTAGATGGAAGTCAGAAGGTAAGAAGGGAAAAGTTTTAGGATATTCATCCAATACAATATCCTTAAAGAATTATTGGTCTATTCCTATTGCTTAATTCCTACTGGTCAATTTTACGGTCGTCCTAGATATCAATGTCATGTGCTCCAATATTGTTTCTTATTGGTTGTCCTGACTATCAATGTCACTTCAAATGTTGCTTTCGACCAAAATGTATAAATATGCATTATCTGTAATGTTTTATGACCAGGACCAGGACCCGATCCCGGATCCCTAATCCGGGATCCTGATTCTCTTCTGGACTCGGACCTCGTACTTTCTGTTTGCTTGTAGAATACAGGTTCTACTTCATATCATTTCTTCTTATTTTTACTTAATATGGGGGTTTGGATAATCAGATTCGAGTAGCCTGTTGTGTCGCCGTATCCTCGGTCCTCGCTCTCGTGTTCCGACTAGGTAAACTCGTAATAGTTCAAGCATATCAAGTTGACGTGTTTACGTACAGGCGTAAAAAAAAACGTTAGTATATTTATAGTTTTCTTACATGAGAAGATTCTAGAATGTTCCCTCAGTATCAGCTAGCGCTGACTGGATACAAAAGAGCTAATCAGAGTACTACAACGCAATCATTCTTTAATCCCATCCATGTCCCACTAACAATTACACACACTCATACTGGGTATAAATAACATGCATGAGGTAGAAATTTATTTCACTTCAGTCAGAAATATTGTTATTACTATTGATTAAACACTTAATTTTCAAAATCATGATTTTTTTGAGATAACAATATGAATGGAACACACGCTCAAATACATCCAGTGTTCCACTTAGTCAATAGATTTATTTGTTTTAAACTATCATTTTTGACTATTAAGTTTTATATTTGACTTTGGCAAAATGTAAATTCTAAATACATGTACAACCATCTCTGTAAATAATTTATAACAACAATGAAATGCAAGTCAAGTGGTAGTACCATTTTCAGAATCTAAGCAAATGAATTTATCGAGTTACATGATAGATTTATGTAAACATTAGGAGAGTCAGATTTCTACTAATGTTTTGACTATGCATATTGACAGCTGATTTCCTTAGATATGGAATATACTGTATCAATGAACTATACTTGTAACAATTTACAGATCTGCTTTGTTTTGCAAATCGCCTATTAAGTATAATTGATGCAGTTAACCTTCTGTTTAGTTCTTACAAATAACTTCATTTCATTTCATTATTTCTTGTTGGGGATGTTAGATCCCCACAAATCGCTTGATAAATTCCTTAATTTTGGATTTATTTCATGAAACGATCAGTTGACCTTGAGATTACATTTCGCACCAGGAAAATTCTTGGCTGTGATTAATTACTGTGTCATTATTTTAGTGTGCTGTTTTTGTGACTGTACCAACGACGTCTCTATAGAGTATAAATAAACGCAATTTGAGTGCTTGGATTCATTATGTGTGCTGGCTGGGTGTTCTACACTATATCAAGACTTCTTGCTGATTCAATTTGATCAAGGGATCACAGTAGCCTACGTGTACGCTGGTTCGATTGAGGTGAACTCGTAATAGCTCAAGCATACCTAGAGATGAGCATAACATTTTTATAAACGTACACTAAGTTTTTGGAGGAGACTTTTTAGAATCAATGGAACGTAATAAACAGTTTTAAACTCATGATGGAAATCGCTAAAACAAATTTTTTTTAAAAGAATGATTTTTCGTCAGACATTTATTATTATTTATTAGTTCTGAAGACACTTTTGCTTTAACTAAAATTCCACTAACTATCGACATAAATGTTACAATTCACAGTTGTCTTCAAATCTCATCAAAATTATGAAGTTTCAACTAGACTTAATTGACAGGATTCTTGATCATCGGATCGTATCAGTTGTAATCGCAATGAAAAACCTAGGATAAGTAAAGTACTAGTTTTTTTCATAGTTTGAATTCCTGATTAGTATGTACCATCGGTTGGTTTCCATATTTCGTAGTAACTCATGCTCGTATTTAGTGAACGAATGATTTTCTTCTGAATGTCAATAGAGAAGCAAATCTCAAAAGAATAAATAGAAGTATACCCCAAAATCATTTAGTAGTGTATGCATTTGCATTCGTCAATCTGTGACGTAAATTACAAATCACAACCATGAATTTAACACCATAAGAATCATAGTATCACGTGTTAGCCCATAACAAGATTTTGAGTCAATTTTCAATTTAATGTGCACTAGATTATGTACTTTCTGAAAAATTCTGTTCGATGGAGTGTCATGACTATCATCACGTTACTTAACGGTGAATGCTATATCACTGTTGTAAATCATACATATTAGTTTATAGCCATGATAAAAATCTAATTGAAAAACAGTTTCTTATCTCTATTTTTCTCTTTTTATTATGGTTAGTATATTTTCAAACGACGAATAAATTTTCTATGTATAATATAGTCTCGATTTCATTTTAAATGGAATAAATGAAGTTCAGCCATCGTCTTATTTGTGATTATCCAGTAGGTTGGAACCAGATTGGCTGCTTTTTGATGTGTAGTTATTGTCCTTGATTAGTTAGCTGTTATCTAATAAGCCACAGTATAGTGTTTAGATGTTTAGCCTGTTATTTAAAACAATAATGTGACTTATTTGCAAATTAGAGAAAACTGATTTCCCGATTGATGCAAGTATCACTGAGTTTCTTACACAAATGTCCTCATTGTAACTTGATCGATTGAATTGGGATAGTATAAGGGATTCAATAAATATGATGTCAGTGACTGTTAAGCAAATAATCAGTGAATTTTGAATAGTCCACAAACAGTCACAAGCAACGTAGAATCGTGCACATATAAATCTGTCCAGTTTCTTATATCCAGTTAGTACAGAGATAAAATTTTCAAGACAAATACCGAAGTCCTATGATATATCATAGTAATAATTCGTTAAATGTTAACAATAACCAATCACGATTGAGGTCGATAGGATAAGCTGTTTCTGAAATGCAGAGAAATTTGAATACTCCACTTCTACCTAAAGTCTGTACTGATAACGTTCTTCAGAAGAACAGTGAAGGCTTCACGACCAAACAACTCAGCTCAGAGAACGGAACTTCACCATAGCTATTGACCTCAGCAGCAAATTTTCTGCCCTGTCTGAGTACCAGCGCTAGTAGAAAACTCTAAGCGTATACGGTATGATACAAGAAGAAAAGACGGATTTACGGAATAAGAAGTATAAAATTATTCAAGACTCTAGATCCAAAGGAAATTAATACGTGAACAGATCTACACTGTTATGTATGACTCTGATTCATATCACCCACCTTCTCAAACCATTCGCCACGATAATCATTCAGACCTCAGCTAGATAGTTCAAAACTAACAACATTTGTCAGTCCGGCAGTCAATGAATTCATAGACAAATGCCACTTTTAGGTTTGACTACTTCTAGCTTATTTTCGACAAGCTTCCACAATTGTTAACATCAAGCTTCGAGGTAAGCTTGCAAACTAAAATTTAGCTCAATTAATTCGTACTAATTATTTGTGATTGAAACAGAAAAATTGAAGTGTACCTCATTTTAAAACAATGGAAGTCTAGTTGAATCAATTATTATTTCATAGATTGAATATTAAACAGCTTAATTAAAATAATACAACATACATTGTGACTAACGTTAACGATAAAAAGTTTATCTCTATGCTTTTATTGTTGATAAGAAGTCATATTGTGGTGCGCGCTACTTATAAGTAGTACATGATGTGAGTGTAAACGTAATGTCTGGCAGCAGAAGATGGGGGAAGATCAAGAAAGGAAGAGTGGGAAAACAATGGAATTTGTATGAAACGCATGAATAGTGAACTGTCAGACAATGGATTGATGATAGACTGAAGATTAACGGTTACGATATGGTTTTCCTATTTTACTGAGTAACTCTGTAATTTTCGTTAAATACAATTCGGTTGCCCTCACCTGTGTTCTCCTTCACTACAATATAATTATGTTCAATAATTTTTAGAAAAATTACTGTTTATTTGTTACTGTAGAATGTAGAGACAATAAAATTAAAGAAGAGCTTTGAAGATTCACATTTTAATAATAACTATTATCATCATCATCAGAAGAAGAAGTTTTATTTTTTAGTCTATGAGATTATTTATTGATGAATTTCTTCAGTTTTACAAATGAGAAGAAACTATTCACTTAAGGATATTATACTAATGCACCGGTGAAAAAATTTACTCTATAGATAACGAAGCTCACTGATCAGAAAATCATTTGTGATCATTTATTGAAATGAAAGGATCAATATCATCCAAGAGAAAATATCTCAGAGAAATTGTCAACTACAAACAAAACAGGTCTCCCCCTAGTGTACTTACTTCCCGATTATCATCACTATTAATGATCGATTCATGGTTTCAAAAATGTGTAAATTAACAATCTTCACAACCCCATAATGCAAATTACCTGTGCTCACTAGTGACTAGCTTCGGGAGGAATCTTCTCCGAGTCCAAGTGGGAAGACGTGACCAGTGAAGTTCAACCTGTTCGGGTGTAGACAGTAACTACCGAAGACTGTGTATGAGGTTGCGCAACTTCGTGAATTGATGGAAGTTAGACATTAACACCGTTAGATAACGGCTCAGTGGTCAGATGGTTAGGCGTTCGCGCACCATACCGAGGGTCCTGGGTTCGAATCCTGTGGGGTGCAGGGGTCGTGGATGCGCACAGCTGAGGAGTCTCATACCAGGACGAAACGGCCGTCCAGTGCTTCCAGGTTTCTAATGGTGCTCTAACATCGATGGAGTCATGGTTTCAAAAATGTGTAACTTAACATTTTTCACAACCCCGTAATGTAATGATAATTAATCAACTTATTTTAATAAATACAATTAATGTGATCCACTCTACTGAAAATATTAAATATGTGAATGATAGCATTGTGTATAAACGCTTTACTACTAGGTAACGCAGATTTATAATATTAATTGCTTTACAGTACGTTTTTTTTTAAATTTTAATTAACCATTCTCACCGGTTGATTTTTATTCATAAACTCTCAGAAACCCTGCAGAATGACTTGAAATATTCTCAAATTTCTTCTAATTGCCAATGATTTAAATGTAAAATTCATGCATACCTATTTTTTTTAATTGCTACTCTGTATGATAGTTGTTTGTATGTCAGTTAGTCAGGAATTTCTGTTATAAATTAATCATCAGTCAACGACTACTGAATCAAGTGTTGTCAATTTAACAAACAAAAATATTCTAGTCAATAGAACATATGTATTTAGGTGTAGCATGATGAATAGTCATAATTGTGAGTGTAGTGATTGATTGAAAGACACTTTTAACAGCCTCGCTAGGAGAATAATTAATTCATTAATCGATACAGTTGTGAATGAATCAGGTTACTAGTTTTTCTTTTCTTTCTATTATTAGTACCACACGTTTGTTTTTTTTTTGGCAGCACTGTACAGAATTCATGCAATTATTAATTAAACGCATGATTATGAAATGCAAAATTCAAATGTATATGTATATTTATAACATTGATCAATGACGTAAAACAAAAGCGTAGGATTAATGAGTGTAAATTAAGAATATCATTTCCATGTTTGATAAATTAGTAATGAGAATATGTAGCATTGATTTAGATACTTTAAACTTGCATATTATATGTATTGATTAGGATGATTATTGTTGAAAATAAGTTGAATTGATTGCTTGATAATATTATGTTTGCGTGTTTCGAAGAAGAAATTGAAATCGTCAGCTGTACATAGTTTCTCTGGGTTGTTGCCAGATATTGTCACTGAGTCTGTTTGCAAATGGTATTTTTTTATATATGTTATAACGAATATAATATTTTGAAATAATCATGTGACTATAATATGTACTCTCAAATGACTGTGTAATCAAAGATATGTCTTGACACAGTTACAATTTGATTAAAATATTCACTGGAATATGAGAATACAATACAATACAATCTGAACTTATCGTTTAAGACCTCTTATGTGGTAAAACACATTACGCGATATGATCTGTGAAAATTCAAGAAAACAAGTATACACAGTTGAGCACACGTGAATCGCTCTCGAAACAACAAGCAACGGAGCAGTAAAGAAAGTAAACTGCACCGAAGAAAGATGATTCGAGAGCGATTCACGTGAGCTCAACTGTGTATACTGTGTTTTCTTGGAATTGTTCACAGATCATATCGCGTAATGTGTTTTACCACATAAGAGGTCTTAAACGATAAGTTCAGATTGTATTGTATTGTATTCTCATATTCCAGTGAATATTTTAATCAAATTGTAACTGTGTCAAGACATATCTTTGATTACACAGTCATTTGAGAGTACATATTATAGTCACATGATTATTTCAAAATATTATATTCGTTATAACATATATAAAAAAAATACCATTTGCAAACAGACTCATCAGTGATAATATCTGGCAACAATATTGAGAAACTATGTACAGCTGACGATTTTAATTTCTTCCTCGAAACACGCAAACATAATATTATCAAGCAAGTAATTCAACTTATTTACAACAATAATCATGCTAATCAATACACATAATATGCAAGTTTAAAGTGTCTAAATCAATGCTACATATTCTCATTACTAATTTATCAAACATGGAAATGATATTCTTAATTTACACTCATTAATCCTACGCTTTTGTTTTACGTCATTGATCAATGTTATAAATATACATATACATTTGAATTTTGCATTTCATAATCATGCGTTTAATTAATAATTGCATGAATTCTGTACAGTGCTGCCAAAAAGCAAACGTGTGGTACTAATAATAGAAAGAAAAAAAAACTAAGTACCCTGATTCATTCACAACTGTATCGATTAATGAATTAATTATTCTCCTAGCGAGGCTGTTAAAAGTGTCTTCAATCAATCACTACACTCACAATTATGACTATTCATCATGCTACACCTAAATACATATGTTCTATTAACTAGAATTTTTTTGTTTGTTAAATTGACAACACTTGATTCAGTAGTCGTTGACTGATGATTAATTTATAACAGAAATTCCTGACTAAGTGACATACAAACAACTATCATACAGAGTAGCAATTAAAAAAAAAAAGGTATGCATGAATTTTACATTTAAATCATTGACAATTAGAAGAAATTAAAGAATGTTTCAAGTGATTCTGCAGGGTTTCTGAGAATTTATGAATAAAAATCAACCGATAAGAACGGCTGATTAAAATTAAAAAAAACATACTGTAAAGCAATTAATATTATAAATCTGAGCTACCTAGTAGTAAAGCGTTTAGACGCAATGCTATCATTCACATATTTAATATAATATTTTCAGTAGAGTGGATCACATTAATCGTATTTATTAAAATAAATTGAATAATTATCATTACATAAACGGGGCTGTGAAGATTGTTAAGTTACACATTTGAAACCTAGAATCGATCAGTGTTAGACCACAATTAGAAATCTGGAAGCACTAGACGGCCGTTTTGTCCTGGTATGGGACTAAT
Source organism: Schistosoma turkestanicum (assembly GCA_944470395.2). Lineage (NCBI taxonomy): Eukaryota > Metazoa > Platyhelminthes > Trematoda > Strigeidida > Schistosomatidae > Schistosoma > Schistosoma turkestanicum. The sequence continues at coordinate 30,536,520 of OX103973.1, forward strand.
CAGCACTGCGCATCCACGATTCCTGCACCCTGGACCTTCGTTATTGAGTGCGAACGCCTTTCTATCTGACCACTGATCCGGTATCTAACGGTGTTAATGTCTAACTTGATCAATTCACGGAGTTGCGCAACCTCATGCACATGCTTCGGTGAGCACTGCTCCACACCCGAACAGGTTGAACTTCACTGGTCACGTCTTCCCACTAGAACTCGGAGAAGATTACTCACGAAGCTAGTTACTAGTGAACACAGGTAATTTGCATTATGGGGTTGTGAAGATTGTTAATTTACCATGAATCGATCTTTAATAGTGATGATAATTGGGAAGTATACTAGGGGGAGACCTGTTTCGTTTGTTGTTGATAATTTCTCAGAGATATTTTCTCTTGGATGATATTGATCCTTTCAACTCAATAAATGATCCCAAATGATTTTCTGATCATCCAGTTACATGATCTATGGATTAAATTTTTTCACCGGTGAATTAGTATAATATCCTTAGGTGAATAGTTTCTTCTCATTTTAAAACTGCTGAAATCCATCAATAAAGAATCTTGGGGCACAGTTTTGGAGGTTTGCGTTTTTACACATTTGAAATCATTAATCAATCATCATTGTTAGACCACCATTAGAATCTCATAGACTAAGAAATAAAACCTCTTCTGATAATGATGATGATAATGGTTATTATTAAAATGTAAATCTTCAAAACTCTTCTTTAATTTTTTTGTCTGTACATTCTACAATAACAAATAAACAGGTATTCTTTCTAAAAATTATTGAACAAATAATGCATACTTATATGACTTCTTATCAACAATCAAAGCATAGAGATAAACTTTTTATAATTAACGTTAGTCACAATGTCTGTTGTATTATTTTAATTAAGCTGTTTAATATTCAATCTATGAAATAATAATTGATTCAACTAGACTTCCATTGTTTTAAAATGAGGTACACTTCAATTTTTCTGTTTCAATCACAAATAATTAGTACGAATTAATTGAGCTAAATTTTAGTTGGCAAGTTTACCTCGAAGCTTGATGTTAACAATTGTGGACGCTTGTCGAAAATAAGCTAGAATTAAAACCTAAAAGTGGTATTTGTCTATGAATTTATTGTCTGATGGACTGACAAATGTTGTTAGTTTTGAACTATCTAGCTGAGGTCTGAATGATTATCGTGCCTAACAGTTGGAGAAGTTGGCTGATGTGGATCAGAGTCATACATAACAGTGTAGATCTGTTCACGTATTAATTTCCATTGGATCTTGAGTCATGAATAATTTTATACTTCTTATTCCGTAAATCCGTCTTTTCTTCCTGTATCATACCGTATATGCTTAGAGTTTTCTACTAGCGCTGGTACTCAGACAGTGCAGAAAATTTGCTGCTGAGGTCAATAGCTATGGTGAAGTTCCGTTCTCTGAGCTGAGTTATTTGGTCGTGAAGCCTTCACTGTTCTTCTGAAGAACGTTATCAGTACAGACTTTAGGTAGAAGTGGAGTATTCAAATTTCTCTGCATTTCAGAAACAGCTTATCCTATCGACCTCAATCGTGATTGGTTATTGTTAACATTTAACGAATTATTACTATGATATATCTTAGGACTTTGGTATTTGTCTTGAAAATTTTATCTCTGTACTAACTGGATATAAGAAACTGGACAGATTTATATGTGCACGATTCTACGTTGCTTGTGACTGTTTGCGGACTATTCAAAATTCATTGATTATTTGCTTAACAGTCACTGACATCATATTTATTGAATCCCTTATACTATCCCAATTCAATCGATCAAGTTACAATAAAGACATTTGTGTAAGTAACTCAGTGATACTTGCATCAATCGGGAAATCAGTTTCCTCTAATTTGCAGATAACAGGCTAAACATCTAAACACTATACTGTGGCTTATTAGATAACAGCTAACTAATCAAGGACAATAACTACACATCAAAAAGCAGCCAATCTGGTTCCAACCTACTGGATAATCACAAATAAGACGATGGCTGAACTTCATTTATTCCATTTAAAATGAAATCGAGACTATATTATGCATAGAAAATTTATTCATCGTATGAAAATATACTAACCATAATAAAAAGAGAAAAATAGAGCGAAGAAACTGTTTTCCAGTTAGATTTTTATCATGGCTCTACACTAATATCAATGATTTGCAACAGCGATAGAGCATTCACCGTTACCTAACGTGATGATAGTCATGACACTCCATCGAACAGAATTTTTCAGAAAGTAGATAATCTAATGCACATGAAATTGAAAATTGACTCAAAATCTTGTTATGGGCTAACACGTGATACTATGATTCTTATGGTGTTAAATTCATGGTTGTGATTTGTAATTTACGTCACAGATTGACGAATGCAAATGCATACACTACTAAATGATTTTGGGGTATACTTCTATTTATTCTTTTGAGATTTGCTTCTCTATTGACATTGAGAAGAAAATCATTCGTTCACTCAATACGAGCATGAATCACCACTATGAAGTATGAGAGTATCGAGTCAGAACCGACGGTACATACTGATCGGGAATTCAAACTATGAAAAAAAAACTAGTACTTTACTTATCCTAGGTTTTTCAATGCGATTACAACTGATACGATTCGATGTTCAAGAATCCTGTCAACTTCCTCAGGGGTTGAAATTTCAAGATTTTGATGAGATTTGAAGACAACTTCTGAATAATAAAATTTATGACAATGGTTTGTGAAATTTTAGTCAAAAGTGCCTTCAGAACTAAAAAATAATGATAAATGTCTGATGAAAAATCATTCTTTTAAAAAAATTTATTTTAGCGATTTCCATCATGAGTTTAAAACTGTTTATTACGTTCCACTGATTCTGAAAAGTCTCCTCCAACAACTTAATGTAAGTTTATAGATATGTTACGCCCGTCTCTAGGTATGCTTCAGTTTACCTTAGTCGAATAACGCGAACAAACCAATGAACTAGCGTCCAGGTAGGCTACTGTGATCCCTTGATCAAATTGAATCAGCAAGAAGTCTTGATATAGTGTAGAAAGTGTATGCTACAAACACTCAGCCAGCAAACGATGAATCCAAGCACTCGAATCGCGTCCTTGGTAAAGTCACAAAAATTGCACACTAAAATGACACAGTAACCAATCACAGCCAAGGATTTTCGTGGTGGGAAATGTGATCTGAAGGTCAACTAATCGGTCCATGAAATAAATTCAAAATATATATATTTATCAAGCGAGTTCTGGGGGGAATCTAACATTCCAAACAAGAAATAATCAAATGAAATGAAGTTACTTGTGAGAACTAAACATTAAGTTAACTGCATCAATTATACTTAATAGGGAATTTGCAAAACAAAGCAGATCTGTAAATTGTTACAAGTATAGTTCATTGATACAGTATATTTCATATCTAAGGAAATCAGCTGTCAATATGCATAGTCAAAACATTAGTAGAAATCTGACTCTCCTAATGTTTACATAAATCGATCATGTAACTCGATAAATTCATTTGCTTAGATTCTGAAAATGGTACTACCACTTGACTTTCATTTTATTGTTGTTATAATTTATTTACAGAGATGGTTGTACATGTATTTAGAATTTACATTTTGCCAAAGTCAAATATAAAACTTATTAGTCAAAAATGATAGTTTAAAACAAATAAATCTATTGACTAAGTGGAATAAACGTAAATGTGAAACAGTGGATGTATTTGAGCGTGTGTTCCATTCATATTGTTATCTCAAAAAAATCATGATTTTGAAAATTAAGTGTTTAATCAATAGTAATAACAATATTTCTGATTGAAGTGAAATAAATTTCTACTTCATGCATGTTATTTATACCCGGTATGAGTGTGTGTAATTGTTAGTGGGACATAAAGTGGATTAAAGAATGATTGCGTTGTCGCACGCTGATTGGCTCTTTCGTATCCAATCAGCGCTAGCTGATATTGAGGAAACAGTCTAGAATCTTCTCATGTAAGAAAACTATAAATATACTAACGTTTTTTGTTACGCGTGAACGTAAGCATGTCATCTTGATATGGTTAAACTATTACGAGTTTACTTAGTCGGGAAACAAGAGCGAGGATCGAGTATCCGGCGACATGACATGCTACTCTAATCTCAGTGTCCAAATCCCCATATTGAGTAAAAATAAGAAGACTTGATATGAAGTAGAACCTGTATTCTACCAGCATCCAGAAAGTACGAGGTTCAAGTCCAGAAGAGAATCAGGATCCTGAACCGTCCTGGTCCTGGTCATAAAACGTCACAGATAATGCGTATTTATACAATTTGGTCGAAAGCCACATTTGAAGTGACATTGGTAGTCAGGACAACCAATAAAAAACAACATTGGAGCACATGACATTGATATCTAGGACGACCATAAAATTGACCAGTAGGAATTAAGCAATAGGAATAGACCAATAATTCTTTAAGGATATTGTATTGGATGAATATCCTAAAACTTTTGCCTTCTTACCTTCTGACTTCCATCTAATTTTGTTATTGAAATATAATCTCTTTTCCTGTTCAACTGTGTTCTAAGTAGGAACAATGTCTCGAGTGAACTGTTGTCCGAGAATACTAAGCATCAGGATTAGAGCTGGGTTGTAATAAAGAGAGAATTATGACAGTAGTCCTGCTGATGATAATTGTTCAACTAATCGATTGAATCTTCCTAATAGCTAAATTAAATGCCGTAAAAAAAAACTTGCAAGCAATATAAATTCTGGTAAGCAATAAAATATGCTTATGAATAGCGAAGATTCACACGTTCTCTACTAGCAAAAAATCAACAAACTATTCACTTGATTTCCAATGTCTAATACTTCATCCGATTCTGTTCTGCCAATCTTTTTTTATTCCTTATAGTATTCTTCCTCCTTCATATCTTGTTCATACTGTTTTATGTGCTTTTTATATCAAGAGAATGAATAAAAATTTTTTCTCTCTGTATACTGACATTATATTCGAGGTAGTGGTAGTAGCATCGAGTCGCCTCGATTATTTGATAGGATTGATTAAATTTGATTGATTGATTGATTGATGGACTGATTGAGTGAGTGAGTGATAATAAATTTCACAGACTAATCTCTCATTGCATGCATGCATCTAAAAATGATACAATGAAAAACGAAAAGAAAAAAATATTATGTAGCTCATTAAAGTCAAAGGAAAAAATATGAATTCATCATTAGGAATAGCTTTTTCTTGTTGTTAGAAATGCTACCGCAGTTATCTATCAACTAAAAATCTACTTCAAGTTGTGATCACATTCATTATTTGTATTGATGCTGTCAAATATTATTAATTTTTGTCATCAGAGACAATGAAATCAGAAAGAAATTATTTGTTTGTAATCTGTGTGGAAAAGTATCACATGTTTCAGTTGAATTTAATCATTTTAAAATAAACTATGAAAAAAAACATTTCAAGTTTTTCAAATTGAGTATTTCAAATCATTCGAACAATGTTCATATTTTTTGAAACCATGAATCGATCAATGTTAGACCACCATTAGAAACCTGGAAGCACTAGACGGCCGTTTCATCCTGGTATGGGACTAATCAGCAGTGCGCATCCACGACTCCTGCACCCCGCAGGATTCGAACCCAGGACCTTCGGTATTGTGGGCGAACGCCACACCATCGGACCACTGAGCCGTTATCTAACGGTGTTAATGTCTAACTTGATCAATTCACGGAGTTGCGCAACCTCATACACAGTCTTCGGTAGTTACTGTCTACACCCGAACAGGTTGAACTTTACTGGTCACGTCTTCCCACTTGAACTCGGAGAAGATTGCTCACGAAGCTAGTCACTAGTGAGCACAGGTAATTTGCATTACGGAGTTGTGAAGATTGTTAACTCCGGGATCCTGATTCTCTTCTGGATTCGGACCTCGTACTTTCTGGAGGCTTGTAGAATACAGGTTCTACTTCATATTAAGGTTTCTTATTTTTGCTCAGTATGGGGGTTTGGATAATCAGATTCGAGTAGCGTGTCGTGTCGCCGGATCCTCGGTGCTCGCTCTTGTTTTCTGACTAGGTAAACTCGTAATAGTTCAAGCATATCAAAATGATATGTTTACGTGCAGGCGTAACAGTTTGTAACTAACAGAGAAAAAACTATAATAATATAATTATTGCACTATCCATGTTTCTTTTCGCTTTATGAAAATTTATCAAAGGCTTAGGTTGTATGAGATAATCAGTTTCCAAGTGCTCCGATAAAAAATATCTTGATTAATAAAAAAATAGTGTAATTAATCACAGTTGAAATCTTTTCCGTAATTTGATGTCTGCGAAACAAATTATTGACTTGATCATCTGACGGAAATAATTATGAATTATAGATGACGCCTTACCTTAATATATGTGAATACTGTGTCATGTGAATTATTCTATGTATCGTGAAATAAGTCTGAAGTTGTGGATTTACACAACGATAAAATATAATGATATTTTTATTGTATCAACCAGTAGCAAATACACATTTATTTTCCATTGTATTGATTCAATAAAGATTGTATACAGTTTGTGTTAGGGACGTTAGATCCCTAGAACTCAATAGATAAAGGTACTAATTTTGAATTTTGTGCTTTCGAGCATGGGCTGATCAGTTGACCTTGAGATTACATTGGTTGATGTATTATTTTCGTACACTATTTTTGTGGCTCTCTCAATGACGTTTCTATCATGTATAAAGACACTCGATTTATGTGCTTGCGAACCTCATATTTTCTTGGTGCTTGTAGAATACACTTTCTAGGCCATATCAAGACTTCTTCTTCAGTTAGACGAAGGAAACGGATTAGATTAGCCTATCGTATCACTGACTCATTTATCTTTACCGACTAAGATGAACTCGTAATAGTTCAAGCATATCAATTGACGAGCATAACACATACATTTACTTAAAACTCGAATGCATATTTTAGCTATTTCACAGTAGAGCTATGTAGATGTCTTCAAGAAACTAGTCATAAATATAGGGAGTGCTATTTAAATATTATGGTACTGATAATCCTTGTTGGTCTAAATATTTACAACAGATGTCGTTTTGAAATCATGAATCGATCAATGTTCGACTATCATTAGAAACCTGGAAGCGCTGGATGGACATTTCATCCTGATATGGAACTCATCAGTAGTGTGCATCTCTGACTCCTGCAACTCACATAAACGACCATCGCTTATGATGATGTGCAGTATAATTGATGTAATCTAACTACTTCAAACAGAAAAGTTTTCCATAGAAGCACAAAATTAAAAAAGTATCGTATTAAAAATAATAAAATTGATAATCAATTAATTCTCAATCTGTATTAGACTCTTGTTCAATGCAATGATTGAGCATCAAGTTATTTTAGTCTATAAATTCATTTGTTCAATAATATTAAAATATTTGAAATTTGTTAAAATATCATGCATCAAAACATTTTAGAAATTTCATGAAGAATTTCACATAACACACATCATGATGATACTAAACTATTTTGTGAGAATTATATTAATAACCACAAAAATAATAAAACAATGTTAAAATTCAATTCTTTAGGGCTTGACTATTTCTACAGTTTATAACTTCAAATAGATTTGATAATTAAATAGAAAATAATTTATAAACTTAGATTATGAACAATTGATTAATTAATTAAATTTCATATTAGTTTAATTATTCGTAAGTCAATTATTTTATTTCTTGTTGAACTTTAATTAGTTACTATTAGTATTATGTTTATCTTGAGTAATAAACACCTTGATATTGATTGTGTTTACAAATTTCCTGAGAATGATCAATGGTGAGTGTTTTGTCGCATCAATGATTCTTCGTCAACTAAATTTCCTCATGTATTAGTGTTCATACAATTTAACTCAAACGCAAGTACATAACGATCCAGATAGCGACAGCGTATTCAATAGAATATTGCAATTAGATAACCCGCTAATTCCCAACCGCAGCTGCT
>OX103973.1:30545006-30798904 GCA_944470395.2 Schistosoma turkestanicum
CGTTTCTTCTCAATTTCTTCCCCATTTGAAGACTGGTTCGTTCTCTGCCGTAATCAGTTCTTGCTGATGGTATCTGGCCATCGTATCTGAAGTATCCTGCGTAGAAAGCTGCTTATCAATACCTGTATCTTTTGGATGATTGTTTTCGTAGTTCTCCAATATTCAGTGTTTTACGATGGAACTGTCTTGACATTTGTAATGCAAAGTCTTACTTTGGTATTGGTTAATAGTAGTTTTGAGGTTGTTTTATGCATCGCGATTCTATTGGCCCGAATTCCTCAATATTATAAAGTATATGACGTCGAAGTTCTTACTGCAATTCTTATTGGTTCTGGATTTAATTCATTTGGTCCAGAAAATTTGTTTTATACCATCACTGTAAAATTTGATTTTTGAAGTTATTCCCTAGCTTCTTCTTAAATATTTTCGTAACAGATTTTTTCGCGAAAGATCATCTGCTATCTTTTAACCTGTTATCTAAGTAAACGGAAACAATGTTTTTTTTGATATTTTCAGAGTTTTGGCTTCATACAATTTCCCTGCAGCATTGCTAGCTAAAGGATCGAACTCAATTATGGATAATATTTTATCCAAAGCTAATTCTATACGTCGAGATGGTGGTTTAGAAAAATTACATCAACAACTGTTGTCGCTACCTGAATATGTTCAACGTAATAAGGAAATCATTGAAGCTGTAAGCTCTCAGAATATTTGATTTAAAGAGTAAAAACGCTATGATTTAATTCAGTTATGAAATTTTTTTTCAAAATTATAATTCTGAATCCGAGTGCATGTATTCTGTTTTGAGGCGCACTGTTTTTTCCATTAGCATAATGATACTGCGGTGTGTAATACCTACGATTGGGCTTATGAATAGTAGTACGCAGCGAATGTGCAGCCGAGTGTTGCCCTGAAGTTACGGCCGATGCAAAGAGTGTCGGGCCGGATTTATGGCGCAATCTAGCTATTTTGAAGAATAGCCGACATGTATATGGAAGAAGACAGTTAAGAATACGCTTGTTCTACAAATTATTTGCTGTACTTCAGTCTCCGTTTTGTAGAATACTGTCCGGTTGTGTTTACTTTTTCTCTGTCATTCAATTGTACTTTAGTCACAATGGTTCAAACAAGTGACTTAAAATTGTGTATCACCGATTTAATTTGGTTTATTGAATGGTATCTTTAGTTCGCACATCAGTAACGTGACTCAAATAGTAATTTATTAAGTTGTACTCACTTACGCAATTGTATAATTTCTTTTCTGTAAAAATAATAAAGTGATGGCTTAGTAGTTAGAACACCGTCACTTACAAACATTTGGCACCGGATTTGGTTCTGTTTCATTTCAGTTTATTAACTAAGTCCTGTATTTAAAAATAGGGTTTAAAGCAGAATACTTAAACCTGTACTTAGTTACTGAGTTCTATCAAATTATTTTTTAATTACACTGAGCTGGTTTGATGTAATTACTGTCAGACTATTTTACAAATCAAGTTATAAATTCATAATCACTGAAGTTGATGTGTATTTGATTAAGATGAACTTTTTGCTACTTTTCATTCAATATTAACCACATTTTTGTTTTCTTTACTTATGTCTTTACTATCAAAACAATACTTTTCTATTTTTTTGTATTTAGGAGAAATGTTCTCTAGATAATGAAGAAAATTCTGATAATAGTTTGCGAAAACAATATGGTGAACGTTGGGTACGGAAACCATCAAGTGAGTTAAACAAAATGTGGCGTTCGGATATACAGAAGTGCTTGAGTTTACTTGAACAAGTAAGTAATTCATTGTTTAGTAGTCGATAAATGTTTTTTCTGCAAAAAAAAGAAAACACAAATCACCAACATTCATCAATAAAATAACAATATCCTTATTAGAAAGTTTTAGTAGTTTTCGTAGTGATCAGAAAAGTGATACTCAAGGATAGGTATCAATAAAATTCTATTAACTGACTGGATTCCAGCATTCATGTAAATGACATTTTGTAAACTATCTACAATAGGATTTGCAGTCTCCTTTATTCTTGACTTCTATCTAATGGCAAATCCCTTTCACTTACTTCGGCTTGAGTAGTTGGACAGTCTTAATGGTCCTGACACAAGCCCTAGTAGATTAATCTGTTGTTAATAGATAAGTTACATTCGAACAGTGCTTTACGTGCTCAGGTTTGGGCAGGTGTTTATTACTTCCATTGTTACGTCAAGGGTTAACTTTCAAGGTTTAGCATCGGAATACTCATTCAGCTACTGAGTTATGGTAATATTTGAGACGCTTATGGTGTACTTTATTTCAGACTAAAATTTTTGATAAACTGTCGTTATTTAATTTAGCTATTTTGGATTCTTGTAATCCTTCAAAAACTCCACAAATAAATCAGCCAATTGTACGCAACGTTTAGCCTAGTTTATATGCATCAGTTCAAGCTGGCTCATCACATCAAGATATCAGAGTGGTATAAGTGCTAATAGTATTATAGTGGTGGTGTAGAAGATTAGGAATAAAAGACGTACCCTGAGGAAAGAGAATGGCTTCATGAAATAAAATAAATTGGGAATCAAAAGACTTTGTAACTAAAGAACAATAAAGAATTAATTAATTCTGATCGATATCACTCAAAGCCTCTAACCATTGATTGGAAGATTCTAGCGAACCCTGTCCAAGATCTATCTAATCGGTTTCCACTTTGGTTTGAACTGCCTATTTCGGCGTTAGAATTGTCTGCTTCGATTACGTCTGATCGTTTGGTTTTTTGAAGGAAAGCAGAAGCTTTTCTGTTAAACTAGTTGTTCACTTCATCCATGCTTAGTCAGTGGAGGCATAGACGAGAATGATGAACAGGCAACGACGTATGTCTCTACCTTCGATTACTGTCGCTCCTCCACTTAGTCGAATGGGGCTCAAGCGACTGTGTTGGAATCCAGTCCAGGAGCGCGTAATCTGCTTCTGAACTTGCCGCTATATGTACACGAAATTCCGAAGTCCTGGACTAGGAATCTTGTCCGATTCTACTATAGGGTTTGGACGTTGAAAGCTTGCTAAATAGGCTAAACAGTGTTTTCAGGAGACCAGGCACAATATTTTGTAGACTCGAATTGTTAGTATTGATCGCACTAGGGGTTAAAGGATTGATGGAGGATAAAAGAGATGTCAAGATGTAATAAAGGATTTTGATCGTGAATAAGGGAATTTGGGGTATCGTTAAAGGTATGAAGTTAGTTGTCACTTCCAAGTTGCTTGCACTGTAGACGGACGGTCCTTCCAAAGTTACCTGAATAGATAGTAGAAAAGTTAAGTGATCGATCAACATGACCATAGATCTAAGGAAAAACTGAATGAAACGGGTCACATACTCGGTCTGCTCTCAAATAGTTATAGCCGAATCAGCTCCATACTTTAAAGGCTTTATCACCGAAAGCGGAAAGTGAGGTTTCATTATCCATTCCTGCCGTCATAAAAATACAGCATCACTGCAAATGTCGGTCATCCCAGGAAAACACCTTAATGCAAGAGCACATCTTAGTACAGTCAGCAATAACATATCGCCCTCAGACCTTGCTGCTAGTATTAGTAGAACCTAAGAGAACGAATATTCGTTTCAATATAGCGCAATAGGATTATTACAATAAAGAAGCCTCACCACCGCATCCAGTTATGAGGTACGGTTGGGTTCTATAAACAAGGCATTTTCGCCTCGATTCTTTGTTTGCTCCTTCCGGATCCTGGAAATCGTATAGGCCTTCAAATTGAAATCAATGTACATGCACCTTCCAAGCATTAAATATCTCTTTATTACTGATCCACAATGTTCTTCATGTGTTGGACATTTTGAACTCAATGTAGTTTGCACTGCCTATTACAGGTTGTGAAACTAACTGAAATTCTAATACGGTTAGTATCGTTCAAGTCACTAAATCTTGAAATCATTGGTTGTAGTTCAAGCTCGGAAAATTATCTGTATGAGGAAGCAATGGTTTGTGTATCTCCAGTTAATAACACACCTCCGTTTCTTTCTATACAATAGATAAAATAATATTTCAGTGACTTCACAATTTTTATCATACTAAACATGGCCATACCCTGAAGATTGTATATATATTATGTAACTCTATATTTATTTATTTGAAGTTTTTCATTAGAAAACTCAACTCAACATTTTTTTGTTTATTCTATTTCGTCTAGACTACAAAAACCGATACAACACTTGTAGAACGATATGAAAAGCATAAAGAACATCTTGAAATGTTAAGTAAACCAGAAGATGAACTTAAAGAGCTTATTGAATCAATTCTAGAATCAACAGAATCTGAGCCTCAAGACAAAAATGAAGGATTAAAATCTGAATTAACACAATTGTGCAACAATCTAGAAGCAGTTAAAACAGAAAGAAATGATCTAACGGAACAATTGAAATTAGTCGATTATTCACCAGATTCGGGTAAGATTTTGTGATTCTATTTGTGTTATGGTCAACTGTTCATTTGACCAGTTTTTTTTCTAAATGTGTGATTGTAATGTAGTCATTAAGTTTGCTAATTTTAAGTTTCAAACTGGTAAATCGCTGAGGTTGTGCTTGAAGATCAAGACATCTTGGTTTTGCTATGCAAATGATACTTGTGATTCGGGATTCAAGGCTGAAAATCGTGGTGCTTCTCTATATGTTGGTGATACTTGGGGTCAGCTTAAGATATGAATCTACGTCTTCAAAAATCTTTACCATATTTTAGCGTACTCAATACGATTTATGTCACGGGACGCCAATCGTTAGCGGTTGTAATTCTTTTATCTTTATCTTTTACTGTTCTGCTTATAGCTTAACGCCCTAGATAAGATCGACTTTACTTTCTGACCTTCAAAATTAATCGTGATACAACGTAAGCTATACTCCTATAGATTCATCTATCCGTAAGCATTTCACTATCCCCAGCCTTGAGTATAAAAAGAAGTTAGTAACCAAGCTTCTGCCACTATTGATTTCGACCACGCAGCCTAGCCAATCAACACAGCTAACAACTCTCTCAAACACTCATTAGCTTATATGTACGAATTATCAGACCGCACAGCATGCCAAATGAGTGATCATACCTCAAACATAATCATGCCACAGTTGGCAGAGAGCTAGGTAAACGGTAGGTCCACTGGAAGATAAAAGAATATTGAAATACAGTGATACATTTATCTCACGGGTATACAGTAAAACTAAAAACAGCAACAATCCGGAAAACATTTCAGAAAGTTCCAACTTTTCCTTTTCTCGTCAAGCTATTACAAAATCTTTTACTAGTTATTCAAGCTGAGAGCAGTAAATATTCTTGATACAATCAAAGGAAGTTTGTTGAACGGGAAAACAACATATTCGTTCTATCATGATTGAAGTCATAAAACGATATTAGCTAAACCACTATTGAGACCGTAAAACGACTGTATGGCCGCTTCGTCCCAGTGTAATGAATGAAGACCTCAAGACCAGATGAAATGAGTGATATACCTAAAGAGAACGCGGTTTACTAGCAAAATGTGAACGTTTTATCTTTGGACTTGAATTTTCCAAACAGTCGCATTATTAGCTGTCTTCTTTCACATGTGTTCTAGTCTTCAAAATACTTTGATTGTACTATATAGGCGGATCCGACACACCTCACTTTAGCAGTAATTTCTGGACAACACTCCGCTTCATATTACTAATAGTCTACGTTGTGAGTAGTATTTACCACACTAGTGTGGCAGTCTTCAGCACTGTGCATCTACGGCCACGCACAGAGAATTTGAATCCAGAACTGTTAAAATCTAAACTCCTGACTTGACATCAATTAGCGTTAATGTGTAACTTCAATCAATCCTTGATCTTCCACAACCTTCCATCCATTGCCTGCGATAGATAGCTGTCTCTTACGCGACTTGGATTCAGCTCCACTGATCATGGCATCTCGTCTTGATAATTCTTGGTTAGTGAACTCTGGGTGAAGAAAAACGGGGTCAGGAGACTTTTGTTAACATGTTTCATGTTTGATTTCACTGTTCCAGGAAAATGAGCACTTTGTGTTTCATAACGTGTCTGTTAGTAGATTTTGTTAGTTTACGGAATTTGGAAAATGTAGACTAATAAAACATGATATAAGCTTTATTCTGCAATAACATTGAACAAAACTTTTGTTTTTTTTTCTCATTAACCAAAAACAAATATTTGCTGTCATTGCAATTGGTCATAATGATTGCAATTTTCACATTTTGTTTACAGAATATAAGTTTTTGCTGTCAGTCATTTGACTTTATACATATTTGTATGTTTGTTTGAAATTTCATTGTTTTGCTTTAATAGTTCAGAGAATATTTCTTTAAACTACATTCAGTTTTATTTCTTTGAGTCACTTACCTCTAACTATCTATTGATTCAATTGCAAATAGTTGTCACTGATGTTGCGTAATAGACTGACCAGTAGACTGAGTCATGTTGGTAGATGTAGGCTACCTGGTTGGGGTCCGCGAGACGAAAGTCACCGATGGTTAGAGACCTTGAACGACATGGCTCAGAATCGTTTGCAATGGCGCAGGTGCATCCACTCTTTGTGTGCTTTTTAATTCTAACCTTCTGAATTCTTTATAATCTCTACCTTTCTCCTTCTAAATTTATCTCACTGAATTATACTTCTCTAATCATATCTTTGCTCCCTAATCTTCTCCATTACTGCTAATACTTCTATTATCGTTATCACTGTTGGATTTGAACTAAGAGTTGCGTCTCTGTGCTTATGTGGTATAGCAGCCTGAACTGATGTACTTACGTACGAAGTTCTGCGTTGTATCTGTCTATGTCTATGTCTTTTATGATAATACTATACAAATCCGGTAGTTTACTAGTTAACAAAAAAGTCCCACTTTAACTGTTATCTACATACAAGATATCTGAACAGAAAAAAAAAGAAACCAAGTTATCCATGAAAAATCAGAATCGATTATTTCATTTACTTTGTTATCTAATCAACAATGTTTCACTTTAGCTGCTGTTAATTAAGAAAAGCTTTAGATTTCTAACGCAAATATATCACTTGATATTCACCAGATTGAATAGGTGATGCAATCCTATGAATAGGTCCCAACAAATAACTGTATGCATTACATAGCCAATAGATACACTTATTCACTGACCCAGTATTGCGTCAAAATATATATATGTTTCTAAAAGTATGTTGTAGATTTGTTCAATCAAGTCCAGAAACTCATCATGCAGCTAGATCACTTTCTGTTTGTATTTACAATTTTAATGAATTAATTCACTCATTTGTTTTATATTTTTTATTCTATTTCACTGAATCTATTCATGTATGCATGTTTGGTGTGTATTTGTATTTTTTTAAACAGTCAAAAAATTATTGACTTACCATAGAGAACACGGTGAAACAATTGATTTACAAATTGCTACTGATATGCTTAATGAAAAAATGGCATCTGTGCGTGAATCGATTGAAGAAAATTTAAATAAACAAGAAAATTTATTAAATACCTTACAAACAAAAGCGGATATGTTTTATGGGGGATCTGATAGTAATTCAAAAGATAAAGGACTGTTGACAATGCTGAATCTTGCTGCCGATGAATATTCTTCACTGAAAGATGCTGTTCAAGATGCAACGAAATTTTACGCTGAGCTTACTGAGATTTGTGTGAATACTCAGTGTAAGGTTAGTTAGTTTAAAAGCAATTTTTCTAAAATAAAAAAAAAAGAAGAATTTCCTTTTTTCTGTTTGTAATGATTGAATGTTTGTAACTGTTTTAATTTTCTTAATAGGATTATAAACAATTCATCTTGTACTCTCATTTCTTTTCACTTGAACATTGAGTCAATAAATCATACCTTGAATGAGAATTATATGTTATGTTTGTATTTGACTTTATGAAGCCGTAATTTGACTCCCGGCTGTTATCAATTCATTATAATTGTCAGTGAATAACTTAGTCTTCGTGTTTATATGATGTGGTGATGTTGTATATGACGAGTATGATTGACTTAACAGTATTAGTCATTGATTCCTCAATCTAAATCTTACTTATATCATTAAATTGAATTCATTTTCCTATTATTGTTAAGGTAAGGCTTTATCCTGTTCATTATTTTACTACAGACTTTTCGTACATACTCAAATTCCAGCATCCAATGAATTTAGCTACAAAATCTTTCTGTTAATGGTATTGACTGTGTATATAATTAAATATTTACACTATCAATATGATGAATGAATATGGATAAATATCCATAAAATTTCATTACATGAGTTTACTCTTTATGGTATATCTTCAAGTTTTTTTTTAAAAAAAATATTTTTGGATACCTTGTTTGTAAACAAAAAGCTATCGATATATAAAGCACTAGCTCAGTATAAATTTGTTTTTAAGCTACGCGTATATTGTGCCAATGACTAATGTATTATTTGTTGATTTTGACGGAATTATGACGAACTACATTCAAACTATTTATAAGCATTGATTTAAAAATTGAAGCCATTTTATTGCTAATATATTTGCAATAAATAAGTAGTGTACCATGATTTAAACACTGATTTCTATCGATATTAAATGAACAATTACGCTTGTACATCACGCGTATGCCCAACCACCGACTGCCTCGTCGAGCCTTGTTTTGTAGCGTAGGAATAGGTTGGAAGAAAGTTAGGGGCGGCCAAACCAAAACATGGCACAAATCCATCAAGTCATTGACTAGTGGACTGAGCCATGTCGGTAATTGTCGACTACCTGGTTGGGGTCCGCGAGATGATAATAATCGATGGCTAGAGACCTTAAATGACATGGCTCAGAATCGTTCGCAATGGCGCCAGTGCATTTATTCTTTGTGTTCTCTCAAATCCTAATCTTCTGGATTCTTCAACCCCTCTAGTTTCGACCTTCTAAACTTTTCTCACTGGATCATACTTCTTGAATAATATCTTCTAATCCTAACCTCTCCGATTACTTCTAATTCCCTTACTACCTCTTCTACTATTGGATTTGAATTGACGATTACTTCTCTGTGCTGATGTGGTATGGCAACATGAACTGATGTACTTATGTACAAAGTTGTACGTTGCATCTGACTTGTACATTACATTGTTAACAAATAGACTTACCTTTTACGGTTGTTTATGTGTTTCTTTAAATATTTTCACATTTCAAAGATTGAAGATTTTTGCGCCGCACGTACTACTGAGAAAAATGAATTAATGTCTGATATTGCGACAAATTTAAGTCGAGTTCGTGTTGCAGAACAACCTGTCTTTCCAAAACCATCCGGTTAGTTGGGAATTCCATTTAATAATTTTCTCGTTATTTGTTTAATTGTTTTTAGCGTAATTAAGGTAATACTTTAACTTTCCTTCTTTTTATATGTTTTCAAGGAAATTTTCCTAAATAACCTAATACATCTGAAATCGTATTAGGATTACCTACAAACCACCGATTAAATCCAAATTCCATGTTAGTGCTTGCCTCATGATGCATTTGGGTGCTTTCCTCAATATGTGTCCTATCCACTTCCGGCGCACCTTCCTTATTTATTCCTCCGCCTGAATCTGGTTCGTTTTCTCTCATAGTAGGTTGTCGCTGATAGTGTCTGGCCAACGGATCCAAGGTATTTAGCGTAGACGACTCTTAATAAATAGTTAGATCTTTCGGATGAAGGTTTTCGTGGTTCTTCAAGTTCTCACCCCATATAGTAGCACTTTCCTGACAGTTGTATTGAAAACTCTGACTTTGGTGTTTGTTGACAGTTGTTTCTAGTTTTAGATGTTGTTCAATTGTGAAAATGCTGCCCTTGTTTTGCTGATCTGCTCCTTCACATCTGCATCAGATCCACCTTGTTCGTCAATGATGCTGCCCAGATATGTAAAGGTTCTTACGTCCTCCAAGGCATCTCCATGAAGTGTGATTTGGTTTGTGTATGTTGTGTTTTATCGAAGAATCTTGCTTTTCCCTTTATGTATGTTGAGACGTACTGCTGCTGAGGCTGCTGCTACACTGGTCGTATTCTCTTGCATCTTTTGTTGCGAAGTCTAGATTATCCAGCTGCATCCTAGCTGTCCACTCTATTCTGTGCTTCTGTCTGCATGTTGACGTTTTCATAGTCTAGTCGATCACTAAGAGAACGAGAAAGGGTAGGAGTAAGCAACATTGTCTGACACCGGTCCTTACTTCAAAGGAGTCTGTGATCTGTCTCCCATGCACGATTTCGCAGTTTATTATGTAATAAAAATCCCGTATGATGTTGACTATCTCCTCAGGGATGACGTAGTGTTATCCTATCTACTCTATCACAAATGCTCTCTCATAGCCAATGAAGTTGATGTAGAGTGGTGAATTCCATTCAATTGATTGTTGAGAGAGGAGTGATGCTTCTGTGGTTTTCACACTTACTATTATCTTTGGAATCATGATGAGCTATCCTTCTCTCCAATCTGTTGGTGTTTGTTCTTCATCTCAAATTTTGTCGAAGCGAACGTGGATCATCTTTACAGTTACCGCTATGCCTGCCTTCAGTGCATCAGTTGGTTCTGTGGCTTTACTTGCTGACTTGTCTGATAACCATGTATATTTCTTCAATTGTTGATGGGTCGACATCATTTGGGACGCCCGTATGTGCTGCTTCGATGTTGGGTGGGCCCAATGGGGTTGGTCGATTCAAGAGTTCTTCAAAGTGCTCTACTCACCTGTTACGCTGTTGGTTGGTTGCCTTGCTTGCTTTCGCTACACGTTCTGCTTTATTATACTTTCCAGCGAGCTTTGTTGTATCATAGAGTTGTTTCATGTTTCCTTCTCTTGCAGCTTTTTCTGCTGTCGTTGCTAGATCCCCCCCATATATTTGCAATTATCAGCTCTGATGCTCCTCTTAACTCCAGTCAGTCAGTCAGTCAGTCACTTACGACGTAAAACTTCATACGTACGTACATTTCGTTCAGGTTGCCATACCGCAGTAGCACGGAGATGCAATTGTCACTTGAAAACCATAGTAGTAGAGGTAGTATCAGTATTAACAGTAATCAAATAGATTAATGATCGAATATAGTATACCGCAGAGGAATCGGTTTCAAAAGAGAAAAATTGTCATGAGGAATTCAGAGACCACAAAGAATGAATACCCCTGCGCGATTGCAAACGATTTCGACCCATGTCATTCACGGTCTCGAACCATCGCTTACTATCTCGACCATAGTTGCCTACTTTGGTCTTTACTTTCTTAGACAATTCGTGTATGCTTATATCTACAGTACTTTTATTGTAGGCATCGTCCTTTTGAGTGAAGAATGAAGTATTATTTTTCTAAATGGACGTTTTCGTGGGGTATTTTGTGGCATTCTGATTACACTAGTTCTATTTCGTTAACATTATCGGTGATAACTAACACTAAAATATGGGAAAGTAGGTTCAACAACGGATTGATAAAATAGATGAATCAAAGGTTTTTTTATGGCGAACGTCAATATTTAACGGGTTTTTTAAGCATTTTTTCAATCTCCTCCAATTCACTTTCTTGTTGAACTCACTTGTATTGCAGTTCCCTTGTGTTTATTGTTTAATTATTATGGACTCTGAGTGATTTGTCATAGATAATATAAAACTAATGGAATTTATAGTATGAGCAGAATTTTATTTGAGATTAACTTATATTTGCGATTTCGTTTCCTGTTGTTGTTTTTAGTCCCTGCTCGACCTGAACTGCCTTACAATAATCGTGTTAACCCTGCTCCTCCTGCTCAACCTCATGTTCCAATGCCAACACCATCAATGCCCATGGTGAACATACTTCATATCCGATGCCTCCACAGCATTGGGAATCCTCAAGGCTGGTATGTTATGCTTCATCTCCTAAATGTTTTTAGAATTATTTTAAACCTAATCGTTTACTAATGTATTTGATATTAAAGTTATCATTTATTATTCTAAAGATAATCAATCTTGATTTCCCATTAAATATCCTAAAACCTACTTCCTTCTATTATAGTATATCCATAAACCAGATTCACGAGTTTCTTGTAATCGCTACCTAGATTCTACCCTTCAACAAAACAGTGATGAATGTATAGTCTCATGTCCTCTATGATGATGGTAAGATAAGCTACGCGTAGTTATTCATAGATTGAATAAAGCTGGTCTTGAAAATCCGGTATCAAAACTACCAATCTTCCAAGCGATTGAATAAGTATAAGTTATGCATATAGTATAACTTTTCAAATGCCTAGTCGAAAATTTCATTTAATCTATTGTGTATAGACGGTTTTGTAGTCGAACACTCGAGATTAGAATCATTCAATGTTTTTTGCTGGCAATGTTCGCCTGTAGATACCATTTCACATTATCAGCATGATTCATATCAAACATCTTTTTGTAAAAAAAAGTTGTTTTATGGTTTCATTGCAAAAAAAATAATAATCTGATTCAATCTATATTAAACTATAATAAACTCTATCAATCTTCTAATTGCTACTCTAGACTATTTCAATTGAATGTCAATTAGAATGATCAAGCAAGTCTGATTAGATTAGTATTACATACACATAAACATTGTTTCTATTCATATTATTCAATGTCTAATGAATGTCAATTTTATGTTTTCTGCAAATTATCAATATTTTTTTAAATTTATATAAAAAACCTGTTTAACAATAAATTCCAGTATACATACTCTATATTATTTGAAATTTTATTTTTAGATCCGATGATGCCCTCAAACCATATGGTATGCATTGAAATTTGTATGTATATATTGTATATATTGTTTTGAGAAATTTTTAAAATAGAAGTGTGTTTGTATGTGTAGGTTGATCAAAGTGAGACATTAATACTGTTGAATGCCAACTCAGTGTGATCTATAGGTTAAGCGTTCGCTCGTGAAACTGAAGGTGCTAGGATCAATTTCCGCAAGCGGAGGTTGTGAATGTGTACTAGAATTAAACGACCATCCAGCGCTTCCAGGTTTCTAATGGTGGTCTAACAATGATTGATTGATTGATGTTCCAATACTTTCTGTTTGTTTTCGTGTGTGTGTGTGTGTATGACTAAATTAACTCAGTGGATGGAACATAAAATGAATTCAATTGGCGGTTGCTGGTAAAATCTAAAATATGACAGTCATGACTATATATAAATCTAGTGATACATATTAAGATTAGTAGAATATGGAACAATTATAAACTAATAAAATCGTATAAATATTTATTTATTAACAAATGTTAAAATTCTATAAGAGAAATTTTAGAACACATGGAAAAACGTTTCTCGACAATGAAAATTGATGCCATCGTTGCTTGATCTGATAATCATAAGATCAAATAGATTAAGATAGTAAAATGAGTAAGCTTAAAACATTAAATCAATAATGGAAAGGTTATTGAGAATATGAAATAAGCATATTGTGTCTAAAGAGAATAATTGGATTTGATTATGACCAATTCGGTCTCATTGCTGTTACGAGTATGGGGGCGTACATCAATTCCCGGCTGCCCACACGTGGAAGGGTGTTTCTTGTAGGAACATGAAAAGGAAATTGCGTTAGCATTGGTTTGAGTGACCTGGGAGCGTGACCACAAAGCCCAAGCGATAACTGCTTGAGTCCAGTCACACATGGCCATTTTATGGGAGTTTTTTAGAGTATTAACTGTGCTCCTCTAGTGGCCTTACCTTCGGAGATGGGTATCCGGGAGATAGAGTGAAGTGTAACATTTTGGGGTCGAGCTTTTCTAACCCCTACCTTCCTTGTCATGACACAGCATCGCTGCAGATGCTGATTGTCTGAGGAAACACCTGTCTGTTGTCACACTTCTCTACAATCTGCATTACGACTTCGCCCTCAGGTTCTGAGTTGTTGCCTTTAGTTTCACCGTTCTCTAATCAATCAGCCTTGCATGGTAGGACCTAAGGGAACCTATTTTCCAGCCAATATAGCTCGGTCGGGTCATCACGATAGTCAAGTCCAACCATCACGTCAATATAGCAGGTACGTTCGGGTAATGAAATAATGAAGAATGTAATTTAGTAGGATGATGAGGATGATAATGATGAGAGATTTAACAACTGTATGCATAGGCTTGTTTTTATTCCAAATTATTTTATTACAATAATCTTGGTGAAATAAATAAATTTATCGTATTTTGTTTAATGCACTATTATGGTGGAGTTTCATTCTCTAATTGGATGTTTTGGTTGTGTAGCTTTCGCTGTTCTTCTGAACAACATCATCAGCACAAACTTCAGATAAAAATGAATTACTCGAATTTCCACACACTTGGCACCACGTAGCTTATTCTGTTAACCTTGATCTTTATTGGTTGTTATTGACCTTGAACCTGTCGTTGTTTGCACATTTATTTTGATTATATCCCTCTTTGATCTACTTCTTGATCCTTTGTTTGTCTATGATTTTTCTGATTGGTTGATACATTGGGTCCCAAAACGTCCAGCTTAGCGAATGAAACTCCATCACAATCATCCACCTGAGCTACAAATTTTCTCAACCATTACGTCCGCTATCTTACTTCTAAGACATGTTGACTAAATCAGTAAAATGTACCAATTAACGAGTAACTGATAGCTTAACACTCAAATTCTGGTTATCACTTCATAACTGGTGCTTGAGTTTCTCTAAATTTAATTTTTTTTTCTCGTCATTAAAATGATTTATTTTTCATATATTCAAACATTTCAACAGACTGATTGTGATCATTTGCTAGTAAAATGGTTACAATTTTCAATAAAATTAGTGTGCAAATCAACTGACTAGTAGTACATGTTTGTTTTCTGTCATTAAAAGTCAATTAGAAGAATGTTATTGACAAAATAGAGGAAATCTGTGTGCTAATTGTTTAATTATGTTTCATCAAATACTGTAATCAATAATCTCAAGATGAATTTATTTTGTCTGAAAAAATAACCTTATGTGAGAAATAATTTAGAATGGTTATTGTTTTTTAAAAAAATATATAAATCTTCTTATGATGAAATGTTGTATCTTTGTTTATTATGTGATTTTGAATGTATGATCATTATAGATAGTAGCTGTAAAAAGATTGATTGTTAATGAACTGGTACATTGAAACCTTGTAAACATAATCCTCTATTTGTACTTGAAAATAACTTGTATTTTTATGATGCATAGAGTAGAAACAAGTGAATTGAAGCGAACAGTATGCTGGGTATAAATTATACACTTTTATTATCATGTAGTTCAATTAATTTTGTTTAAACGTAAATTTCTATTTGTCCCTATTTCATTTAGGAATGGCTCCATATCCAGCTGTTTATCCATTCTATGGTGCTTATCCCACAATGCCACTGCCTCCAAATCCAGCATTTTCCCCGCCTAACATGGTGCATCCTCCTAATCCAATGGATGGTGGTAATAATAATACTTTCCCTGGTACTGGTGGAGCCGCTACCGGAACAGCTGCTGCTCTTGCTCAAGGACACTATCTTCCTGGACAACCTTCTGCACAGCCTTAAAAAATATTTCCCTATGAATATTTGGATTTTATCGTATTCTACATTATCTTTATTTGGCAATCTTTGCCTTGTGTTTAAGTTTTTTATACTGCACAGAATGTGTAATTATATAAATGTCCGATTTATTGATTTATTTTTGGATAATCTTCAATATGAAAAAAGATCATCTACTGATTTAAAATACTTTTATGTTTCTTCTTCTTTCTTATCTTACCCCTTCTCTCTTCTATCCAGACAAAATAATAGATAAACGGTGATTATCAACATTGTTCAAATATGTTTGCATTGGATGACATTTTTTTTAAAAAAAAATAATTGATAAACAATTGTTTTGAATGGGCATTATCTGATTTTCTTTTCCACGAACAATTACAAACAAACACACACCCCGTATTTGGCACTATGCTTGCAAATCAGTTGTATATCCATATTAAATTAAACTTTTTGTTATACAGTCAATATAGCGTACAATCGATATAGCACATTTTTTTTGTAAAAATTCCATAAATTTGATGTTTAGATAATTGAGCTTTATAAGCATAAAATTAATCGTTTAAAGCATTGATTATTTTGGAAGTCAAATTAGTCCAATATATATATATATATATACATCAGTTTCGTCTGTAAAACTACTCTCTGATTCATTTGAAAAGTTAATTTTCTTTTACACTATCTGTTACACTCGTCTCTAGGTTTGCTTAAACTACTACGAGTTCACCTTAGTCGAATAACGAGAAC
The DNA here is from genome assembly GCA_944470395.2 of Schistosoma turkestanicum. NCBI lineage: Eukaryota > Metazoa > Platyhelminthes > Trematoda > Strigeidida > Schistosomatidae > Schistosoma > Schistosoma turkestanicum. The sequence continues at coordinate 30,561,230 of OX103973.1, forward strand.
AAAACAATGAACCAGCGTCTAGGTAGGCTACTGTGATCCCTTGATCAAATTGAATCAGTAAGAAGTCTTGATATAGTGTAGAAATTGTATTCTACAAACACCCAGCCAGCACAAAATGAATCCAAGCACTCAAATTGCGTTTATTTATACTATATATAGAGACGTCCTTGGGACAGTCACAAAAATAGCACACTAAAATGACAGTAACGAGTCACAGCCAATGATTTTCCTAGTGGGAAATGTGATCTGAAGGTCAACTGATCGTTTCATGAAATAAATCCAAAATAAAGATATTTATCAAGTGAGTTCTGGGGATCTAACATCCCCAACACTATCATTTCGGCTAATCATCGAGAATTAAGATTGTCGTATAAAGGTCTTACACATACTGACAGGTGTATCACTAATTCATTTGAACTAAAAAGTAAAAGGATACAATTCAAGTATTTTTTTTTTGAAGGAGTCAATATTATTGCTGAAGTAGACTTTACAAATTAGGGACTATATGTTTCTTTAGCTGGAGTCGTCATAAACAGTTTGGTTTAAAAGGCGATGCAACGGAAATCCCATTGATGAAGGAATCAATTGGAGTTAACAATTTAGTGCATATCTTTCAAATATCTGTTCTTCAAAGGTTTCATGAGCTAAATCGTCATTAGTATTGAATGGTTGGGGAGAAATTTATATAACCAAAAACATGTTGGTTCGTTATATTATTACCCTTTCTGACATGTATGCAACTCTTATCCACTATGCTTAAATTCTTTTATTGAGTTTATTCTCATAGAAACCTTATTAATTCATCAGTTGAAATTTCGTTCTAAAACTTAATGTACTTAACCGTATAAAATGTTGTGAATCAAAGTCTGTACAGAATTTAATATTGTCTTTTTCTTTGTGAAGAGTTTGCATGTTCATGTCTTTTGTCCTCCCAACATAAGAAGATTATCATTGTCCTAGTAAAAAGACGTTTAAGCTCTTAGTTAACGTTTTATAACAATTACCAAACGTCCAATGATTACTTTCGAATTGATCATTTATGTTTCAATAAAACACGTGATTAATTTAAACAAATGAGAAATGCAATTACAGATAGATAGATTGAGTGATATTTCATCAATTGACTCTGAAGAGCACGTAATTTTAATGATTTCTACTCAATCTAAACATCACCTAAATATTATTATAAGTTTAAGCATTTCTTCGATGATTGTATAAATATTATGATGTAACCACTAAACCGATGTAGCAAAGTTATTGAAAAATATTCTGTACAATTAATTGATGATATACATAATATAAATACACAATTGGAATTCGAACGTCACTTGTTAACTCTTAACTGAGGTCTATTTAGTTGATCAATGGATTCAGAATTATAAAATATAACAGTATTATAATATGCCATGTTTTATCAAGTATTCAGAAAACACGATGTGATCTGTAAATGAATGTAACAATTCTGTTATAATTTGTATTATAGAAATCAAATATGAAATTCTGTTATTGATTTGACAATTTAGCAGTTTATAGAGTTATACCAAATAATGATATGAGTAGTGATGTATATTGTGAATAGTAATCTCTATCATGCAAACGAAGAGTGTTCCGGTAGAGGTCATGGTCAAAATTGACACAACAATTCTATCAATAATGGTTGTACAAATTCAATAAGATTATTCACAGTCTATGCGAACCATCTGCACAATAATAATTGGCAATTAATCTATAGCAGAATGCAGACAGACAGATACAGCGCAGAACTTCGAACGTAAGTAAATCAGTTCAGGTTGCCATACCACATCAGCACAGAGACGCAACTGTCAGTTCAAATCCGACAGTGATAGCGATAGTAGAGATATTAGCAGCAGTATAGAAGATTAGGGAGCGAAGATATGATTCGGGAAGCATAATTCAGAGAGATAAATTGAGAAGGAGAAAGACAGAGATTATGAGGAATTCAGAGGATTAGAATTTCATAGAACACAGAAAGTGGATGCACCTGCGCCATTGCAACCGATTCTGAGCCATGTCGCTCAAGGTCTCTAACCACTGATAACCTTCGTCTCGTGGATCCCAACCAGGTAGCCTACATCTACAAACAAGACCCAGTCCACTTGTCAGTGACTTCATGCATTTCTGCCATGTTTTGGTCTGGTCGCCCCTAGCTTTCTTCCAACCTGCTCCTAAACCACAAAACATAGCTCGTCTAGGCAGTCGGTGGTTAGGCATACGTAACACATGTCCCAACCACCTCAACTGATGATGTTTCAATACTTCATCTATTGATCTGCCATCCTCACCTAGCACCCGTTTCCTAACGACAGAATTGTTTGTACTTTTGTCCCATGATACACGAGCAATGCTATGATCGAAGACTAGTAGCCTACGAAAGTCCTCTACTTTTAACGGCCATGTTTCACATCCGTACAATAGGACGGAGCGAAATGATGAACAGTACACTCGTCCTTTGGTTAACAAGCGGACATCTCGTCTGCGGCATAAGCGACGTAGGTTGGCAAAAGTCAATAGAGCCTTCTGTATCTGAGCTGAGATTTCGTCAGTCACCAGGCCATCAGCACTGATGAGACTCCCCACATAAGTGAGGCGGTCCATACGCTCGACTACTTCACTCCCTATCACTAGTTCATGTGCTGCTTCAACCCAATCTTGAAGCAACATTTTGCATTTCAAGGGGGAAAACCGCATCCCGAACATGCATTGTTGCTTAGGGTGGTCAGAAGACTCTGCATTTTGTCAGCGTCTTCACCAAGTAGGACTATGTCATCGGCATATTCTAAGTCAATAAGCGAGCTAGCAGGTAAAAGGTCTACTCCTGAAAATTCAGACGAGGATAAGGTTATTTCTAGGAGCATGTCTATGATAAAATTAAACAAGAATGGAGAAAGTGGACATCCCTGACGGACACCACTTGAAGTAAAGAATTCCGGTGACAGTTCGCCATAAGCTCTCACCCGACCAGTAGTTTTAGAGTAACGAGCTTGTATAAGGTTAATGTACTTCTGTGGTACACCTTTCAATGACAGACACTGCCACAGAACCTTACGATCAACAGAGTCAAATGCCGCCTTAAGGTCTAGGAAAACAACTATTGTAGGACGCCTAAATGTGTGTCTTTGTAAAGACGTGGTCTATACAGCCACGTCCAGGTCGAAAATCAGACTGGTTTTCTCTAGTCTGCTCTTCACGAGCTCTAGTTAGGCGTCTAAGTATAATTCAGGCTAACAATTTAGAAACTATATTAGTTAGACTTATTCCCCTGTGATTGTCACAAGAAGACTTTTGTTTTCAAATAGAAAAAATACTTGTTTTCTTGAATTTTCACAGATCATATCGCGTAATGTGTTTTACCACATAAGAGGTCTTAAACGATAAGTTCAGATTGTATTGTATTGTATTCTCATATTCCAGTGAATATTTTAATCAAATTGTAACTGTGTCAAGACATATCTTTGATTACACAGTCATTTGAGAGTACATATTATAGTCACATGATTATTTCAAAATATTATATTCGTTATAACATATATAAAAAAATACCATTTGCAAACAGACTCAGTGACAATATCTGGCAACAACCCAGAGAAACTATGTACAGCTGACGATTTCAATTTCTTCTTCGAAACACGCAAACATAATATTATCAAGCAATCAATTCAACTTATTTTCAACAATAATCATCCTAATCAATACATATAATATGCAAGTTTAAAGTATCTAAATCAATGCTACATATTCTCATTACTAATTTATCAAACATGGAAATGATATTCTTAATTTACACTCATTAATCCTACGCTTTTGTTTTACGTCATTGATCAATGTTATAAATATACATATACATTTGAATTTTGCATTTCATAATCATGCGTTTAATTAATAATTGCATGAATTCTGTACAGTGCTGCCAAAAAAAAAAACAAACGTGTGGTACTAATAATAGAAAGAAAAGAAAAACTAGTAACCTGATTCATTCACAACTGTATCGATTAATGAATTAATTATTCTCCTAGCGAGGCTGTTAAAAGTGTCTTTCAATCAATCACTACACTCACAATTATGACTATTCATCATGCTACACCTAAATACATATGTTCTATTGACTAGAATATTTTTGTTTGTTAAATTGACAACACTTGATTCAGTAGTCGTTGACTGATGATTAATTTATAACAGAAATTCCTGACTAACTGACATACAAACAACTATCATACAGAGTAGCAATTAAAAAAAATAGGTATGCATGAAATTTACATACATACCTATTTTTTTTAATTGCTACTCTGTATGATAGTTGTTTGTATGTCAGTTAGTCAGGAATTTCTGTTATAAATTAATCATCAGTCAACGACTACTGAATCAAGTGTTGTCAATTTAACAAACAAAAATATTCTAGTCAATAGAACATATGTATTTAGGTGTAGCATGATGAATAGTCATAATTGTGAGTGTAGTGATTGATTGAAAGACACTTTTAACAGCCTCGCTAGGAGAATAATTAATTCATTAATCGATACAGTTGTGAATGAATCAGGTTACTAGTTTTTCTTTTCTTTCTATTTTAGTACCGCACACGTTTGTTTTTTTTTTGGCAGCACTGTACAGAATTCATGCAATTATTAATTAAACGCATGATTATGAAATGCAAATTCAAATGTAATATGTATATTTATAACATTGATCAATGACGTAAAACAAAAGCGTAGATTAATGAGTGTAAATTAAGAATATCATTTCCATGTTTGATAAATTAGTAATGAGAATATGTAGCATTGATTTAGATACTTTAAACTTGCATATTATATGTATTGTTGATTAGGATGATTATTGTTGAAAATAAGTTGAATTGATTGCTTGAATAATATTATGTTTGCGTGTTTCGAAGAAGAAATTGAAATCGTCAGCTGTACATAGTTTCTCTGGGTTTTTGCCAGATATTGTCACGAGTCTGTTTGCAAATGTATTTTTTATATATGTTATAACGAATATAATATATTTGAAATAATCATGTGACTATAATATGTACTCTCAAATGACTGTGAATCAAGATATGTCTTGACACACGTTACAATTGATTAAAATATTCACTGGAATATGAGAATACAATACAATACAATCTGAACTTATCGTTTAAGACCTCTTATGTGGTAAAACACATTACGCGATATGATCTGTGAAATTCAAGAAAACAAGTATTTTTCTATTTTGAAAACAAAAGTCTTCTTGTGACAATCACAGGGGAATAAGTCTACCTAATATAGTTTCTAAATTGTTAGCCTGAATTATACTTAGACGCCTAACTAGAGCGCGAGCAGACTAGAGAAAACCAGTCTGATTTCGACCTGGACGTGCTGTATAGACCACGTCTTTTACAAAGACACACATTTAGGCGTCCTACAATAGTTGTTTTCCTAGACCTTAAGGCGGCATTTGACTCTGTTGATCGTAAGGTTCTGTGGGCAGTGTCTGTCATTGAAAGGTGTACCACAGAAGTACATTAACCTTATACAAGCTCGTTACTCCTAAAACTACTGGTCGGTGAGAGCTTTATGGCGAACTGTCCACCAGGAATTCTTTACTTCAAGTGGTGTCCGTCAGGGGATGTCCACTTTCTCCATTCTTGTTTAATTTTATCATAGACATGCTCCTAGAAATAACCTTATCCTCGTCTGAATTTTCAAGGAGTAGACCTTTTACCTGCTAGCTCGCTTATTGACTTAGAATATGCCGATGACATAGTCCTACTTGGTGAAGACGCTGACAAAATGCAGAGTCTTCTGACCACCCTAAGCAACAATGCATGTTCGGGAGCGGTTTTTCCCCCTTGAAATGCAAAATGTTGCTTCAAGATTGGGTTGAAGCAGCACATGAACTAGTGATAGGGAGTGAAGTAGTCGAGCGTATGGACCGCCTCACTTATGTGGGGAGTCTCATCAGTGCTGATGGCCTGGTGACTGACGAAATCTCAGCTCAGATACAGAAGGCTCTATTGACTTTTGCCAACCTACGTCGCTTATGCCGCAGACGAGATGTCCGCTTGTTAACCAAAGGACGAGTGTACTGTTCATCATTTCGCTCCGTCCTATTGTACGGATGTGAAACATGGCCGTTAAAAGTAGAGGACTTTCGTAGGCTACTAGTCTTCGATCATAGCATTGCTCGTGTATCATGGGACAAAAGTACAAACAATTCTGTCGTTAGGAAACGGGTGCTAGGTGAGGATGGCAGATCAATAGATGAAGTATTGAAACATCATCAGTTGAGGTGGTTGGGACATGTGTTACGTATGCCTAACCACCGACTGCCTAGACGAGCTATGTTTTGTGGTTTAGGAGCAGGTTGGAAGAAAGCTAGGGGCGACCAGACCAAAACATGGCAGAAATGCATGAAGTCACTGACAAGTGGACTGGGTCTTGTTTGTAGATGTAGGCTACCTGGTTGGGATCCACGAGACGAAGGTTATCAGTGGTTAGAGACCTTGAGCGACATGGCTCAGAATCGGTTGCAATGGCGCAGGTGCATCCACTTTCTGTGTTCTATGAAATTCTAATCCTCTGAATTCCTCATAATCTCTGTCTTTCTCCTTCTCAATTTATCTCTCTGAATTATGCTTCCCGAATCATATCTTCGCTCCCTAATCTTCTATACTGCTGCTAATATCTCTACTATCGCTATCACTGTCGGATTTGAACTGACAGTTGCGTCTCTGTGCTGATGTGGTATGGCAACCTGAACTGATTTACTTACGTTCGAAGTTCTGCGCTGTATCTGTCTGTCTGCATTCTGCTATAGATTAATTGCCAATTATTATTGTGCAGATGGTTCGCATAGACTGTGAATAATCTTATTGAATTTGTACAACCATTATTGATAGAATTGTTGTGTCAATTTTGACCATGACCTCTACCGGAACACTCTTCGTTTGCATGATAGAGATTACTATTCACAATATACATCACTACTCATATCATTATTTGGTATAACTCTATAAACTGCTAAATTGTCAAATCAATAACAGAATTTCATATTTGATTTCTATAATACAAATTATAACAGAATTGTTACATTCATTTACAGATCACATCGTGTTTTCTGAATACTTGATAAAACATGGCATATTATAATACTGTTATATTTTATAATTCTGAATCCATTGATCAACTAAATAGACCTCAGTTAAGAGTTAACAAGTGACGTTCGAATTCCAATTGTGTATTTATATTATGTATATCATCAATTAATTGTACAGAATATTTTTCAATAACTTTGCTACATCGGTTTAGTGGTTACATCATAATATTTATACAATCATCGAAGAAATGCTTAAACTTATAATAATATTTAGGTGATGTTTAGATTGAGTAGAAATCATTAAAATTACGTGCTCTTCAGAGTCAATTGATGAAATATCACTCAATCTATCTATCTGTAATTGCATTTCTCATTTGTTTAAATTAATCACGTGTTTTATTGAAACATAAATGATCAATTCGAAAGTAATCATTGGACGTTTGGTAATTGTTATAAAACGTTAACTAAGAGCTTAAACGTCTTTTTACTAGGACAATGATAATCTTCTTATGTTGGGAGGACAAAAGACATGAACATGCAAACTCTTCACAAAGAAAAAGACAATATTAAATTCTGTACAGACTTTGATTCACAACATTTTATACGGTTAAGTACATTAAGTTTTAGAACGAAATTTCAACTGATGAATTAATAAGGTTTCTATGAGAATAAACTCAATAAAAGAATTTAAGCATAGTGGATAAGAGTTGCATACATGTCAGAAAGGGTAATAATATAACGAACCAACATGTTTTTGGTTATATAAATTTCTCCCCAACCATTCAATACTAATGACGATTTAGCTCATGAAACCTTTGAAGAACAGATATTTGAAAGATATGCACTAAATTGTTAACTCCAATTGATTCCTTCATCAATGGGATTTCCGTTGCATCGCCTTTTAAACCAAACTGTTTATGACGACTCCAGCTAAAGAAACATATAGTCCCTAATTTGTAAAGTCTACTTCAGCAATAATATTGACTCCTTCAAAAAAAAAAATACTTGAATTGTATCCTTTTACTTTTTAGTTCAAATGAATTAGTGATACACCTGTCAGTATGTGTAAGACCTTTATACGACAATCTTAATTCTCGATGATTAGCCGAAATGATAGTGTTGGGGATGTTAGATCCCCAGAACTCACTTGATAAATATCTTTATTTTGGATTTATTTCATGAAACGATCAGTTGACCTTCAGATCACATTTCCCACTAGGAAAATCATTGGCTGTGACTCGTTACTGTCATTTTAGTGTGCTATTTTTGTGACTGTCCCAAGGACGTCTCTATAGTATAAATAAACGAAATTTGAGTGCTTGGATTCATTGTGTGCTGGCTGGGTGTTTGTAGAATACAATTTCTACAGTATATCAAGACTTCTTGCTGATTCAATTTGATCAAGGGATCACAGTAGCCTACGTATACGCTGGTTCATTGTTTTGTTCTCGTTATTCGACTAAGGTAAACTCGTAATAGCTGAAGCATACCGAGAGACAAGCGTAACAGATAGTGTAAAAGAAAATTAACTTTTCAAATGAATCAGAGAGTAGTTTTACAGACGAAACTGATGTATATATATATATATATATTGGACTAATTTGACTTCCAAAATAATCAATGCTTTAAACGATTAATTTTATGCTTATAAAGCTCAATTATCTAAACATCAAATTTATGGAATTTTTACAAAAAAAATGTGCTATATCGATTGTACGCTATATTGACTGTATAACAAAAAGTTTAATTTAATATGGATATACAACTGATTTGCAAGCATAGTGCCAAATACGGGGTGTGTGTTTGTTTGTAATTGTTCGTGGAAAAGAAAATCAGATAATGCCCATTCAAAACAATTGTTTATCAATTATTTTTTTTTAAAAAAAATGTCATCCAATGCAAACATATTTGAACAATGTTGATAATCACCGTTTATCTATTATTTTGTCTGGATAGAAGAGAGAAGGGGTAAGATAAGAAAGAAGAAGAAACATAAAAGTATTTTAAATCAGTAGATGATCTTTTTTCATATTGAAGATTATCCAAAAATAAATCAATAAATCGGACATTTATATAATTACACATTCTGTGCAGTATAAAAAACTTAAACACAAGGCAAAGATTGCCAAATAAAGATAATGTAGAATACGATAAAATCCAAATATTCATAGGGAAATATTTTTTAAGGCTGTGCAGAAGGTTGTCCAGGAAGATAGTGTCCTTGAGCAAGAGCAGCAGCTGTTCCGGTAGCGGCTCCACCAGTACCAGGGAAAGTATTATTATTACCACCATCCATTGGATTAGGAGGATGCACCATGTTAGGCGGGGAAAATGCTGGATTTGGAGGCAGTGGCATTGTGGGATAAGCACCATAGAATGGATAAACAGCTGGATATGGAGCCATTCCTAAATGAAATAGGGACAAATAGAAATTTACGTTTAAACAAAATTAATTGAACTACATGATAATAAAAGTGTATAATTTATACCCAGCATACTGTTCGCTTCAATTCACTTGTTTCTACTCTATGCATCATAAAAATACAAGTTATTTTCAAGTACAAATAGAGGATTATGTTTACAAGGTTTCAATGTACCAGTTCATTAACAATCAATCTTTTTACAGCTACTATCTATAATGATCATACATTCAAAATCACATAATAAACAAAGATACAACATTTCATCATAAGAAGATTTATATATTTTTTTAAAAAACAATAACCATTCTAAATTATTTCTCACATAAGGTTATTTTTTCAGACAAAATAAATTCATCTTGAGATTATTGATTACAGTATTTGATGAAACATAATTAAACAATTAGCACACAGATTTCCTCTATTTTGTCAATAACATTCTTCTAATTGACTTTTAATGACAGAAAACAAACATGTACTACTAGTCAGTTGATTTGCACACTAATTTTATTGAAAATTGTAACCATTTTACTAGCAAATGATCACAATCAGTCTGTTGAAATGTTTGAATATATGAAAAATAAATCATTTTAATGACGAGAAAAAAAAATTAAATTTAGAGAAACTCAAGCACCAGTTATGAAGTGATAACCAGAATATTTAGTTTAAGCTATCAGTTACTCGTTAATTGGTACATTTTACTGATTTAGTCAACATGTCTTAGAAGTAAGATAGCGGACGTAATGGTTGAGAAAATTTGTAGCTCAGGTGGATGATTGTGATGGAGTTTCATTCGCTAAGCTGGACGTTTTGGGACCCAATGTATCAACCAATCAGAAAAAATCATAGACAAACAAAGGATCAAGAAGTAGATCAAAGAGGGATATAATCAAAATAAATGTGCAAACAACGACAGGTTCAAGGTCAATAACAACCAATAAAGATCAAGGTTAACAGAATAAGCTACGTGGTGCCAAGTGTGTGGAAATTCGAGTAATTCATTTTTATCTGAAGTTTGTGCTGATGATGTTGTTCAGAAGAACAGCGAAAGCTACACAACCAAAACATCCAATTAGAGAATGAAACTCCACCATAATAGTGCATTAAACAAAATACGATAAATTTATTTATTTCACCAAGATTATTGTAATAAAATAATTTGGAATAAAAACAAGCCTATGCATACAGTTGTTAAATCTCTCATCATTATCATCCTCATCATCCTACTAAATTACATTCTTCATTATTTCATTACCCGAACGTACCTGCTATATTGACGTGATGGTTGGACTTGACTATCGTGATGACCCGACCGAGCTATATTGGCTGGAAAATAGGTTCCCTTAGGTCCTACCATGCAAGGCTGATTGATTAGAGAACGGTGAAACTAAAGGCAACAACTCAGAACCTGAGGGCGAAGTCGTAATGCAGATTGTAGAGAAGTGTGACAACAGACAGGTGTTTCCTCAGACAATCAGCATCTGCAGCGATGCTGTGTCATGACAAGGAAGGTAGGGGTTAGAAAAGCTCGACCCCAAAATGTTACACTTCACTCTATCTCCCGGATACCCATCTCCGAAGGTAAGGCCACTAGAGGAGCACAGTTAATACTCTAAAAAACTCCCATAAAATGGCCATGTGTGACTGGACTCAAGCAGTTATCGCTTGGGCTTTGTGGTCACGCTCCCAGGTCACTCAAACCAATGCTAACGCAATTTCCTTTTCATGTTCCTCAAGAAACACCCTTCCACGGTGTGGGCAGCCGGGAATTGATGTACGCCCCCATACTCGTAACAGCAATGAGACCGAATTGGTCATAATCAAATCCAATTATTCTCTTTAGACACAATATGCTTATTTCATATTCTCAATAACCTTTCCATTATTGATTTAATTTTTAAGCTTTACTCATTTTACTATCTTAATCTATTTGATCTTATGATTATCAGATCAAGCAACGATGGCATCAATTTTCATTGTCGAGAAACGTTTTTCCATGTGTTCTAAAATTTCTCTTATAGAATTTTAACATTTGTTAATAAATAAATATTTATACGTTTTATTAGTTTATAATTGTTCCATATTCTACTAATCTTAATATGTACACTGATTATATATAGTCATGACTGTCATTTTTAGATTTCCAGCAACCGCCAATGAATTCATTTTAGTTCATCCACTGAGTTTGTTGCTCTTAATTTAGTCATACACACACACACACACAAAACAAACAGAAAGTATTGGAATCATCAATCAATCAATCATTGTTAGACCACCATTAGAAACCTGGAAGCGCTGGATGGTCGTTTCATTCTAGTACACATTCACAACCTCCGCTTGCGGAAATTGATCCTAGCACCTTCAGTTTCACGAGCGAACGCTTAACCTATAGATCACACTGAGTTGGCATTCAACAGTATTAATGTCTCACTTTGATCAACCTACACATACAAACACACTTCTATTTTAAAAATTTCTCAAAACAATATATACAATATATACATCAAAATTTCAATGCATACCATATGGTTGAGGCATCATCGGATCTAAAAATAAAAATTTCAAATAATATAGAGTATGTATACTGGAATTTATTTGTTAAACAGGTTTTTATATAAATTAAAAAAATATTTGATAATTTGCAGAAAACAAAAATTACATTCATTAGACATTGAATAATATGAATAGAAAACTACAATGTTTAATGTGATGTAATCTAATCTAATCAATTGCTTATCATTCTAATTGACATTCAATTGAAATAGTATAGAGTAGCAATTAGAAGATTGATAGAGTTATTTATAGTTTAATATAGATTGAATCAGATTATTATTTTTTTTGCAATGAAACCATAAAACAACTTTTTTTTTACAAAAAGATGTTTGATATGAATCATGCTGATAATGTGAAATGGTAATCTACAGGCGAACATTGCCAGCAAAAACATTGAAATGATCTAATCTCGAGTGTTCGACTAAACAAACCGTCTATACACAATAGATTAAATGAAATTTTCGACTAGGCATTTTGAAAAGTTTATACTATATGCATAACTTATATTATTCAATCGCTTGGAAGATTGTAGTTTTGATACCGGATTTTCAAGACCAGCTTTATTCAATCTATGAATAACTACGCGTAGCTTATCTTACCATCATCATAGAGGACATGAGACTATACATTCATCACTGTTGGTTGTTGAAGGGTAGAATCTAGGTAGCGATACAAGAACTCGTGAATCTGGTTTATGGATATTACTATAATAGAAGGAAGTAGGTTTTAGGATATTTAATGGGAAATCAAGATTGATTATCTTAGAATAATAAATGATAACTTTAATATCAAATACATTAGTAAACGATTAGGTTTAAAATAATTCTAAAAACATTTAGGAGATGAAGCATAACATACAGCCTTGAGGATTCCAATGCTGTGGAGGCATCGGATATGAAGTATTGTTCACCATGGGCATTGATGGTGTTGGCATTGGAACATGAGGTTGAGCAGGAGGAGCAGGGTTAACACGATTATTGTAAGGCAGTTCAGGTCGAGCAGGGACTAAAAAAACAACAGGAAACGAAATCGCAAATATAAGTTAATCTCAAATAAAATTACTGCTCAATACATAAAATTCCATTAGTTTTATTTATCTATGACAAATCACTCAGAGTCCATAATAATTAAACAATAAATCACACAAAGGAACTGCAATACAAGTGAGTTCAACAAGAAGTGATTGAGGAGATTGAAAAATGCTTAAAAAAACCGTTAAATATTGACGTTCGCCATAAAAAACCTTTGATTCATCTATTTTATCAATCCGTTTTGAAACCTACTTCCCATATTTAGTGTTAGTTATCACCGATAATGTTAACGAAATAGAACTAGTGTAATCAGAATGCACAAAATACCCACGAAAACGTCCATTTAGAAAAATAATACTTCATTCTTCACTCAAAAGACGATGCCTACAATAAAGTACTGTAAGATAAACATAACACGAATTGTCTAAGAAAAGTAAAGACCAAAGTAGGCAACTATGGTAGAGATAGTAAGCGATGGTTAGAGACCGTGAATGACATGGGTCGAAATCGTTTGCAATCGCGCAGGGGTATTCATTCTTTGTGGTCTCTGAATTCCTCATGACAATTTTTCTCTTTTGAAACCGATTCCTCTGCGGTATACATCTAGAATGATATATTCGATCATTAATCTATTTGATTACTGTTAATACTGATACTACCTCTACTACTATGGGTTTTCAAGTGACAATTGCATCTCCGTGCTACTGCGGTATGGCAACCTGAACGAATGTACGTACGTATGAAGTTTTACGTCGTAAGTGACTGACTGACTGACTGACTGGAGTTAAGAGGAGCATCAGAGCTGATAAATGCAAATATATGGGGGATCTAGCAACGACAGCAGAAAAAGCTGCAAGAGAAGGAAACATGAAACAACTCTATGATACAACAAAGCTCGCTGGAAAGTATAATAAAGCAGAACGTGTAGCGAAAAGCAAGCAAGGCAACCAACCAACAGCGTAACAGGTGAGTAGAGCACTTTGAAGAACTCTTGAATCGACCAACCCCATTGGGCCCACCCAACATCGAAGCAGCACATACGGGCGTCCCAAATGATGTCGACCCATCAACAATTGAAGAAATATACATGGTTATCAGACAAGTCAGCAGCAGTAAAGCCACAGAACCAACTGATGCACTGAAGGCAGGCATAGCGGTAACTGTAAAGATGATCCACGTTCGCTTCGACAAAATTTGAGATGAAGAACAAACACCAACAGATTGGAGAGAAGGATAGCTCATCATGATTCCAAAGATAATAGTAAGTGTGAAAACCACAGAAGCATCACTCCTCTCTCAACAATCAATTGAATGGAATTCACCACTCTACATCAACTTCATTGGCTATGAGAGAGCATTTGTGATAGAGTAGATAGGATAACACTACGTCATCCCTGAGGAGATAGTCAACATCATACGGGATTTTTATTACATAATAAACTGCGAAATCGTGCATGGGAGACAGATCACAGACTCCTTTGAAGTAAGGACCGGTGTCAGACAATGTTGCTTACTCCTACCCTTTCTCGTTCTCTTAGTGATCGACTAGACTATGAAAACGTCAACATGCAGACAGAAGCACAGAATAGAGTGGACAGCTAGGATGCAGCTGGATAATCTAGACTTCGCAACAAAAGATGCAAGAGAATACGACCAGTGTAGCAGCAGCCTCAGCAGCAATAGGTCTCAACATACATAAAGGGAAAAGCAAGATTCTCCGATAAAACACTACATGCACCAACCTAATCACTCTTGATGGAGATGCCTTGGAGGACGTAAAAACATATACATATCTGGGTAGCATCATTGACGAGCAAGGTGGATCAGAGGCAGATGTGAAGGAGCAGATCAGCAAAACAAGGGCAGCATTTTCACAATTGAACAACATCTAAAACTAGAAACAACTGTCAACAAACACCAAAGTCAGAGTTTTCAATACAACTGTCAGGAAAGTGCTACTATATGGGGTGAGAACTTGAAGAACCACGAAAACCTTCATCCGAAAGATCTAACTATTTATTAAGAGTCGTCTACGCTAAATACCTTGGATCCGTTGGCCAGACACTATCAGCGACAACCTACTATGAGAGAAAACGAACCAGATTCAGGCGGAGGAATAAATAAGGAAGGTGCGCCGGAAGTGGATAGGACACATATTGAGGAAAGCACCCAAATGCATCATGAGGCAAGCACTAACATGGAATTTGGATTTAATCGGTGGTTTGTAGGTAATCCGATTTCAGATGTATTAGGTTATTTAGGAAAATTTCCTTGAAAACATATAAAAAGAAGGAAAGTTAAAGTATTACCTTAATTACGCTAAAAACAATTAAACAAATAACGAGAAAATTATTAAATGGAATTCCCAACTAACCGGATGGTTTTGGAAAGACAGGTTGTTCTGCAACACGAACTCGACTTAAATTTGTCGCAATATCAGACATTAATTCATTTTTCTCAGTAGTACGTGCGGCGCAAAAATCTTCAATCTTTGAAATGTGAAAATATTTAAAGAAACACATAAACAACCGTAAAAGGTAAGTCTATTTGTTAACAATGTAATGTACAAGTCAGATGCAACGTACAACTTTGTACATAAGTACATCAGTTCATGTTGCCATACCACATCAGCACAGAGAAGTAATCGTCAATTCAAATCCAATAGTAGAAGAGGTAGTAAGGGAATTAGAAGTAATCGGAGAGGTTAGGATTAGAAGATATTATTCAAGAAGTATGATCCAGTGAGAAAAGTTTAGAAGGTCGAAACTAGAGGGGTTGAAGAATCCAGAAGATTAGGATTTGAGAGAACACAAAGAATAAATGCACTGGCGCCATTGCGAACGATTCTGAGCCATGTCATTTAAGGTCTCTAGCCATCGATTATTATCATCTCGCGGACCCCAACCAGGTAGTCGACAATTACCGACATGGCTCAGTCCACTAGTCAATGACTTGATGGATTTGTGCCATGTTTTGGTTTGGCCGCCCCTAACTTTCTTCCAACCTATTCCTACGCTACAAAACAGGGCTCGACGAGGCAGTGAGTGGTTGGGCATACGCGTGATGTACAAGCGTAATTGTTCATTTAATATCGATAGAAATCAGTGGTTTAATCATGGTACACTACTTATTTATTGCAAATATATTAGCAATAAAATGGCTTCAATTTTTAAATCAATGCTTATAAATAGTTTGAATGTAGTTCGTCATAATTCCGTCAAAATCAACAATAATACATTAGTCATTGGCACAATATACGCGTAGCTTAAAAACAAATTTATACTGAGCTAGTGCTTTATATATCGATAGCTTTTTGTTTACAAACAAGGGTACCAAAAATATTTTTTTTAAAGAAAACTTGAAGATATACCATAAAGAGTAAACTCATGTAATGAAATTTTATGGATATTTATCCCATATTCATTCATCATATTGATAGTGTAAATATTTAATTATATACACAGTCACTACCATTAACAGAAAGATTTTGTAGCTAAATTCATTGGATGCTGGAATTTGAGTATGTACGAAAAGTCTGTAGTAAAATAGTGAACAGGATAAAGCCTTACCTTAACAATAATAGGAAAATGAATTCAATTTAATGATATAAGTAAGATTTAGATTGAGGAATCAATGACTAATACTGTTAAGTCAATCATACTCGTCATATACAACATCACCACATCATATAAACACGAAGACTAAGTTATTCACTGACAATTATAATGAATTGATAACAGCCGGGAGTCAAATTACGGCTTCATAAAGTCAAATACAAACATAACATATAATTCTCATTCAAGGTATGATTTATTGACTCAATGTTCAAGTGAAAAGAAATGAGAGTACAAGATGAATTGTTTATAATCCTATTAAGAAAATTAAAACAGTTACAAACATTCAATCATTACAAACAGAAAAAAGGAAATTCTTCTTTTTTTTTTATTTTAGAAAAATTGCTTTTAAACTAACTAACCTTACACTGAGTATTCACACAAATCTCAGTAAGCTCAGCGTAAAATTTCGTTGCATCTTGAACAGCATCTTTCAGTGAAGAATATTCATCGGCAGCAAGATTCAGCATTGTCAACAGTCCTTTATCTTTTGAATTACTATCAGATCCCCCATAAAACATATCCGCTTTTGTTTGTAAGGTATTTAATAAATTTTCTTGTTTATTTAAATTTTCTTCAATCGATTCACGCACAGATGCCATTTTTTCATTAAGCATATCAGTAGCAATTTGTAAATCAATTGTTTCACCGTGTTCTCTATGGTAAGAGATCATAATTTTTTGACTGTTTAAAAAAATACAAATACACACCAAACATGCATACATGAATAGATTCAGTGAAATAGAATAAAAAATATAAAACAAATGAGTGAATTAATTCATTAAAATTGTAAATACAAAGAGATAGTGATCTAGCTGCATGATGAGTTTCTGGACTTGATTGAACAAATCTACAACATACTTTTAGAAACATATATATATTTTGACGCAATACTGGGTCAGTGAATAAGTGTATCTATTGGCTATGTAATGCATACAGTTATTTGTTGGGACCTATTCATAGGATTGCATCACCTATTCAATCTGGTGAATATCAAGTGATATTTTGGCGTTAGAAATCTAAAGCTTTTCTTAATTAACAGCAGCTAAAGTGAAACATTGTTGATTAGATAACAAAGTAAATGAAATAATCGATTCTGATTTTTCATGGATAACTTGGTTTCTTTTTTTTTCCTGTTCAGATATCTTGTATGTAGATAACAGTTAAAGTGGGACTTTTTTGTTAACTAGTAAACTACCGGATTTGTATAGTATTATCATAAAAGACATGGACACAGACAGATACAACGCAGAACTTCGTACGTAAGTACATCAGTTCAGGCTGCTATACCACATAAGCACAGAGACGCAACTCTTAGTTCAAATCCAACAGTGATAACGATAATAGAAGTATTAGCAGTAATGGAGAAGATTAGGGAGCAAAGATATGATTCGAGAGGTACAATTCAGTGAGATAAATTTAGAAGGAGGAAGATAGAGATTATGAAGAATTCAGAAGGTTAGAATTAAAAAGCACACAAAGAGTGGATGCACCTGCGCCATTGCAAACGATTCTGAGCCATGTCGTTCAAGGTCTCTAACCATCGGTGACTTTCGTCTCGCGGACCCCAACCAGGTAGCCTACATCTACCAACATGACTCAGTCTACTGGTCAGTCTATTACGCAACATCAGTGACAACTATTTGCAATTGAATCAATAGATAGTTAGAGGTAAGTGACTCAAAGAAATAAAACTGAATGTAGTTTAAAGAAATATTCTCTGAACTATTAAAGCAAAACAATGAAATTTCAAACAAACATACAAATATGTATAAAGTCAAATGACTGACAGCAAAAACTTATATTCTGTAAACAAAATGTGAAAATTGCAATCATTATGACCAATTGCAATGACAGCAAATATTTGTTTTTGGTTAATGAGAAAAAAAAACAAAAGTTTTGTTCAATGTTATTGCAGAATAAAGCTTATATCATGTTTTATTAGTCTACATTTTCCAAATTCCGTAAACTAACAAAATCTACTAACAGACACGTTATGAAACACAAAGTGCTCATTTTCCTGGAACAGTGAAATCAAACATGAAACATGTTAACAAAAGTCTCCTGACCCCGTTTTTCTTCACCCAGAGTTCACTAACCAAGAATTATCAAGACGAGATGCCATGATCAGTGGAGCTGAATCCAAGTCGCGTAAGAGACAGCTATCTATCGCAGGCAATGGATGGAAGGTTGTGGAAGATCAAGGATTGATTGAAGTTACACATTAACGCTAATTGATGTCAAGTCAGGAGTTTAGATTTTAACAGTTCTGGATTCAAATTCTCTGTGCGTGGCCGTAGATGCACAGTGCTGAAGACTGCCACACTAGTGTGGTAAATACTACTCACAACGTAGACTATTAGTAATATGAAGCGGAGTGTTGTCCAGAAATTACTGCTAAAGTGAGGTGTGTCGGATCCGCCTATATAGTACAATCAAAGTATTTTGAAGACTAGAACACATGTGAAAGAAGACAGCTAATAATGCGACTGTTTGGAAAATTCAAGTCCAAAGATAAAACGTTCACATTTTGCTAGTAAACCGCGTTCTCTTTAGGTATATCACTCATTTCATCTGGTCTTGAGGTCTTCATTCATTACACTGGGACGAAGCGGCCATACAGTCGTTTTACGGTCTCAATAGTGGTTTAGCTAATATCGTTTTATGACTTCAATCATGATAGAACGAATATGTTGTTTTCCCGTTCAACAAACTTCCTTTGATTGTATCAAGAATATTTACTGCTCTCAGCTTGAATAACTAGTAAAAGATTTTGTAATAGCTTGACGAGAAAAGGAAAAGTTGGAACTTTCTGAAATGTTTTCCGGATTGTTGCTGTTTTTAGTTTTACTGTATACCCGTGAGATAAATGTATCACTGTATTTCAATATTCTTTTATCTTCCAGTGGACCTACCGTTTACCTAGCTCTCTGCCAACTGTGGCATGATTATGTTTGAGGTATGATCACTCATTTGGCATGCTGTGCGGTCTGATAATTCGTACATATAAGCTAATGAGTGTTTGAGAGAGTTGTTAGCTGTGTTGATTGGCTAGGCTGCGTGGTCGAAATCAATAGTGGCAGAAGCTTGGTTACTAACTTCTTTTTATACTCAAGGCTGGGGATAGTGAAATGCTTACGGATAGATGAATCTATAGGAGTATAGCTTACGTTGTATCACGATTAATTTTGAAGGTCAGAAAGTAAAGTCGATCTTATCTAGGGCGTTAAGCTATAAGCAGAACAGTAAAAGATAAAGATAAAAGAATTACAACCGCTAACGATTGGCGTCCCGTGACATAAATCGTATTGAGTACGCTAAAATATGGTAAAGATTTTTGAAGACGTAGATTCATATCTTAAGCTGACCCCAAGTATCACCAACATATAGAGAAGCACCACGATTTTCAGCCTTGAATCCCGAATCACAAGTATCATTTGCATAGCAAAACCAAGATGTCTTGATCTTCAAGCACAACCTCAGCGATTTACCAGTTTGAAACTTAAAATTAGCAAACTTAATGACTACATTACAATCACACATTTAGAAAAAAAACTGGTCAAATGAACAGTTGACCATAACACAAATAGAATCACAAAATCTTACCCAAATCTGGTGAATAATCGACTAATTTCAATTGTTCCGTTAGATCATTTCTTTCTGTTTTAACTGCTTCTAGATTGTTGCACAATTGTGTTAATTCAGATTTTAATCCTTCATTTTTGTCTTGAGGCTCAGATTCTGTTGATTCTAGAATTGATTCAATAAGCTCTTTAAGTTCATCTTCTGGTTTACTTAACATTTCAAGATGTTCTTTATGCTTTTCATATCGTTCTACAAGTGTTGTATCGGTTTTTGTAGTCTAGACGAAATAGAATAAACAAAAAAATGTTGAGTTGAGTTTTCTAATGAAAAACTTCAAATAAATAAATATAGAGTTACATAATATATATACAATCTTCAGGGTATGGCCATGTTTAGTATGATAAAAATTGTGAAGTCACTGAAATATTATTTTATCTATTGTATAGAAAGAAACGGAGGTGTGTTATTAACTGGAGATACACAAACCATTGCTTCCTCATACAGATAATTTTCCGAGCTTGAACTACAACCAATGATTTCAAGATTTAGTGACTTGAACGATACTAACCGTATTAGAATTTCAGTTAGTTTCACAACCTGTAATAGGCAGTGCAAACTACATTGAGTTCAAAATGTCCAACACATGAAGAACATTGTGGATCAGTAATAAAGAGATATTTAATGCTTGGAAGGTGCATGTACATTGATTTCAATTTGAAGGCCTATACGATTTCCAGGATCCGGAAGGAGCAAACAAAGAATCGAGGCGAAAATGCCTTGTTTATAGAACCCAACCGTACCTCATAACTGGATGCGGTGGTGAGGCTTCTTTATTGTAATAATCCTATTGCGCTATATTGAAACGAATATTCGTTCTCTTAGGTTCTACTAATACTAGCAGCAAGGTCTGAGGGCGATATGTTATTGCTGACTGTACTAAGATGTGCTCTTGCATTAAGGTGTTTTCCTGGGATGACCGACATTTGCAGTGATGCTGTATTTTTATGACGGCAGGAATGGATAATGAAACCTCACTTTCCGCTTTCGGTGATAAAGCCTTTAAAGTATGGAGCTGATTCGGCTATAACTATTTGAGAGCAGACCGAGTATGTGACCCGTTTCATTCAGTTTTTCCTTAGATCTATGGTCATGTTGATCGATCACTTAACTTTTCTACTATCTATTCAGGTAACTTTGGAAGGACCGTCCGTCTACAGTGCAAGCAACTTGGAAGTGACAACTAACTTCATACCTTTAACGATACCCCAAATTCCCTTATTCACGATCAAAATCCTTTATTACATCTTGACATCTCTTTTATCCTCCATCAATCCTTTAACCCCTAGTGCGATCAATACTAACAATTCGAGTCTACAAAATATTGTGCCTGGTCTCCTGAAAACACTGTTTAGCCTATTTAGCAAGCTTTCAACGTCCAAACCCTATAGTAGAATCGGACAAGATTCCTAGTCCAGGACTTCGGAATTTCGTGTACATATAGCGGCAAGTTCAGAAGCAGATTACGCGCTCCTGGACTGGATTCCAACACAGTCGCTTGAGCCCCATTCGACTAAGTGGAGGAGCGACAGTAATCGAAGGTAGAGACATACGTCGTTGCCTGTTCATCATTCTCGTCTATGCCTCCACTGACTAAGCATGGATGAAGTGAACAACTAGTTTAACAGAAAAGCTTCTGCTTTCCTTCAAAAAACCAAACGATCAGACGTAATCGAAGCAGACAATTCTAACGCCGAAATAGGCAGTTCAAACCAAAGTGGAAACCGATTAGATAGATCTTGGACAGGGTTCGCTAGAATCTTCCAATCAATGGTTAGAGGCTTTGAGTGATATCGATCAGAATTAATTAATTCTTTATTGTTCTTTAGTTACAAAGTCTTTTGATTCCCAATTTATTTTATTTCATGAAGCCATTCTCTTTCCTCAGGGTACGTCTTTTATTCCTAATCTTCTACACCACCACTATAATACTATTAGCACTTATACCACTCTGATATCTTGATGTGATGAGCCAGCTTGAACTGATGCATATAAACTAGGCTAAACGTTGCGTACAATTGGCTGATTTATTTGTGGAGTTTTTGAAGGATTACAAGAATCCAAAATAGCTAAATTAAATAACGACAGTTTATCAAAAATTTTAGTCTGAAATAAAGTACACCATAAGCGTCTCAAATATTACCATAACTCAGTAGCTGAATGAGTATTCCGATGCTAAACCTTGAAAGTTAACCCTTGACGTAACAATGGAAGTAATAAACACCTGCCCAAACCTGAGCACGTAAAGCACTGTTCGAATGTAACTTATCTATTAACAACAGATTAATCTACTAGGGCTTGTGTCAGGACCATTAAGACTGTCCAACTACTCAAGCCGAAGTAAGTGAAAGGGATTTGCCATTAGATAGAAGTCAAGAATAAAGGAGACTGCAAATCCTATTGTAGATAGTTTACAAAATGTCATTTACATGAATGCTGGAATCCAGTCAGTTAATAGAATTTTATTGATACCTATCCTTGAGTATCACTTTTCTGATCACTACGAAAACTACTAAAACTTTCTAATAAGGATATTGTTATTTTATTGATGAATGTTGGTGATTTGTGTTTTCTTTTTTTTGCAGAAAAAACATTTATCGACTACTAAACAATGAATTACTTACTTGTTCAAGTAAACTCAAGCACTTCTGTATATCCGAACGCCACATTTTGTTTAACTCACTTGATGGTTTCCGTACCCAACGTTCACCATATTGTTTTCGCAAACTATTATCAGAATTTTCTTCATTATCTAGAGAACATTTCTCCTAAATACAAAAAAATAGAAAAGTATTGTTTTGATAGTAAAGACATAAGTAAAGAAAACAAAAATGTGGTTAATATTGAATGAAAAGTAGCAAAAAGTTCATCTTAATCAAATACACATCAACTTCAGTGATTATGAATTTATAACTTGATTTGTAAAATAGTCTGACAGTAATTACATCAAACCAGCTCAGTGTAATTAAAAAATAATTTGATAGAACTCAGTAACTAAGTACAGGTTTAAGTATTCTGCTTTAAACCCTATTTTTAAATACAGGACTTAGTTAATAAACTGAAATGAAACAGAACCAAATCCGGTGCCAAATGTTTGTAAGTGACGGTGTTCTAACTACTAAGCCATCACTTTATTATTTTTACAGAAAAGAAATTATACAATTGCGTAAGTGAGTACAACTTAATAAATTACTATTTGAGTCACGTTACTGATGTGCGAACTAAAGATACCATTCAATAAACCAAATTAAATCGGTGATACACAATTTTAAGTCACTTGTTTGAACCATTGTGACTAAAGTACAATTGAATGACAGAGAAAAAGTAAACACAACCGGACAGTATTCTAGCAAAACGGAGACTGAAGTACAGCAAATAATTTGTAGAACAAGCGTATTCTTAACTGTCTTCTTCCATATACATGTCTTCTATTCTTCAAAATAGCTAGATTGCGCCATAAATCCGGGCCCGACACTCTTTGCATCGGCCGTAACTTCAGGGCAACACTCGGCTGCACATTCGCTGCGTACTACTATTCATAAGCCCAATCGTAGGTATTACACACCGCAGTATCATTATGCTAATGGAAAAAACAGTGCGACTCAAAACAGAATACATGCACTCGGATTCAGAATTATAATTTTGAAAAAAAATTTCATAACTGAATTAAATCATAGCGTTTTTACTCTTTAAATCAAATATTCTGAGAGCTTACAGCTTCAATGATTTCCTTATTACGTTGAACATATTCAGGTATCGACAACAGTTGTTGATGTAATTTTTCTAAACCACCATCTCGACGTATAGAATTAGCTTTGGATAAAATATTATCCATAATTGAGTTCGATCCTTTAGCTAGCAATGCTGCAGGGAAATTGTATGAAGCCAAAACTCTGAAAATATCAAAAAAAACATTGTTTCCGTTTACTTAGATAACAGGTTAAAAGATAGCAGATGATCTTTCGCGAAAAAATCTGTTACGAAAATAATTAAGAAGAAGCTAGGGAATAACTTCAAAAATCAAATTTTACAGTGATGGTATAAAACAAATTTTCTGGACCAAATGAATTAAATCCAGAACCAATAAGAATTGCAGTAAGAACTTCGACGTCATATACTTTATAATATTGAGGAATTCGGGCCAATAGAATCGCGATGCATAAAACAACCTCAAAACTACTATTAACCAATACCAAAGTAAGACTTTGCATTACAAATGTCAAGACAGTTCCATCGTAAAACACTGAATATTGGAGAACTACGAAAACAATCATCCAAAAGATACAGGTATTGATAAGCAGCTTTCTACGCAGGATACTTCAGATACGATGGCCAGATACCATCAGCAAGAACTGATTACGGCAGAGAACGAACCAGTCTTCAAATGGGGAAGAAATTGAGAAGAAACGCTGAAAGTGAGTTGGACACACATTGTGGACATCACTTAACTGCATCACGAGGCAAGTACTAACCTGGAATCCCAAGGGCTAAGGGAGAAGAGGAATACCAAAGAACACATACCAGGAACTGGAGGCAGACATCGAATGAATGAACAGCACGTGACAACGAGTGGGCTAGATAGCACGGGTCACAGACGGATGGAGAATCTTGGTAGGTGGCCTTGCTCCACGACGGGCAACAGGCATAAGTAAGCATGTAAGGCGCAGATAACAGTATCATATAGGTAACAACATTTACACATCTATCGATAAAATATGTAGAAAAAATACAATTGAGCAAGAACAATTACCTATGGCTTCTAGGAAATTAAATACCACAAAGAATTCCACCAGTACGTTCTTTATAAGATTAGCGATATTCCGTGATGGTAACTAGGATATGTTAATGGGACTATGAATCGTGAAAGGAAGCAATTACAACAAACACTAAGTAGGTTTAACTGCTACCCCTAATTCGGTGAGACTAATCGGGAGTTCTGAACATTATCTTGATCAATAAACCTGTTTGCTTGATCTTTGTTTTCACCTGATGCTTTAACATGTTAGTTTCTTCCCGGTTAAGGATAAGGATAAAGACAACTTATACAGGTGATCAACTAGAATGAGTGACACTGAGATCGTTTCCATTTATACATAATTGCTTGAAGTCTTAAAAATTAACTGAGTCTAAAATGTTTCTAGTTTTAGTACTAATTTCTTTGTTTTGTTTTTCTGTAATTACATTTGAGTAACACAAAGAGAGGTACACTTACTCGTTCACTTTACTAGATGCTTCTCGTAGCTTACCAATTTCGCTATCGATCAGAGATGCACGAACACCTTTGGCCGTGTTAACAGCTTCTATAACAGCTAAGGGAAGTAGATTTTCAAAGAAATCTTTGGTATTGGATGAAGATAAAGGGAATGTCAATGGGGTTTTCTTAATCACATCAACACTTTCTACAGCAGTAAGACATGCTCTAGACGGTACTTTTTCATGATATATATGATCATTGTCTTTTATTGCAACTGTTTCTTCTTGTTTAAATTGCTCCACTAAATTTTTTCGTTGGAAACAGCTATTTCGAGCAACATTTTTAATCAGTTCATAGGCATACTGTATTAAAAAAAAATACAATAAGAATATGAATACTTAAAACATAAAAATATAATTATTGTTAAGATAAGTGTTAATATGATACAAAGTTCCTATAATAAAAATCATCTTTCTCTTGTAGATTCATTTAATTTTATCAGAAACAGTAACACAAGTTTAGAAGCATATCGATAATGCTAGGCTTTGTGTTTGAACTTAGATTCAATTAAAAGCCAAACAATAGCATTTATGAGTATTTATGTAACAGTATAAAAATCCAATCCGTAATATTTGAGTGAATAATGTGAAATTTTGACGAATTGGACAGGTATACGATGGAACAAAATAAAAACATGTGGCCAAATAAAAGCAAATTATGTATTCGATAGTTTCAAAGTAAGGATCAATACAAACTTATTGAATTATCTAGTAAGGATTTAATTATTCTGAAGAGAATTTTTGAAAGTAAATTCACTGTTAGTATAACGGGATTTGTGGAGATATTGTGCAATAGTTAACGTTAGACCTGTACACCACTGGATGCCGACTCAGTGGTCTAAAGGCAGTACCATCTCGGAGACCGAAAGTTCGGTTGACAGTGGCGGGGTCGAGGGTATGCGCAAGTGAGGAGTCTTATGACAGAACGAAGAAACTGTTCCATGTTTCCAGCTCTTCAGCAATTGTTTAATTAAGGTTGTTCTGTGATCTCAATGAAATCCAGTCAGTCAATTACAACGTAGAACTTCGTACATACTAACATACATACATCAGTTCAGGTTACCATACCACATTAGCACAGATAAGCCGTTGGCTGTTCAAACCCCAAGTGCTAGGGATAGTAGAAGTATTAGCTGTAATGGAAAAGATTAGGGATCGAAGATATTATTCACGAAGTATAATTCAGTGAGACAAATTTAGAAAGAGAAAGATAGAGGTGATGGGCAATTCTAAAGATTAGAATATCAGAAAACACGAACAGTGGATGCACCAGCGCCACTGCAAACGTTTTGACCAATGTCATTTAAGGTCTCTAACAATCGGTTGCTATCGCCCGCGGACACTAACCATCCATGTTGCTGCATGTAGTTTCATCGTTCTCCAATCGACCTGCCTGGTGTGATAAAATCTACAGGAACATATGCTCCAGCCAATATAGCTCGGTTGGGTCATCACGATAGGCAAGAGCAACCACTACGTCCCTGAAACCCCTTTTCAGACATGGAGCTTTTTATGTACGGACATTGTCATATAGGACAACAGGCTTTCTTAGCTAGGCATTTATAATCTCGCGTCATCGATGTATGCTGCATCTCGGAAACACGCATACAAGATCCAAGTGGCGTCATTCACCTGGCATCTCCATGTCAAGATAAAGAAGAAACTCGTCTTACTCTTCGTGTATCCGGTAGCCCTGATGCTGCTTCCAGGGGCCTCGCTGGAGTAGGTATAGCATTGAATCGTTGGGCAGAACTAGCTCTCTAAGACTGGATCCCAGTACACGGTCGCTTGTGCGTTGTCCAATTAAACTGGACAGAAAAGACTAGTAAAGATAAGGACAGTCGCCGTTGCCTCTTCATCGTATCTATCTACGCTCCCACTGACTACAATTCAGATGAGACGAAAGATGAGTTTTACAGAAAGCTTTCGAACCTCCAAAAAGCTAAGCGCTCAGATGTAGTAATAATGGCTGGTGACTTTAATGCGCAAGTAGATAGACTGAGTGAAAATGAAAGACACCTAGGTGGATCTTATGGTGTCGCTGCAGATCGAACAGATAATGGCGACCGTCTGTTGCAACTATACTCAGATAACCGCCTATTTCTAGTAAACACTAACCTTAGGCATAAAGAAAAACATCTCTTGACATTGCGCCCCCAAAGTCGTCTCAACGCTGAACCCAACTAGATCACAATGTTCGATAGAGGACTATCGCTCGTTCTGGGGCACATGTCTAGTTCAGATCATGCTGTAGTGCGGAGGCGTATTTGTTTGCGTCTTACCAGACGTAGGAAAGACACCGCAATGAAACCTCTTAGGGTTCTGCCTAATGATCGCAGAGCTAAGAATATATTTCAGGAACAACTAGAGAGACAGTTAGGCTATCATGTAAGCGATTCCCATCCGGAGGTAGGTTGGAATGATATCAAAAAGGCTGTGAAAACAGCAGTGATATCTGCTAGTAAGGTAAACCATAAGGCTAGGATGAAGCCGTGGATCTCAATAGCATCTATGAGACTGGTGGATGCTTGAAAGCTCGACCAGTCTGGTTCCGAGTACGATGAGGAGCGGAGTCAGATAAGGTGCAGGCTGATAAAACGACTACGCAATGATCGCGAAGTGTCAGGTAGCGAAAGCGAGAGAAATGGAAAAGGCTGTAGTGATAGGCAACAGTATGCAACTATTCAGACTTTTCAAGGAAACCGGAGTTATGATCCCGACTGTAACTGACATTATCTCGGGAAAGGATGGGTTTATTATTCACTCTCAATCCAGGAGATTGGATCGATAGGCAGAACACTTCAAGGATCAGTTCAACTAGCCCACAATCTTCAGTCAACATGAATCGTAATCTGATATAAGACCTCAGACTCTTTATCAATTTTAAAGAGTTATAGAGAATCTAAGGCGAGGGAGAGCACCCTTTCCAGTTACATTGGATAGTGTTCTAGTTTAATTTTGTCATAGACATGCTCCTAGAAATAACATTATCTTCGTCTGAACTTTCAGGAGTAGATCTTCGACCAGGAGATTCATTGGTCGACTTGGCGAAGACACTGACAAAATACAGAGTCTTCTGACTTGAATGGCTTTTGCCAATCTGCGTCACTTATGGCGTAGGCGAGATATTCGTCTGCTAACTAAAGGACGAATCTACTGAGCAGTAGTTCGATCCGTCCTACTTTACGGTGTGAAACTTCATCATTTGAGATGGTTGGGACATGTGTTACACATGCTCAATCACTGACTGCCCTGGCGAGCGATGTGTTGTGGTGTAGGAATAAGTTGGAAGAAAGCTAGGTGCCACCAGACCAAAACATGGCAGAAATGCATGAAGCCACTGACAACTGGATTACGTCATGTTGGTAGGTGTCGATTACCTGGTTGGGTCCCGCGAGACGATAGTAAGCGCTGGTTAGAGACCTTGAACGACATGGCTCAGAATCGTTTGCGAAGGCGCAGGTGCATCCAGTCTTTGTGTTCTCTCTAATTCTAACTCTAATTTCCTCATAACCTCTATCTTTCTCCTTCTAAATTTACCTCACTGAATTATACTTCTTGAATAATATCTCCGAACCGTAATCTTCTCCATTACCGCTAATACTTCTACTATTCCTACCACTATGGGATTTGAGCAGCCAATTGCCTATCTGTGCTAATGTGGTATGGACTGATGTGTGTACGTACGTAAGAAGTTCCACGTTGTAACTGACTGACTGACTGACCACTGAACCAGCGTTCGGTGGTATTATTGTCTAATTTTAATCGATTGTCTTCGGTGAGTAACGACCTCACACCCAATAGCTAAACTCCACTGGCCACGGCTTCTCACTCTTACGGGTTTGTGGATAGGCACGGCTGGTGAGTCCCATACTAAGACGAATCTGCCGGCCAGTATTTCCCGCTTCCAATGATGGTGCATCCAGGACATTAATAAAATTATATTAGATGAGTTCAACTGTTGTTCATACCTAATGGATATAAGACACCACCTTAAATATCAAAGTGAAATAAGTCTAAATTTGCTGATTTTTGGACACTAAGCTAGTTTTTATTAATTCCGACTTTAATAAGATGGACGGATTTGCTGTTATCTACTTTTTTTTCTACCTGATAACTTGAGTGATAAATTCAAGATTGTACAGAAACTTTTCTTGACAGACTCTAAGAGAATCAAATCACATTCAAGTTTTTTCAGCTATTTATTGATTAATCAAATGATTAATAAATACAACACTTGTCACCGAACGCGAAAGTACAGTGAATTCACCGAAAAGATAAAACAGGATTGAAAATTAAATAACTAATTGCACATTAAATGAATCATTACGAATGAAAATTCACTGAGTCAATGAATAAAAATCACTTTGAATAAATAAATCAATAAGTGAAAATCAACTTAAATCAATGTGCGAATTTTACGACTGACTTTCATCATGTGCTTTATGTGGTGAATTAGCTACACCGACGTAATCATAACAACACAATGAAATATAAAGGTAGACGAGAACCTTATAAGAACAGATAGTGTAAAATAGAAAATGTGTACTGTGTAGTTTTAGGTTCTGAATTCTTTAACGACTAAGAAAAAACATTCCGTGGTTTTAGAGAATGATTGAATGGCTTTCATTTATTTTACTTTTCATTACATTTTATCCCGTGTTAGGCAATCAATATATAACCAGAATAATTTATAACAAACATAGTGAAAAAAAAACATCACAAACACTGTCAACTAGTGTACGACTCAACTTCCACATTACTATCCTGATGAAGTTATAACAAACTTGCAATTTTCAAAATACAAACATATTACATATGTTCAGCTACTACATCTAACATCACCATAATAAAGCAGTCTGAGCATGATAGAAATTAGCTTAAATGCACTGAGGCTTTTTCTGAATGTTTCATTAAATAAAGAGATAGTTAAAACGTTGAATAAATGATGCAGCTTACTGATATGCGAGTTACTTGTTCACCATATTGTTTGGCTTCGCAACAAGCTACGGACTGATGATATTGGGTCAAAGCTTCATATAAACCTTTTTTCATGCTTAATACGCCAGACCAATCCTAAGATAGAAATGATAAAAAATCACATTACTTTTGGAACAGCGTATTTAGCTCCACCTGAACAACCTGACATACATTCCTCATAAAGACTAGTCAAGGTTGATGATAATCTGGCTAAAATCGAAGGCTTTTTTTTATCTAAGGAAAAAATGTCATATTATAGTATTATATTATCACCTTTTTCAGCTTTCAAGAGGACACATTCATATGCTTGAGCAAGCATAAGATTACTAAACAATGTGAGTGCTGATGAAGTTAAATCTGGTAGAGGATCTTTGACGCCAGACATTAAATCTGAAGATATGTAGTCAAATGTGGAAGAAGCAATCTGAAAAACAAAAAGATAGATGTGAAACATGATGATAAAGTAGAAGTGTGAAATAATCTTCAGGTCATAACAACATGTAGAGTTATCAGAAGGTGCTCCTAACACCATTGATAATTGAATCCTGTCAGTCAAATACAACAACCATCACTTATGACTTTGTAGTTCAAAGATGATTCCGTCACATAACCCAGTAATGCAGAGTCTTCTGACTACCCCGAGCAACAATGCAAGCATGTTCGAGATGTGGTTTTCCTCCTCGAAATGCAAGATTTCGCTTCAAGACTGGACCAACGAGTAAGCAAAGCTGTTGTTGGGAAACGAGTACTATGTAGGGATGGCAAACCAATAGATGAAGTATTAACACTTCATCAGTTGAGATGGTTGAAACATGTGTTACATATGACCAATCACCGACTGCGTCGACGAGTGATGTTTTGTGGTGTATGAGTAGGTTGGCAGAATTCAAGGGGCGGTCAAACCAAAACATGGCACAAATCCATGAATGAGTCCGATGACTTTTTGACCCATGTCGGCATTGTACGCGGTGAGTGCGAACGGTTCAAGCTCAGATCCCTTACTAACAACCAATTAAAGTCCCTCATTTTCACGCTGTTCAGAATCAAAACAAATCTTCGGGATCAACCACCTTCGGTCTTTCGAACACCAGTGCTGTTCCTGTCACTAATCATTCCACACCGGCTTAGAAGAAGCCCCCTTGCCATGTTGGCAATGTGGAGCCTGAAATTATGTGAAGTTCTGTCCGTTCAAACAGCATGAGTGAAATCCGTCTCAGAAAGTTGTTCACAAAAACGGTTTTAGCTAATAAGCCCAATAAATTAACCGTCAAAATTCACAGATACATCGTCGTTTTCCCAAAAAAGCCAGTTGCTTAATCAAGAAGTTTAGCGGCAGTCTTCCACAACCATCCCGCTACTCGACGCCAATTTCTGACCCTCTGATTCAATGGTCAGCCAGTTCCGTTGCAGTTGGATACTGCATTGGATATCACTATTCTATCGAAAGAGACTTGACAAAACTTGGAACAACCACCCATCAAACCATCCTCGCAGACCGCCGTCAGCGCCTGTAAGGGTCATCTCCACCTTTATGGTGAACTCGATTACTGCATTTCGGTCAGAGGTCAACCTTCAATGGGACGTGCTACATCACCAAGTCTACTCTCAACCTTCTGGGTTTAGATTGGTTCGAAGAACTTGGTTTCGCCGATCTTCCCATCAGCACTATTGTAGGACGCCTAAATGTGTGTCTGTGTTCCAGGACCTGTCGCAGTGTGAAGATGTGGTCTATACGGCCACGTCCAGGTCAAAAACCAGACTGGTTTTCTCTAGTCTGCTCTTCACAAGTTCTACTTAGGCGTCTAAGTATTATCGAGGCTAACAATTTAGAAACTTGGTTAGTTAGACTTATTCCCCTGTGATTGTCACAAGAAGACTTTTGTCCTTTCTCATAAATTGGGGCAATCAGGGATTGAGACCAGTCAGATGGAATTACGTCCAGTTCCCAGATTCTACCAAAGATTTCAGTCAACCTAGCTGCTAAAACTGGACCACCATCCTTAAATATCTCAGGGATCAGTCTATCAGGACCAGCTGCTCACCCTCGCTTCCCATTTCCTATCGTCTTGTCAACTTCATAAAGTCGGGGGACTTTCGTCAATTTGCCATTCAGGATGACTGGAGATCGTGGGTAACCGAAGAGTGGCTCGAGGCCAGTTGAACTGATCCCTTAAGTGTTCTGCCCATCGATCCAGTCTCCTGGATCGAGAATGGATACTGTTGCCTATCGCCGCTACCTTTTTAATCTCTCTCGCTTTCTCCACCCACCACTGTTCTCGATCATTGCGCAGGCTTTTTGTAAGCCTACGTCTAAGCTGAATCCGCTCCTCATTGCACTCAGAGCCAGGTGGGACGGGTTTTCGAGCATCCATCAGTTCAGTAGATGCTATTGAGATCCACGGCTTCATCCTAGCCTTATGGTTTACCTTACTAGCAGATATCACTGCTGTTTTCACAGCCTTTTTGATATCATTCCAACCTACCTCCGGATGGGAATCGCTTACATGATAGCCTAACTGTCTCTCTAGTTGTTCCTGAAATATATTCTTAGCTCTGCGATCATTAGGCAGAACCCTAAGAGGTTTCATTGCGGTGTCTTTCCTACGTCTGGTAAGACGCAAACAAATACGCCTCCGCACTACAGCATGATCTGAACTAGACATGTGCCCCAGAACGAGCGATAGTCCTCTATCGAACATTGTGATCTAGTTGGGTTCAGCGTTGAGACGACTTTGGGGGCGCAATGTCAAGAGATGTTTTTCTTTATGCCTAAGGTTAGTGTTTACTAGAAATAGGCGGTTATCTGAGTATAGTTGCAACAGACGGTCGCCATTATCTGTTCGATCTGCAGCGACACCATAAGATCCACCTAGGTGTCTTTCATTTTCACTCAGTCTATCTACTTGCGCATTAAAGTCACCAGCCATTATTACTACATCTGAGCGCTTAGCTTTTTGGAGGTTCGAAAGCTTTCTGTAAAACTCATCTTTCGTCTCATCTGAATTGTAGTCAGTGGGAGCGTAGATAGATACGATGAAGAGGCAACGGCGACTGTCCTTATCTTTACTAGTCTTTTCTGTCCAGTTTAATTGGACAACGCACAAGCGACCGTGTACTGGGATCCAGTCTTAGAGAGCTAGTTCTGCCCAACGACTCAATGCTATACCTACACCAGCGAGGCCCCTGGAAGCAGCATCAGGGCTACCGGATACACGAAGAGTAAATCGAGTTGCTTCTTTATTTTGATAAGGTGAAATCAGATTAATAATTTTACTAGGATCCTGTACGCGCGTTTACATCTGACAGTTTTGTGTTCTGATACATTAGGGATTTGGTAAACAGAATTAGCGGTCGTAGTGGAATATCTGGAATATCGGTAGAATTTCGAGTAACCACATCGCGGACCACAATAAGACGTAGACTACCTGGTTGGGGTCCGCGTTACAATTGTAACCGATGGTTAGAGCCCTTAAATGACGGGTCAAAATAGTTTGCAACTCCGCCAGTAGAACCTTCGCGGCTACTGCCGGTCCCAAGCCCGGATAAAGGAGGAGGGTTGGACATGGGGTTGGCGACCCCTTTCCGTCAAAAACTAACTTGCCAAAAAAACGCTAACCACAAAAAATAATTCAAACCATTTTAACTCTGCCCTGGGAGTTGGAGGAAGAATTATGACGTCGCGTGATGAAAGCCGAGTTCCCTCGGAAGTCACGGGGCTGATGCCTCTTCTGACAACCAGAGCAACCATTTCTTTAGGTACATGGAACGTTCGTACATTGTGGGAGACTGGAAGACTATTTCAAGTTGCGGCAGAAATGAAAAGATACAACCTCGAGGTGCTTGGAATCAGTGAAACGTATTGGACACAAGTAGGACAACTGAGACTAGCTTCAGGGGAACTGCTGTTATACTCTGGTCATGAAGAGGAAAATGCTTCACATACACAAGAAGTAGCACTAATGCTGTCCAAACATGCACAAAAGGCACTGATAGGATGGGAATCTCATGGACCGAGGATCATTAAAGCATCCTTCAAAACAAAGAAACAGGACATTACAATGAACGTCATCCAATGTTATGCACCTACCAACGACTACAATGACGACGTTAAAGATCAATTCTACGAAAGGCTGCAATCAATCGTCGAGAAATGTTCACCAAAGGATTTGACGATTCTTATGGGAGACCTGAATGCCAAGGTTGGAATGGACAACACTGGATATGAAGACATCATGGGACGACATGGACTGGGAGAAAGAAACGAAAATGGTGAGAGATTTGCAAACCTATGTGCCTTCAACAAACTGGTCATCGGTGGCACAATATTCCCGCACAAACGCATTCACAAAGCTACATGGATTTCACCGGACCACACTACTCAAAACCAAATTGACCATATCTGTATCAACAAAACGTTCAGAAGGACTATGGAGGATG
This sequence comes from Schistosoma turkestanicum, assembly GCA_944470395.2. Classification (NCBI taxonomy): domain Eukaryota; kingdom Metazoa; phylum Platyhelminthes; class Trematoda; order Strigeidida; family Schistosomatidae; genus Schistosoma; species Schistosoma turkestanicum. The sequence continues at coordinate 30,596,252 of OX103973.1, forward strand.
TGAGAACCATGGGAGGAGCTGATGTAGCCTCAGATCACCATTTGCTAATCGCCAAAATGAAACTGAAACTAAACAAGCGCTGGACAACGGGGCAGACAACATCGCACAAGCTTAATACGGCCTTTCTTCGGGATACTGTAAAGCTCAATGAATTCAGGATAGCCCTCACCAATAGGTTCCAGGCCTTTCAGGATCTACACAATGGAGAGGACGCAACGTTGGAGAACAATTGGAAAGGGATTAAGGAGGCAATCACTTCAACATGTCACGAAGTTCTGGGTCAAAAGAATTACCATCACAAGGAATGGATCTCTGTTGATACCCTTGCAAAAATTGAAGAAAGGAGGAACAAGAAGGCAGCAATCAATGTCAGCCGAACAAGAGCGGAGAAAGTTACCGCACAAGCTGCATACACAGAAGCAAACAGGGAATTGAAGAACAGCATCAGAGCTGACAAACGAAAATATGTGGAAGATCTAGCAATGACGGCGGAGAAGGCTGCAAGAGAAGGAAACTTGAGACAATTGTACGAAACAACAAAGAAGCTCGCCGGGAACTATCGTAAACCAGAACGACCAGTGAAAAGCAAGGAAGGCAAAGTAATCAGCAACACTGAACAACAGCGAAATAGGTGGGTAGAGCACTTTAAGGAACTATTAAATCGACCAGCTCCACTGAACACACCCAACATCGAAGCGGCATCCACGGACCTCCCAATTAATATTGGCGCACCTACGATTGAGGAGATCAGTATGGCCATCAGACAAATCAAGAACGGCAAAGCAGCAGGACCAGACAACATTCCAGCAGAGGCAATGAAAGCAGATGTAGAAGCAACTGCGAAAACATTTCACATCCTCTTCAAGAAGATTTGGGATGAGGAACAAGTACCATCAGATTGGAAAGAAGGATACCTGATCAAAATACCAAAGAAAGGCGATCTCAGCAAGTGTGAAAACTACAGAGGCATCACTGTTCTTTCAATACCAGGCAAAGTCTTCAACAGGGTATTGTTAAACAGAATGAAGGACTTCGTAGACGCCCAACTTCGAGATCAACAGTCTGGATTTCGTAAGGATCGATCGTGTACTGACCAAATTGCTACATTACGGATCATTGTGGAACAATCAATTGAATGGAACTCACCACTCTACATCAACTTCATCGACTACGAGAAGGCATTCGATAGCGTGGATAGGAAAACACTATGGAGGCTTCTTCGACACTACGGGGTGCCTGAGAAAATAGTTAACATCATACGGAATTCTTATGATGGATTCAACTGCAAAATCGTACACGAAGGACAGCTAACAGACTCCTTTGAGGTGAAGACCGGTGTCAGGCAAGGTTGCTTACTCTCACCCTTTCTCTTTCTCCTGGTCATCGACTGGATTATGAAGACGTCGACGTCTGGAGGGAAGTACGGTATCAACTGGACAGTTAGGACGCAGCTGGACGATCTGGACTTCACAGATGACTTGGCTCTTCTATCGCACACTCAACAACAAATGCAAGAGAAAACGACCAGTGTAGCAGCAGCCTCTGCAGCAGTAGGTCTCAACATACATAAAGGAAAAAGCAAAATTATCCGATGCAACACAACATGCACCAATCAAATCACGCTTGATGGAGATGCCTTGGAGGACGTCAACACCTTTACATATCTGGGCAGCATCATCGACAACCAAGGTGGATCCGATGCAGATGTGAGGGCACGGATTGGAAAAGCAACGGCTGCATTTCTACAGTTGAAAAATATCTGGAACTCCAAACAACTTTCAACCAAAACCAAAATAAGGATTTTCAATACAAATGTCAAGACAGTTCTACTGTATGGAGCGGAAACATGGAGAACTAAGAAAGCCATCATCCAGAAGATACAAGTGTTTATTAACAGCTGTCTACGCAAAATACTTCGGATTTGTTGGCCAGACACCATCAGCAACAACGTACTGTGGGAGAGAACAAACCAGATTCCAGTGGATGAGGAAATCAGGAAGAAGCGGTGGAAGTGGATAGGACACACACTACGAAAAGCACCTAACTGCGTCACGAGACAAGCCCTCACATGGAACCCTCAAGGCAAAAGGAAAAGAGGAAGGCCAAAGAATACATTACGCCGAGAAATAGAGAAAGATATGAGAGGAATGAACAAACATTGGACAGAACTGGAGAGGGAAGCCCAGGACAGAGTTGGATGGAGAAAACTGGTGGGCGGCCTATGCTCCATTGGGGGTAACAGGCGTAAGTAAGTAAGTAAGTAATGTTCAGAATTCCTCATCACATTTATCTTTCTCTTTTTTTTAAATCTATTTCATTGGATTGTACTACTTGAATAATATCTTCGAACCCTGATCTTTCCGATGACTGCTCATACTTCCACTACATAAGCTTTGGGGATGCTATTTAAACTTAACTCCTTCCAAACTCGCATCATGATCCAGAAAGGGAAACAAACAGGTTCAATAATGTTAATGGGAAGGCTATTTGAGACCTCTTTCCAAGAATTTAGTGAAGTACTATAAACTCCTTTTTATCTGTAGATTCAAAACATTTGTTCGATGTGGGATTATTTGGGGACATTGTGAGGTCAGTGATCAATTTTGATAGACCATCATACTTTAAACACTAGAGTGAAGGTAGCAATCAGAAGTAAGATCTGCCATCAAAGATCTTTTATATAGTCTTAAACTGGAAGAATACATCAAAAGAAAACATGAACGGAAGACAAAGTAACTTAGTAATCTTCACCCAAACACCGATGGCTTGCAACCCGGATCTAATCAACAATGAGTTCTGCCAACGACTAAATCCTGTCAATAAACCGAGTTAAAATTGATGTTATAGTACTAGCTCGGGATTCGAATGCACAGATCGGGAGTTCAGGCACAAAGGAAACACCTTGATAGCCACTGCAATAGGTCGCTGGTAAGATGACTGTGACCGCCTTCTGCATCAAAAGACAATCATAATTGTTGTCGATGTGCTACTTGGTATCCTCCTAGAGCTTATGCCTGGACTCGAATTGACTAGTCCTTTTGGAGAACCTATCTGAATTCTGGCTAGGCATGCTTTAAACTTATGTCCATTGAGGTGGTCAACAAATTTATCGTCGCTTAAGGATCGATATAAACAAAACGGCTACACTTTCTGTTGCAACCAAATATAAAAAGGAAGCTAGCTTCAAGGTTAGCTGCAAATTTCAGTAGATGAACATTTGTTGCATTCGAATAACGTACTGAAATGATGATTAAAGCCACTTGCAGCTTCGCAGGATGTCCCGCTTGTAAAATATGAGTTGATGAATGTTTCCTACAATGTCTCGCAGGAAAATTAGTCTACTGAGCTAAATCGGCAATTTAAGAGTACAAATAGGTGCCTATCTCAAAAAATGTCACAAATTTTGAGTGGAAACTGAGAGACGTGTTAGTTGGAGAATGCTAACGAGATGGAGGTAAACCTTCAGAAGCAATCTTGAATCATCCCAGCCAGTGGCATTAAGTAGTTCCGGATCAACGAAACAATCGTTTACTTTGGTGGCATCTAAGTCAGCAACTCCCGAAAATGTCTTCAATATTAGGCAAAGCATTTCGAAAAACATTTCATCTCGTCTGTGACTCTAAAGACGTCTGTACGATTGTCTTACTGCCATTATCTGGAGACTAGCGACACACCGAGTCAGCAAGACACACCACCTTATGGTCTGGTTGTGTTTTGCGAACATTATCCCAATTATAAAAGTAGGTGAAAGAGCCAGAGTTGGACAGTTTATGACTGCTACCTGTTGGTTCAACATAAGTACACATTTAGAGAACTGTGCAATTGAGTGACTTGACATATTACCATTTATATATATATATATATATATATATATATATATATATATCTTTACCCTATTATAAAGGAATTTAACTAATGATACCTTGAAAGATTTTAAAGCTTGTTGGAGTGAATTTTCACAAGTAGGACGGCACGATTCACCAAGTTGACTGTGAGCAGCACCATAGCAAAATAGGAGGTTTGAGCGTTCAAATTTGAGCGTGCTTTCCTCTATTGCAAAAAGAAAATTAATACCAAATAAGAACTTACTCTTGGTAGTTTTTCCAGCAATATCGCTCCACTTAAAATCTACTCGTGAAGCAAGAGTTACATTTATACGGCCTTCTAGCTGATACAGCGCATCATGGTATCTACACAAATAATTGGAGGAATTACACAGAAAATTCAGAATGAGCATTGTTATTGGATAAATAAGAGTAAACAAAGCAGGTTTTACGGAAATTCGCCGTTCACACAATTCGCTACATATCGTATCGATGCGCAAAGAGAGACAGTTTAAGATAGAGCTGAGGAACAAGTTCTAAGTTTCACAAGATCTATCAGAAGAAACCATTGCATAGAACAATTGAAAGTGGATTAAAGAAACAACAACTTCAGCATACTAAGTGTTAGGCCCCAAGAAGAATAATCATAAAGAATAGATCGATGTTTTGAGCACGATTCAGGAAAGAAAAATCCGGGAAATATTAGTCAAAAGTAAGGAAAACCAAGGCATATGCTGGATATGAAGTAGACAAACATGTAGAGGAGTGCATTAGATCTGTTAAGCGGAAATATGTGAATAACCTGGGAAAAGACAACGAGAGCTAAAACAGGAAATATGAAAGAACCATACTATAAAACCAAAAACCTGTTGAGAAATGTAGATGCCCTAAGCAACCAGTCAGGAATAAAGAAGGGGAACCGATCACTGAGGTTCAAAAGCAAAGAAACAGATGAGTAAATCACTTTGAAAGGCTCTTCGAAAAACGAAAACTACTAAACCCACCGGACATCGAAGTAAGGCACGCGGTGGACCATATATAAAGTACCCCATTGACAACAGGAATCAGTTAACTTTTAGATAAATCAAGAATCACAAGGCAACAAGGTTACACAACATACCAGCTGAGTTATTAAAGTCAGATATTTAGGCAGCTGGAAAGATGTTTCACCTAATATTCAGAAAGATTTTGGAGGAAGAACAAGTAACAACAGACTGAAAAGAAGGATACCTTAAAAAGTTTAAGAAGAAAGATCTAAGTAGATATGAGAACTAAAAAGGCATCACGCTACCAAAAATGTCGGGTACTTTTCAATAGCGTTACTGAACCGAATGAAGCATCCGATATCTTTTCGAATAGGATATTAAAAAGCTAGTTTTCGTAGGAATGGATGGAATTCATCATCATAAATCAACTTTCCTGACTACAAAAAGGCATTCACCGACCTGGTTTAAGCGTCGAACATTCATTTTCCTAACATTATAAACAACAACCACACAACGAGGGCAGCGAATAAGACTTGCATGGAAGTGGCTATATATACGAGAGAGGAGATCCCCCACCCTCGGCTATCAGCCAACGCCAAAGTCAAAATTTTATACTTTAAGGTTAAAAGTCCTGTTTTTTATACCAGCCCATCATCTAGAAACCATCAACAGCACCATACTCTAATAGAGATCAAACTAGTTGCCATTTGAAGGAACTAGGAAAATATGTTGAAGGTAAATAGAACACTTTGCTGAAACCATCGAACTGTATCACCAGAGAATCGCAAACCAAGAATCCTTAAACCAAAGAGGGAGATATTTAGTCTAATTCGGCCAATTTTTTTAGTAGCCTCAGCTTCCACAACAAACGTATACGAATTTATAGTTTGATGCAGATAAAAATGTATCAATTATTAACGTTTCAGACCATCCCATAACAGACCATATCAGAAAGGAAGGTTTCATAATCCGACGAGATACAAGTACGTACGTACACACATCAGTTCAGGTTTCAATACTTCATGTATTGACCTGCCATCATTACCTAGCACTCGTTTCCTAACGACAGCATTGCTTACTCGGTTGTCTCAGTATATACGAGCAATGCTTCGAAGACATCTATAATCGTATACTGATAACCTACGAATGCCTTCTACTCCCATCGACCATGTTTTGCAGGACAGTGTTCGCACTAAGGCATGATCTGAATCTAAACTTTTGTCCCAGAACGAGCGGCAGTCCTCTATCGAACCTCTCCATCGGTGGCTGATGGCAATTTGATCTAGTTGGGGCCAACATTGAGACGACTTTAGGGGTCGCTAGGTCGAAAGATGTTTTTCCTTATGCCTAAAGTTAGTATTTGCTAGGAATAGGCGGTTATCTGAGCATACTTGCAACAGACGGTCGCCTTTGTCCGTTCGATATGCAGCGACAACATAACATCCACCTAGGTGTTTTTCATTTTCACTCAGTCTATCTACTTGCGCATTAAAGTCACCAGCCATTATTACTACATCTGAGCGCTTAGCTTTTTGGAGGAGGTCCGAAATCTTTCTGTAAAACTCATCTTTAATCTCGTCTGAACTGCAGTCAGTGGGCGCGTGGATAGATACGACGGAGAGGCAAAGGCGACTGCCCTAGTCTTTTCTGTCCAGTTCACTCGGACAACGCACAAGCGACCGTGTACTGGGATCCAGTCTTAGAGAGCTAGTTCTGCCCAACGACTCAATGCTATACCTACACCAGCAAGACCGCGAGAAGCGCCATAAGGGCTTCCAGATAAACGAAGAGTAAGACGAGTTGCTTCTTTATCTTGACATGGAGAGGTCAAGTGAATGACGCCACTTGGATCTTGTATGCGCGTTTCCGAGACGCAGCATACATCGATGACGCGAGATTATAAATGCCTAGCTAAGAAAGCCTGTTGTCCTATTTGACACAATGTCCGTACATTGAAAGCTTCAACATGTAGTCTAGAACGGGGTTTCAGGGACCAGAAATGATGTTTCGCGAACTTGAGTCGTTTGCATTAGCAGTGTAGGTTGTTCAAGGGATGTGAGACGTTTAGTCGTGGAGATAAGGGGGATGTTAAAGGATGTAGGAAGGGTTTGATTGTGACCGATTCGGTCTCGTGAACTGGTACAGGTATGAGGATGGATGTCACTTCTCAGCTGCCCATACCGTGGGTGTTTCTTGAAGAAGCTGAAAAGGAAGGTAGATCAGTGTTGATCTTAACAACCTGGGAGCGTGACCGCAGAGCCCTAAGGACAACTGCTTGAGGCCGGTCACACACGGCCTTTTTATGAGAAGTTTTCGAAGTGTTACCTCCGTTCTTGTTTGTAAGGCATTACCGCCGGAGATGGAAACCCGTGTGGTAACGTGAGATGTGACATTTTTAAGGTCGACCTTTTCTAACCCCTTCCTAGTGAGAAGGCAGCATAGCTGTAGATGTTGGTTGTCCGAGGGAAACATCTTACTGCTGCCACACCTCTCTTTGGTTAGCAGTACGACTTCGCCCTGAAGTTTGAGTAGTTTTTTCTAGTCTCATCGTTCTCCAGTCGATCTGCCTGGCATGGTAGAACTTACAGGAACATATGTTCCAGCCAATATAGCTCGGTTGGGTCAATATGATAGACAAGTCAGACCACTACTCAAGGTAACAGCTATAGTTGGGCAAACGGAGGAATAAATCAGGAAGAAGCGCTGGAAGTGGACAGGACACAGTGAAGAAGGCCCAGGACAGAGAAGTTTGGAGAATTCTGGCCGGGGGCCTAAACTCTATCAGGAGTAATAGGCGTAAGCATGTAAGTACTGATTTGAAATGTGGTAATACTGACAAATACATTTGGAATATGAACGACCATGGAGAGTAAGAGGCTGATCATATGCTATCTAGGAGTAACCTAGTGAAGAGCCATCCGTACCTTCAACAGGAAATAGTGTAGTTTTAGAAGCAATATTTCTACCCAGTCCTTCATATAGCAGAACTCCTAAGTAGCTAGATGAGCTAAGAACTAGAAAAACATTCTAGCCATGGAACAGTCCTGTTTAAATAGTACTTTGTTCGATTTTCTTCAATGATAACTACAACTAACTAGAAGTACTAATTTAGATTATATTCCTTCGAAATGTGCATACCGACCGGATGAGTAAAATTAGAGAAAATAAACACATTGAGGGGATGAGCGTGAAGAATAGGTTGGATTATTTATCAGTTATAGTACATAAACATCCATTTTGAGATTTCGCAGGACGACCATCGAAATAATATTTTGTCTGCCTTGAATATGATCCGTCTACATAATACAGCTAATATTCTCATGCTACTTCAGTAACCTGGTTATTATAACATATTCACAAGTATTACTAGAGATTGTTTGTTTTGATGATCAGTATCGCTTTGAAACTATCTGAAAACTGTGGTTATGTCATCACACCGAATGTTAGACAAGCGTATATGGAGTATATCTATTAAAACAGTAAATCTCTAAAGACACGTCGAGAAACTTAGTACTGTCAAGCGCATTATAATAGCCGCAGATTTTCAGAAAGCTAGTGAAAACCATTTTTGTCTAGAATATTTTGAAAACCAAACTAAGAGACGACGAATTAGTAGCAATGAAACCAGGAAAGAGTAGTGGATTATTTAGGAATTCCTAAATAACGACAATACGTCTACAATATCTATTAAAAAATAAGAAAACGAGAAAAAAAATTGAAAAGAGTTCCCAGTGATAATTAACTTACGCTGCGATTGCTTCCACTGTTGGATTGTAGGTATCGCCTTTGACGCATGAGACATTTCGCATGCAGGCCAACTCAGTAAGTGCGTCAGAGCACGCGTTTGCAGTATCTGCATCGTATTGGAGGGCAATTAATTGTTTGAAATGATTAAATAAATCAAGAGAAGCGGACTTCTTCAAAGGTATACTCAGGAAATTCATAGCCCGAACAGTTGAAATGTCTAACAAATAGCCCGCCAAACGAAGGTCAATAACTGCCAATGTATAAAATCCAATATTTTTTCCGCAAGCTAGTATGAACCGACTCATTTCAGTGCATTCAGTTCCTGTTATTTCAGTATGGTTCAATGTATTTAATAGTGTCCAGTGAATAGTTTGAAAGTCACTCGACTTTACTAATTCTAGTCAGCTTCAGTTGTTTGTCAGTTTGTTAGTCCGTGGTTGCAACGGATCTTAGTGAGAAAAAAGGGTCCCCGAACCTGAGATTCCGTTATATAGTTTGAATTGGTGAAGAGGGTTTCAGTTGTTATAAAGCCGAGAACATGCCCCGGAAAGACATTAGAGAGCAGTCTCTCACTGAGGAAGTAAGTCGTTTGCGTCATGTGGGGCAGAGTATAGATAACGTGACATTTCGACTGTTTTAGATTTAAACCGTTTTTCACTGCCCATTCCTTTTGAAGTCCAGTCTAATCCTCTCCACTTCTAACGGACCTCCAGATCTTAGCATCCTCTGCGTAGATCAATGCCTCCGGGAGAAATTTGTCTTACAGATCGCCGATGGATATCAGTAAGAGAAGTGGACCTAAGATGGTCCTCTGTAAGACTCCCGATGTTGAGACTCGCCAACTTGCATGCACTCTACATACCTTGATGCGAAACATTCTATTCTCAAGGTAGTTCCTGAGCCAAAATGGAAGTGAATCAGTGAAGCTCATTTCTACACTATTTTTATGAGTTTATTTCTATCGAATCTCTTCTATTCATGTTTGCCCATTCGTTATCTTTCTACTGACTTGCCTTTACTAACTTACATAAACTCAGGTGTACAGTATGTGATCTGTTGCATAAACAAAAAGGTCTGAGTAGTCATACATCTATTGTTTTAATAAAAAGTATCCGCTTAGTCATGGTGTTATGATCGTTGTCGGATAAGTAACTCGATGCCTTGGCCTGTGAGCTTTTAATCTTCGGCTTCACAAGATCATACTAATGTTTATGCTGAGTTGAGATCTTAGTATATGTTGGCACAGTACCTCTTCTGGTATAACAAATGGCGATGTAGTAGAGTTGTCATAATGATCATCAGCTGGTCCTAGCGTAATTCATGGATGAGGTTCAGGGTTTATAAGGTAAGTGTACGAATGTTCAGATAATCCCAAATCTTTTCGGCTCTCCATTCTCACTTTCTCAGAAGCTGTTAAGCTATTACGTCCCCAAAAATATAATAAAGAAACGCTTGGCGCTCTCAAAAGAAGCTCCAAGACAGACAGGCGTACATTATATCTGAATAAACGCATGAATAAACCAAAAGATATTCAGTTCCTTATTTACAGCGACAGTCTATAATGACCCAACGAATACATGTAAATTGTCTAGCAACTTCGCAAACTTTGGTAAGCAGAAACCTGCTACCCTCGAAGACAAAACACTAATACCCAATAGCTTTGTAAGCATATTTTTTAGTAACAAAAATATATCTGAATTAATTAAAGGTCTCAAGATCTGAACACACGCAGAAACTGAAGGTATCCCTTTAATGTTATCGAAAAGATGTAGCAATGACTACTCACCTATGTTTCTTAAGATATTTCGATGACATCAGATACAAACGGCTACCCGAGTCAAAGAAGTCAAGCTACATTATCACGCAATACAAACCTAAGGACAGATCGAATCCTACTAATCACAGGCTCATTATTATCACTCCAGTTATGTAGACAGTTTTAGATAAGATTGCAAACAGCGGATTGACCGGATATATACCAGTTCAAAATGTTAATTATAAATCACAACACAATTTTTTTGGAATTTAGTTGACGAACGATTTGCCATATTGGTTTCCTTGAAGACGAAAGGCAGTGTCGCGAATCAAGTAAAATGGCGTTAATACTTTGTAAGACATATCTATGGCGTACCTTAAATTATCACAAAGTGAATCATACGATGAATTATATTCCATGACTTAAATTATTCTTCGATGTTTAGTACCAAATTACCCAAGTCAACCCGAAGACACCAGCACCTGAGTAAATTAGTTTGGTTATGCGTGCGGGTGTACTAGGACCTCTTTCGTTTTTAATACCCATCAATAGAATCGGTGGCAGATTCACCTTTGCTGATCAATTAATCCAGGCGCCTACACGTTCAGAGTATTACGCCAACCCAATGCCAGCTGACGGCTTAGGGAACATCCGTATCACTCCTGACCTAGTATTAAGGAAACTAAAATCCTTACGCCCAGACAAGTCACTATGTTGTGACAAAATCCGCCCTATGTTCTTGCAACAGTGTGCTGAAGTCCTCTGTTCACCGTTATGCAACCTGTTCAAGCATTCACTGGAGTCACACCAATTCCCAGCTGAATGGAAACAAACTACTCTCTCCAATCTTCAAATGAGGAGATAGAAAGGACCCAGCCTGTTACAGACCAGTCGCACTACTACCTATATTATCAAAGGTTATGGAAGGACTAGTGGACGAACAAATGAGGGAGTACATGGATAAGAATAAAATACTCCATGAAGCTCAACACGGGTTTCGGAAAGGCAGGTCGTGTGCATCTAATCTTCTCATCCCATGGGACACTTGGACATCCTGCTTGGACCGTAAAATACCGGTGCACGTAATATTTCTCGACTTTGCAAAAGCCTCTGACACAGTACCCCAAGCACGCCTAATCGAAAAGGTTGTGGAAATGGGCTTCACTGACCCACTCCTACTTTGGCTCAGAAACTACCTTGAGAATAGAAAGTTTCGCACCAAGGTAAACAGAGTGCACGCGAGTTGGAGAGTATCCACATAGGGAGTTTCACAGGGGACCATCCTAGGCCCACTCCTCTTCCTGATATTTATTAACGACCTGCTAGGGTCAGTTAGCTCACCGGCATTGATCTACGCAGACGATGTGAAGATCTGGAGGTCTATTAGAAGCGAAGAGGACTCGACTGAGCAGTGGAAAACGGTTTAAAACTCAACCAACCGAAGTGCCACGTCATGCATTTCCTGCCTCATATGACGCAAACGACCTATACTCTCAATGGAAGTCCGCTCCCTAATGTCTCCTCAGAGCGCGATCTTGGTTTAATAACCACAGAAAGCCTCCACACCAGTCCAAACTATGTGGGGGATGTAGCCAAGGCAACTGCGACTCTTCACTTTATGCGAAGACAGCTTGGTGCTATCACCCCGGTCCTCTCTCACAATCTTCACTACCAAATAACAAACTAAATTCATCCGTATATTACTCAGTTCTGAAATTTTATTCATATTATCATTTTAATTTTATCCTTATTATCCTTATTACTCTCCACATTGCAACTAACTGATCTCCTGTTTGGTAATGTGACGGCTTCTGATATTCAGAAACCCTACTGCCCTGAAACAAACGTTTCATTCAAATCCCGAGCCATCCAAACTCACAACCAACTGCCAACTGACTAAAATTAGAAAGTCGAGTGGCTAGACCTCCATCCATTGGACATTACCGAACACCTGGAACCGTTCCGAAAGAACAAGAATCGAGCGCGAAGAAATCAAATTGGTTTACACTAGCTCGTGAAAAAGATATTGGATATTGGAAGGAATATGTTAACAGACGCCAATGACCTAGTCCAAACATTCCGCACAGATGGATTGACTACCATTGACAACTTAATTCACCGAAAATAAGATGAGGTCGTGTTGTAGTGTTAAAACCATAAATTTTGGTCGAATATTAAAAAATGCATATACTCAGTATAACATGAAATAAATAAGGACTCTATTTCGAAATCAATAGTAACCCAAGTTTTGCATGCGATGTGTGAGCCCTGTCTCAATATACTTTGATTGTAACTTTTTTGCAATACATAACACCAACTAGTTCGAAGTCCTGTAAACTTGTAAGTTATATAATTCGTAATTTTCACTGATACTAACTTTCACCGTTTCTTAACTCTATGGAAACTGCATGAGGCTTGCAGGATGTAGCAACAGCAGTCCACTTTTATAACGAATTATCCACAAGACACATCATCTTTTTGAGTTGCGAAGTTCGGTTGAACTACTAATACTTCTGTAATCATGCTTCTTATACAAAGCGCGTTTTAATGCATCAATCAAACTAAGGAATTCAAATTATGGAAAAATGAACCGCAGAGGAGGCAACTATGCAGTTGTCTCGCGAGCTAATCCGCACAACCATATTGTCTGCTATGAGGGCAGCCTTGTTAAGTGGCGTGTCCTCACTCAGAGCCGTGATCGTAGGCTGCATATGTTCTGGTAAAGCCTCGAGTCACGATTCCCTGACTATATCACAGTCGGCTGTCAGGTGTCCTGCCAAGGATTGCAAGCGCGTTAGGTGGTGGCTGGGTTTAGCACCAACCATGGGGTGACATGATGACAGTGTTCTCAAGCGTTCCCCCCTCGATGAGAGGAAATGTCTGAGAACTGCCGGTTTTAGACGACTGTATTTATGAGGCACAGTAGAACTGAGAATTATCTAACGAACAGCGCCTGTGTGGTCCCCAGAGAGAGACCCCAGGGCACAGGCAAACATTTGTCTCTGGTTCGTGATGCGGAGGATCCTAAACTGAGATTTCAGTGCCTTGAACAAGACCTCCGGGTCATGGGGGATAAAAGTGTCAGGTCGAAAATTGAGGAACTGTATCTGGGAGTCCTCTAATACAACAGTTAAAATAGTACGAAAAGTGGATGGAGAAATGACAGACCCAACGTATTTAATGCATGTTTATTGTCATCGCTCACTAATTCAAGCGCAAATGTTAATTAATTTTCTTCGCGCGGTTACCAAGTTAAATCCCGATAGATCCAGAAATCAAAACGCTAATAATTTCTGGGTGAAGAATTATATTGTTCCGTGGTCTTGTGATATCGAAATAATATCAAGACCGGAATAAAGAAGCCGCTAACAACCACCGAGGAGGGAAGCGGAATGGGAATGAAACGCTTGTCTCGTGAGAGATAGTCTTTGGTGCAGATAAACAAAAGGAATAGAATATAATACTGTGTTATCTTCGTGAAAGTATACCACCACATGTCACTAACAATTTACTCTTAATTGAAACAGTAAACAATCTTTTGATATGAAACAGCCTTATTGGAAAACTGGAGGACAGAGTAGGTCGAAATAAATAATGACCTTAGGAGTCGATGACAAGTAGGAGAAGGCAGATATACAATATGCTGAAGGCCTTGAGTGAACCAATCAGAATTAGAGTAGCTTCTCACGTATGTTGCGCAAAAATTTAAAGTGACTAGTGAGTTATTATCTATGAAGTAGGAATTGACAACACATGGTCCTTAAAATGCTTGAAATCAACGGACGCCTCTGTCATGAAGCCGAAACGTTCATTTCAGATGGTGATTAGGCTAAATTATCAAGCGTAGCTGTTACCGACCTAGATCGTATGATCATTATCATACTCTGAAGTATTTGATATGATTCAATACGTTGTCAGTGGCGTTTAGTGAAGTTAGATTATATTTTACCTTTATAAATCCCACTCTAAATCTCAATTATAGGTCTCCTAAGTTTGTAAACAGTAGAGTGACAAGCATTGTATCATAGCTGATGTCGGTTTGTGATGAAAACCCTCACCCTAATGTGAAGAATTGGACTCAGAACTCCAGCGAATCTTTTTATACTTAATCCCAAGTCTTTTGCATTGTGACTGACCCCACTTGGTGAGAAAAATTCTCTGATGTGGTAACTGTAATATATGACACTAGCCTGACCATTAATGGGTGAACTTAGCGTTTTCCTTCCACTACAATGAATAATCTAAGATATGAGGGTAAATTGTTCAGATAAAAGTTGTCAGTTCACCCATGTTATTGACTTTCGGTTGCTGTTTGTGTTACAGCTAAGCAGCTTGCTGGATTGTCGATAGGTCGACAGTAAGAAGTGCGTTTGCTTACGACTGCAACTGATCCTGATCCATATTACTGACTGCTGTATCACAAAAGTAATACAGGATTTTCCATCCTAAACGATTCAGGAGGCTCCACCACTCTTTTGAGTGAATTTCGGGAAAAGCCTCAGATGGATGTATTTTAGGTCCTTTGTTTCATTTTCCCAACACAAAAATTTTCGACTTTGTCCCAAAGTTGGGGGTTTGAAGAGTGCCTTCATGAATCGGTCTACTACCCAGACACGTTTCAGTCAGGTTAAAAAGCATCTCTTAATTTAGTTACGCAAATGATAAAGTCCTTTTTAGCAATAACTTGATTCAAATATGTCTAAACATTTTAATTGCACTTCGTAATCCTCTCATAACCAAATGTGATATATTAGTTATGAAGTAGTTGTTCCTTGAGAAAATTAATTAGCTTTGAGTTTTGATCATTTATTCGGTACTAGTATGTCAAAACTTGCGCAAGGTTCCACAGAAATTGTTTGATTCCTTGTTTTTGAGTTGGAGATTCATTTTTGTGGTAAAGGCTAAAGACGCGTGTTCGTTCTTTTCTACCAAGCTACTATTTATTCTGTTGATAAAGTTAGTTAAAGGTGCAGATGACACTTCTCCCAGTAGTAGATTGTAAAAGTTGATTACTCGGTGGGAAAACCTGTCTTAATAGTTGATTCTGTTGGCTCGTGCCTTTGGAACTTCCGTGTCATGTCTCTTAAGTTAGCTTGACCTAATTGGCAGAGAGGATATTTGAAGAGTAACATCATTTCTTGAGATCATTTACGTTGTATTAGAACGAAGTTATAGTCGCTGAAGCCTGACTTTTCTACAAAGCATCAGAAGACATTTGAATGTTTTTTTAAAGACTACTTAACATTACATGTCATTCTCTCTTCAGTGAGCCTTACTGTGAATTTCAACTTGTTTTGTTTTTCCCGTTAGGACTTCCAATGAGTTCGGACAACGTTACTTCCTCAACTCTTCCAGGTTCGTATTTGCTAGCTCGAAGACACTTACAATTGAGTCGAGCAAAGCTAAAAGCAACTAGTCGAGTGTCTGCGTTGCTAGCTGGTTTCGCTATGGTTGCAATCATTGAATTGCAGGTTACTCTAACACTGACTGTAAATAAGTGGTTTAGGTTGTCGTTGGTGAGGGTAAACCACCCGAAGGATTGTTGTTTGCTTTCACGGTTCTTTCATGTCTTCTCGTTGTCGTGCATATCATGGCTGTAATGATAAGTACTTGCATTTTGCCACATATTGACTCATTCACGGTCCCTCAGGATTGTTATTTGATTGAAGAGGCACCACACAACAGATTAAGAACGTAAGATATCATTTATTACATCAGTTATCCACTTTTCCCTTATAGATTTGTTGAAGTTGCGTGGGTATGCAGTACTGTTGTTGGCATCATTTTGTTTTTAGCTGTGGTAACTTTAGCATGCTGGGTTAAATTTTGGTCTGTGAGTAATCTATCTGCTATAGCCGCAACAATTGTTTTGATACCAGCGATGCTCGTTTTCGTTGTCTTCGCTATATTGTTTTATCGTACGCTTACTACCTACAAAGTGGAACGAGCGACAGAAATGATTCGTGATATTGATATGCGCATGTCCTTTCTTAGAAGTGGGGTTCAGAAGATATGTGATGAAGATAATAAACAGCATGTTTAACACTGTATACTTTTCGAACCTTTTCTAATCTATGCTTCTATTGTACTGCCTCCTTGTGTTTCTAGGGAAATATGGATTAAATAATATAATTTTATATCTTAGTCTTTCGGTTATCGAATTTGTTATTTTTACAACTTATTTGCAACATATAGCTTATCAGATCTTTTTGCCATTCCAGCGTTCAAATGGTTATATGAGAATTTTCCACACTTTATTTTGTATTCACCTATTAAGTAGCTTCGTCTGGGGGATATTGTCACGACTTGATTTCACTACTGTTGTTTTTAATAACGAATACGATACTAAAGCCCTAAGTGAGATGAGAAAATATAAAAATTCGCAGACAACAAATGAATAGTAATAAAGATTTGGGTGGTGATCAGCAGATATCTCTAATTCTCGTGAATCAGTTTTAAACAGATAGCCCCTAGCGTCTTGAAATTTACATATTAGAGGATTATGAACCTCATAAAAACTGTAAAATTCTTCCCTGGTCAGTATATCAATTTTAATACTATAAGCCCTCGCTGTTCTAGATACCTTTTCTTAAAATCTTTCAATGGTTGGGTCCGGGTATCTGGATTACGCTCCGACAATCGAAAAACTGGTTTTCTCATAAATACACTCACTATTTACTGTCATAGAGAAAGATATGAGAAGAATGAATAAAAATTGGACAGAACTGGAAAGGGAAGTCCAGGACAGAGTTAGTTGGAGAAAACTGGTCGGCGGCCTGTACTCCATTGGAGGTAACAGGCGTAAGTAGGCAGTAAGTAAGTATTTACTGTCACACTAGCTGATGAAGAATTTTGGAACACATGCCCATGATTTAAACAACAGTTCCTGAGTAGTTAAATTGATAGATAAGCTATGTCCTCGTGAGTCTACTTCTTTCATCATTGGTTTCAGTGACTGTGATCACTCCCTTTGGATAGATTTTAGTTCTCACACTTGCTGATATCTTTCTTTGGTATTTTGATCAGGTATCCTTCTTTCCAGTCTGTTGGTACTCGTTCTTCATCCCAAATCTTGTTAAATAGAATGTGGAGTATTTTTGTAGTTGCTGCGACGTCTGCTTTCATTGCCTCTGCTGGAATGTTGTATGGTCTTACTGTTTTGTCGCTCTTGATTTGTCTGATGGCCATGCTGTTCTTTTTAATTGTTGGTGGGCCAACATTGATTGGGAGGTCTGTCGGTGCTACTTCAATGTTGGGTGGGTTCAGTGGGGCCAGTGATTAAAGAGTTCTTCAAAGTGTTCAACTCACCCGTTTCGTTGTTCTTCAATTTGCCGTCCTCGCTTTTCACTGGTCGTTCTGGTTTACTGTAATTTCCAGCGAGCTTCTTTGTTGTATCATACAATTGTCTTCAGTTTCTTTCCCTTGCAGCCTTTTCCGACAAGTGAACTGAGCCATGTCTGTAGTTGTCGACTACCTGGTTGGAGTCCGCGAGATGATAATAATCGATGGTTAGAGACCCTGAATGACGTGGCTCAAAACCGTTTGCAATGGCGCTGGTGCATTCATTCTTTGTGTTTTCTCAAATCCTAATCCTCTGGATTCTTCAACACCTTTCTAAACTTATCTCACTGAATCATACTTATTGAATAATATCTTCTAATCCTAACCTCTCCGATTACTTCTAATACCTTTACTAGATCTACTACTATTGGATTTGAATTGACAATTATATCTCTGTGCTGATGTGGTATGGCAACATGAACTAATGTACTTACGTACGAAGTTCTACGTTGCATCTGACTGACTTTCCACCATCATCGCTAGATCTTCCACATATTTTCAAGTTCATTGACTTTGATGCTCTTCTTCACTTGCTCGTTTGCTTCGGTGTATTCAGCTTGTGTATTGGCTTTCGCTGCATTTGTTCAGCTGATATTGATCGCTGCCTTCTTGTTCCTCCTTTCTTGAATCCTATCCAGTGTATCAGCGTTGATCCATTCCCTATGATGGTTCTTCTTGTAGAATCTCCTGACATGTTGAAGTGATTGCCTCCTTGATCTCTTTCCAGTTGTTCTCTATCTTAGTTTCCTCTCCATTGAGTAGATCGTGAAAGGCCTGGAACCTACTGTTGAGGGCTATTTTGAATTCATTGACTTTACCAGTATCTCGAAGAAAGGGTGGGTCAAGATTTTGTTATGTTGTACGCTCAGTTGTCCAGTGCTTCTTGAGTTTTAATTTCATCTTCACCTCTATCAAGTGATGATCTGAAACTATATTGGCTCCCCTCTTGGTTCTCACGTCTTTGTATTGATGCGGATATGGTCGATTTGGTTCTGTGTAGTGTGATCCGGTGATACCCATGTGAATTTGTCTATGCATTTACGTAGGAATACGGTGTCGCCTATGATCATAGGTTTACAAATCTCTCACCGTTTTCGTTCCTTTCTGGGAGTCCACGTGGTCCCATGATGTCTTCATAACTGGTGTTGTACATTTTTAACCTTGGCGTTTAGTTTTCCCATCAGAATGGTCAAGTTGTTTGTTGGGTATTTCTCGACGATTGACTGCAGCATCTCGTAGGATCGGTCTTTATCGTTTTTATCGTTATTTTTAGTAGGCGCATAGCATTGAATGATATTCATTGTAATTCTCCTTTTCTTTTTTTTTGAAGGAAGGTTTGGTGATACTAGGTCCATAAGGTTCTCATCGTTTTAAGAGCTTGATTAGCAGTTCCTTCTGAAGTCACGAGGCCGATGCCCCTTTTGACAACCAGACTCCTCCCACGGTGTGGGCTGCCGGGAAGTAACGTCCGCCCTCATACCCATAAAAGGACACGTTAGAAGAGGCATTGGGCTCGTGACTTATGAAGAAACTCGGTTTTCATAAATAAATAAATATTCTAAATAAAGACCTTCCAACTCTCACGGCAGAGTTTAAACAGCATGAATTATTTTTTTGGTTTTAGATTTTGTAGCTAGTGGGTTTTCTGTGAGATGTGGTTGCTAACCCCATGCCTAAACCTCCTTTATCCTGGCTTGGGACTAGTGATAACCCCAGAAGGTCTCCGACATGGTTCAAATTAGCGGTTAATCACTTCAATACATCATGGTACGTTTCGGCCTGGTCAATCTAGCTATCGTTCAACCTACTAATAGTACTTTTAAGACTATCGACCTCCGACCACCAATCTCCACGTTTGAACCCTTCTCAGTCTATTATTTGTGCAAACATTTAATATCATTATCCCTCTCACTTAATCATCAAGGGTCAATTAAAAGCAATAGCAAAGATCACGCGTCGAGACATGCAAGGGTTAAGGATACGTGACACATATTCCAACCACATCAGTCGACAATAATCCACATTATCATCAACAGACTTGCCCTATCTCTAACTTGTGTTCCCCCCCCCACTGTCGGTTCATGATACGCGAGCCATAGTTCAAAGACACTTATGTTACACGATTCGCGGTTTGTGCATGTCTCCTACTTTCATAGACCATGTTTCATATCCTAAGAATAGTACAAGGCAAATTGCCTCATTTTATACTTCCCATATGGAGAGCAGATAGGCATCTCATTTACAGCACAAGTGACGCAAATAGGTGAAAGCCAAGGGAGCTTTCTGAATACGCGATGAGATTTTGTCAGATATCAACCTGTTGGTGTTGATGGAACTTGCGAGATAAGTAGAGTGGTCAGCATACTCACCTATTTCACTCCTTAACATCAATTAGTTCTTTTGCACCGTTTTGTATTTGGAAGGAGAGAAGCCCATAACGAACCTATTTACTATGCATTTTGTGACCATTTTTGTCATCTGTCTATTTTGAGTTTAGTAAAACTGATGGTGAATCAATCTGGGGAATTTTAAAAGAAATCCATAGAATATGTTGGTCAACTGATCACCATTGTCCTTAAAGACCTATAGAATTAGCCTACCAGTTCATGCCATTTTCGTTTGTTCCAAGTTGGTTATGACGTTTTTGACCTTACTAAGAGTTAGGGGACTTGTATTAATTTATCATCCAAGTTGTGTGGAGATGGTGCAACTAGAGGGTGGTTAGAAACCAGTTGAATCGTACTATGAGATATTTTTCCCATTATTCTAATAGTCTGCAATGATAATTGGTCACGATTCCGTTTTTCATCCCACTAACATTTAAATTCTTGTACTTGTCCTTCTATGGAATAAGTGTGAATGGTTGTGAGGTGTCATAATTCGTCCCTCCCTTCTTAATGTATGTGTTCATTGCCCACCACTTCTCACAATTGCGAAAACTTTATGTCAGTTTACATGTAAGTTGTCTTCGATCTTGATCGTGTTCGGAGTCAGAGGTTATGAGCTTTAGATTAACTATCACTTCAGTAGACTCCACTGAAATCTATTGGTTTTTCTCAACCTTTTAGTTTAAGTCATTGATAAATTTGGTTCATGTTTCCACAACTGCTTTTAGGTTTGTTGCCACTCTACGACTTCATGAACATAACTTTTATGAACGACTAGCTGCTTCTTTTGTAGCTCCTGAAATATAGTTTTGACTCCTTAGTT
This sequence comes from Schistosoma turkestanicum, assembly GCA_944470395.2. Taxonomy (NCBI): domain Eukaryota; kingdom Metazoa; phylum Platyhelminthes; class Trematoda; order Strigeidida; family Schistosomatidae; genus Schistosoma; species Schistosoma turkestanicum. Next base: position 30,617,116 of record OX103973.1, read on the forward strand.
GGACTTTAAAAGGTTTGCTTGACTTTTTGTCATTCAGTATGAAATGAGAGTGCATTTATTTAATGCACCATGATGAGAATATGAAAAGGCTGCAGAACGGGCGGTAGTCTTACACTAAGTCATTTGATCAATGAATGGTGGTGATGTAATCTTCCTTCATTCGTCGTTTAGTTCTCTTTGCGGGTCCACATATCAGCTGATCATATATATCTTGACTTCTTTCATAATCGTTCATTTGAATGGATACATTATTAACTGAATGGTTAACTAGTTTTTGTTCGAAAATTGTATCTTAGTACTAATATGGTTGTATTGTATTGATTTTCAAAGATAATCAGTTTTTTATTGTTACTTAGGATCCTGGATTTTGAGTAAATGCTATTTTTTTATAGGTAGATTTATTGTTTCGAATGTGAACAGTTCGATTCATAAGTATTAACTAGGTTCTATTGCACAGTAATGGATAATTTTCAACATTCATTTTTTTCTAATTTCTTCATTTCCAGACTAACTAGGCTTTTCTCCATAAAAATGTCCTCTGCTTTTAGTACGAAGGATTTAAATCATTTTGAATATGTTATCGTTGGAGGTGGGATTGCTGGTGTTGTATGTGCTGAAACATTATGTGAACTTTTAAATCCGAGCAAATTTTCTGGAACCCTTCAGTCACCATCAGAACGTTTAGACGATGTACCTAAACGTGTAGCATTAATATCTGCTTCTAAGACTGTGAAAACCACAATCAATCTATGTCGAATAAGCAACCTGATTGAAACTTTCGATGTTGAGGAGAAATCTACTAGTTCCTGGTCAGAAATGTGGCCTGGCACGCTGACTGTAATTTGCGACACAATGATAAAACTAGAGTGAGTTCTATCTACTTGATATTTTATACAGATTGTTGGTATTAGTTATGCCAGGCGTTAAACAATTTTGATAAGGAAAATTATTAAAATGTAAGTTTGATACTGGGCTGTGGCTTTTAAATATCCTTTTATCGTTCAATTATAACAGTTTTACATTTTCAATTGGTTAATCTACTATATTTCTGCACATTTTGGTAGATTAGTGTATCTATTTATTAACTGACTGACAAGCATTTGTAAAACAAAGTATGTGAATAAACAGTGTCATCGATTAAGTAAATCCAGATTTCTCATGCTACCTAATCCGATATTTATTAACTTCATTGATTAGAGTTACAACTTGTTTGAAATATACGTCATCCTTCACTTTTCACCTACCACAGTTATAATCGTACGCAGTGGTTGATATCTTTTAAGAGTAAGGATTACATATCTGAGCTAGTTGTGATAAAAGGTTACAGCTTTGTCAAGTGACTTACTGCTGTTAACAGTAAATTATCATCCTACTTCAAACTTATTTCGTTGGTGTTTACATGAAGCCCAGTGACACTAGATACATTGGTGGCCAACAAAACCTAAACATTTATTGTATATCATTTCGATTGCCAGATTGTGACAATACCTTTTTTTGGTGCATGAATACGTTACTTCACTGATCAAACCAAATTACTTTAGACACTTCTTTGATTACCTATTGTGACTACCACTACTGGTATCCAGTGTACGAGAGCTAGTTCTTCCTTAGAACTCAGTGCAATACCTACACTAGCAAGGCCATGAGAAGCAGTAGTAGGGCTTACAGATACACGGAGTGTAAATGGAGACGGTTTTATCTCTGGACAAGGTGAAGTCAAATGAATTATTCTACTCGGATCATGTATGCGCGTTTCGGAGACCCAGCATACATCGACGGTGCAAGATTCTAAGGTCTTAGCTGAGGAAACGTGTTGTCCCAATTCTCACAATGCCCGGACATTAAAAGCTGCAACATATAGTTTAGAGCGAGGTTTCAGGAAACCAGGAATAACGTTTCGCGTACTCGAAACGTTTGCATCAGCGGGGCGAGATGTTAAAGGAATGTTAAAAGCGTTAGTCGTGACGATAAGAGATTTATTAGGAGGTGTAGGAAGGTGTGTGATTAATTTGGTCTCGTGTGCTGTTACAGGTATGAGGGAGCATATCACTTCCCGGTTGCTCAAACCATGGACGGGTATTTCTTGATGAACCTGAAAAGCAATCGACCTGCATGGCATGGTAGAACTTAAAGGAACATGTGTTCCAGCCAATATAGCTCGTTTGGGTCATCTTGATAGGCAAACCCGACCACCACGTCAAGGTAGCATTTGCAGTCGGGTCCAGGCAGACTAATTTAGAGAGGGCTTGACCGGAAATGTGCTATTCGTATCTTTACTATCGATTGTATCTGGGAGTGACTACGTAAAACTACACTCACTCGTTATTAATGACTAGCTAACTGTCCACAGTAAGGATAGTGGGTTTACAGCTTATGATGCGATCGGTGAGAGATAAATCTAAAGATAACTGTGACACACACTGAATACTCGCGTCGTATGTTAGTATGAAGCTGTTATTATTCATTTATCTTCTCTACAGCACAAAAAGTAGTGTATTTGCGATAATTGCTTTACACATTATTAATTTGGAAGCGTGCAAACTAGTGTATAGATCTGTCTAACATTGTTCCAGTACTTTTTTCAATATGCCTACGGGTCGAAGTCCTAAAGAGTGATTCCTTATAAAAACCATCTGCTTCGCTCCGGTCAGAAATGACTAGCAATGACCAATCACAGTGTAATCTATTTGAATCGATTGCTAAGTCGGTGTTGCTGTTAATAATAATCATAATAAATAATATTAATAAATAATAGCAGTAATAATAATAACTGTTTGACCAGACAGCATATTTCCTGACGTTTAGAGTTAGTTAGTTATACAATTGTTTACTATTTTCTTTTAATTTTTCGGAATTCAGCCCTTCTAGTCATACTGTTTACTTGCAACAACGTGGTTATGAGAATCCTATATTTTATGATAAATTATGTTTAACGACCGGCGGTGTTCCTCGACTCATTGATCCAAAAAATCCATATGTTATCGGTCTAAGGGATACGGAAAGTATCAAAACATTTCAACATCGTCTATTAGGTAAGTAAGTGTACATAATTCTCAATAGGATTGTACTAAAATTCCCATTCGTTTACCAATTTTATCATTGATTGATATCATGTACACGATTTAATCTTATTGTGTGAAAACAATGACATAATGCAGCTATTCAATAACGATTAGCTAGCTAGAACTGTGACCTATTTGATCTACCTTGTAGACCTACGTAGTATTGAGTGATCATTGCTGAAAATTAATATACATGTATATCAAGTTTGATTGTAATAAGTAGTTTTTGAATATTACAGTAGTTTCATTTGCATAATTTAGAGTACTAGTTGTATTACTGATTATTGAGAATGGATGTAAGTATTTTGACTGTTTTGGTTTCGCATCAACTTGCAAACCTTCAGATTACTTATGTACATCGTGAAATGTGATATATCATGAGGTAATAAACTTTGTCCGGTTTCTGTTAATTATCGAATTAAGTTTGGTGACTGGATCCCTGTATTCTGTTTGGATGTCCTACCCCTGCCAATGAACCTCACATATCGGGCCATCAGTACTGATGAGACAACCGAGATGAGTGAGGCGGTTGACACGCTCAACTACTTCACTCCTTATCACTAGTTCAAGCCAACTCTGAAGCAACATTTTGCGTTTGGAATGGGCGAATCGCGTCCACTACATAACTGTGTTGTTGCTTAGGTTGGTCAGAAGACTGTGTAATCGGTATATTGTAGGTGAACAAACGAGTCTCGGGGTAAGTGGTTATTAAGATGTGTAGGAAGAATTTGAGTGAGACTAATTCGGTCTCTTGTGCTGTTACGCATATGAGGGTGATTGTCACTTTCCGACTGCCCACACCAGGGAAGGGTATTTCTTGATGAACCTTGGAAGGAAATCGGGTTAGTGTTGATCTTAGAGACCCAATAGCGTTACCGTGGAGTTCAAGGGAAAACTACTTGAGGACTGTCACGCACAGCCCTTTTATGGCATGTTTCGGAACTGTCATCCCCGTTCTTCAACTGGCCTTAGCTCGAGAGACAGATGTGGCGTTTTTAGGGTTGTCTTTTTCTAACCGCTTCCTTCCGTTGTGAAAAAGTCGCAGCGCTGTAGATGGTGATTTTCCAAGGGAAACGTCTTACTACTTCCACACCCCTCTACAGTCCGCAGTACGACTTTACCTTCAGACTTTAATTTGTTGGTTTTAGTCTTACCTTTCTCGAATTGACTTGCCTGGTATGGTATAACCTGAAGGGATGTATGTTCCAGCCAATATAGCTCGTTTGGGTCATCATGATAGGCAAACCCAAACACCACCCCATATTAGCAACTACGACCGGGGTTCGCCAAGTTCATTAGTCGACCGTTTGCTTCTAAAGAGGGTCAGCTTCATTCACACTACATGCATGGACTACTGAGCTAGCCGCTGCATTAGCGAGTGCCTATCTGTACTCAGTAGCTCTTTAAATCATGTTTTGAGTTTGATGTAAAAGGCACTGAATTCGAGTCTCTAAGTAATCATCAACATCAAGATGCATTTAGGTTAAGCTGAAAAGCTCCAAATAGAACGAGATGCGTGTCTATTGCTTTACTAGTCTCAGTCCATCTATGTGATGAAAATTGTGACCAACTGGCTATTATTGAAGATCATCACACTTACTGTAGTATATCTCATAGTCATTCTGTCTCTTTTCTATTCAGGCACTCGTCGTATGATATTGGTTGGAAATGGAGGTATAGCAACGGAGATCGCGCATGAAGTTTCTGGTTGCCAAATTATCTGGGTTATCAAAGACAGTAGCATTAGTACGCCATTTCTTGATTCAGTAGCTGCTACGTTTTTATTGGAAGCAAGGGAAATCACAAAGCAAAACGATTCTGTAAAGAAGGAAGCCGAAGCCAGTTTCAAACCATCTGGAGATGAGATCTCAGAGGATACGCAAATCAGACGCATGCGGTATATTGTGGCTGAAGATGATGAATCAGAAAATTATCCAAAAGCCCCAGAAGATCATCTTGTGCTTGTTCCTGATCAACAGCAATCGTATAAGTTGAATGTCAGTAAATCATTAGTCGCTGGTGCTGCTCTAGGTCCAGATTGGGCATATGGACGCAAATTACATGGGTGTCTTGCCAATACCGTTGATGGTAGACTACTGAAAGTATGCATTCATTAGTATTACATACTTAATCTGTGTCCATTTTACTGTTTACAAATTATTTAACAGGATTCCTTAAGCCGAATATGTAATTATATACTTTTAAATAAACAGAATATACCCATTTAAACATAAAATAAGAAAGATTCGTTCAGCAGAGTTCTCTTTTTTCGGTCGTGATCTCTCGTAAAATATATGTATACATATACATACACAGCTATCTATTCCTTTCCTATACTATTCCACATAGAATTTTTAACCCAAGCTGATTTGTTTTTTGTTCCTACGATTCTCCTGATTGAAATTCATCTCGATTTGAACATTGAGCCTTGAACGTTGAGCCTTCCCTTTCCGATTATAATTTCCTTATCAACATTTATAATGAATATTCAAGTCTGCAACAACAACAACAACAACATAATTCTTAATTCTTTTGGGGCAGAGTTTTTTAGGTTTGTGTTTTTACACATTTGAAATCATCAATCAATCATTGTTAGACCACCATTAGAAACCTAAAAGCACTGGACGGCCGTTTCGTCCTGGTATGGGACTCATCAGCAGTGTGCATCCACGACTCCTGCTCCTCGCAGGATTCGAACCCGGGACCTTCGGTATTGTGCATGAACGTCTAACCATTCGGCCACTAGGTCGGCATCCAACGGTGTTAACGTCTAACTCTGATTGATCTACGGATTTCGCGCGACCTCACCCGTTTGTCTTTGGTAGTTACTGCCTACGCCTGACATGGTTGAACTCCATTGGTCACGTCTTCTCAACTAGAACTCCGAGAATTTCCTCACGAAACTAGTCACTAGTGAGCACTGTTACGATATTTTGGGTCAGAGTTTTGGAGGTTTGTGTTTTTACACATTTGAAATCATCAATCAATCATTGTTAGACCACCATTCTTCATTCCCTTAATCAAAATAACATTTTATACTTTTATTAAATTTGCCTCACTAATACCATGTTTAGTTGGATTTTTTTTATTATCACTATGAAAAGAAACAGTATATTTTTTGCGATTGTACTGCTTTGAAAATGAATTCACAGAAAAGAGAACTCTTTGCTGAATCAACCATCCTTAAGTTACGTATTTCTCAGTAGAGTTAAATTAATGCTAAATTACGTTGTTGACTAGTGATATAAGTTGTTTTTTTTTCATCATGAGTATTGTCTTTTTTGAAATATATATGATTTGTAAAGTTCGTTATTAATAAATTCATCAATTAACTACTTCTTACAGGTAGTTTATCAAACCAAAGTCAAGCAGTTTTTATCTCCAAAAGAATTTCATGACTTAAACAGATCAGAAACCTTACCGTTTGCTAACAATAGCAATGATAATAATAGTGGGTCAGCCGTTACTAATTGGCCAGTTTATGTGGAGTTAACGAACGGTGAGATTTATGGTTGTGATTTAGTCGTAAGTGCAGTTGGTGTCGATGCGAATTTGAATCCACTAAACAGGAATGATAACAATGTGGACAATACTACTCATAATAATAATAGTAATAATAATATTACTAATAAAGAAGCTGAAACCATTGAATCATCTGCATTTGGTGCTTTATTTAATTGTGCTTCTATGGAACTTGGTGGTGGTCTCTTAGTGAATGAACAAATGCAAACAAATCAAAAAGATGTGTATGCAGCTGGAGACTGTGTATACGCCAATTGGACATGGTCTCCACATTGGTTTCAAATGAAATTATGGAGTCAAGCTAGACAAATGGGATTCCAAGTGAGTTTTGCAGATTGCTTTCTTGTTGTTACCAGTATACCAATATAATTCTATTGTATTTGCTTCTTTATAATATTTGTATCTACATATTCATAGCAAAACACAGAGAAATTGCAGTTATATACTCAACTCTGATCCCAGTATATTTGTAATTGATTTAGAGGACATATTAGACTCATAGCATTTTATAAAGGCTGCTATTTTCGTTATAGATAATGAACGTATCATTCATATATCGCCTGTATAAATGAAAGACACCAATTTCCACTAAAAAATTAGTATTCTCCAGATTAACCATGAAGTATTTAGATAAGTGAGGACCTAGTGGAATTCCCATTGCAACACTATCAGTTTGTTTGTAGAACCAATCATTAAATCTGAATTATACTTTAAAGTTACAGCGTAGGATTGATTCCTTTAAACAGTACCTTGTAATACCAATATTAATGTTATTTTCGATATATTTGCATAGCGATAAAATTTTTCTTGTAAGAGGCACATTCGTAAAGAGAAAGACTATATACAAAGATTTCATTATCTATCCAGAACCATTGATATCAGCCATTGAATCGACAGAATACACAAAGTTAGTCATGGTATATTTACTGGTCTTATTTATGATCGACCAATCTTTTGGAAATTTGAGTTATATAGTGAGTTGTTCACATAGACTATACAGCTGAGGGAACATATGAGTAGTAGTAAAGAAGAATCTCACAGTCTTAAGTGTTCAAATAACTCACTACAGGTAATTTTTCATTTTTCTGATGATTCTAATTAAATTTATGTTCATTTTAATGAACTGTATTTTCCTTAACTGTTTCTTTGGAAAACTTGCTTGCATAATTTATTAAAGAGAATCATTTATCAATATAATCTTTTTGATCTTTGAGGATAATTATTTTTTGCCTTATCCTACACTACCTAGTTGCTTAAGGTAATGTTAAAAAGACAATATTAGAAATATTTAGACGTTTATCAACTAACAGTTTAGAGTAGTTTTAATTATTTTATTTTTTCTATATACACCTATAACTATTTTCTGAAATCTGTATAAGTTATGCATACTATTTCTTTGGCTAGAATACATAAGTAAAGAATGGAACAGAAGTCAGTGATCTTCACTAATTGTCGCAGACCTACTTAGGAGTATATATTCATTCTTACAATCTCGTAAATTGCAATATTTATTTAATTCTCTAGTTTTTTTTGGCTAATTTTGGTCTTTTATCATTTTAGGCTGCTAAATCTATGTTTTCTCATAGTCAAGGAAACGGCAATATCCCGTTGGATTTTTCTTTTGAACTCTTCACTCATGTGACTTACTTTTTTGGATTCAAGGTAAATTATTTTGATAGACAATCTGTATTGTAATGTGGATATATTCAGTGCATATTTTTATTTTTCTGCAGTCTTATTGTCGTGTTTTGTTTTTATGTTCTACTGGTCTTGATTCACTAACAATTACAAGATGTAATGCGATATACATATTCATTTTGTACGTAAGCTGGATAGAAGAGTTTTAAAAAAAATGTACTAGTTAAGTGACTTGTTTCATTTCTCACCAGCTATTTATATCAGAATTACCAAATCAGTAACTGAATTTTATCAGTCAGTCAATTAGCTACAACGTAGAAGTTCGTAAGTACGTACATCAGTCCAGGTTACCATACCACATTAGCACAGAGAGATCGAATTGTCAATTCACATCCCATAGTGGTAGATGTAGCAAAAAATATTAACGGTAATAGGGAAGTTAGGTTTGAAAGGCATTATTCAAGGAGTATAATCTAGTGAAATCAGCATTAAAAAACACGGATAAACGTGATGATTGATTCAGAGGAATTCAATTTGAGAGAAGATGAACAATGGATGCATCTGCGACATTACAAACGATTTTGAGCCATTCATTCATTCAAAGTCTCTAACTTTCGGTCACTATTACCTTGCCGACCCCAACTTCAAACGACTATGTCGTTATAATAATCTGTCTCACTGATAATTGTGTCTTTACTGGGTAAGACTTTATGTTTTACAGAAATTAGTGTTTCAAACTCTTTATAGGTCATAGCGATACAAACGAATCTGCATTTTCATATGTAGTTGTGTACTGAATGGATTTGTCATGATTTCACTGATTTTACTCTTAACGAATTTATTTTCCCTTATATCTTTCTTCTTTCATACTAGTTGATTTTATCATTAAAATTATTTTTATTAATATTATTTTTGTCTCTTTTATTGAATGCCCATCTGTCATACTTTTCGTAAAGTATGACAACCCTAACCAACAGACTGTCGACGTTAGTCATATGTTTCTGATTTTTTTGCTAGTCAAAGTAAAAATATGATATACTACTAAGCGAAGATGGGCTCGCACTCAACTTACTAACTATTTAATATATAAATTCTTTTCTACCATTGAGTTCTACTCTAGACTTATAGTCTGAATGAATTTTAGTGTTTATGTCACATAAATTGATGATTGTCTGGACTATAGTCTGGTTCTATCTATATTTGATTGTGATTGGCATAACGTGATCTCAATCCTTGAATAGCAGCTCATTGATGGAGTATCCAATTTATTGATAGTGTACAGTACTGTATTGTAGTAAATGGAACATTTTTATTCTGTTGTTTTATCAGTCTCGTTTTTGAATATTTTGTTCACTGTCGTTTCAATCACTTACATGGTTAGATAAGTAGAGTAATGGTATAGTGGTTGTAACATTTGGCTTTTAACCCTACAAGTTGATAGGTTGATCTGTGTCTCACTTGTTTTAGTTTGAGAAGCTTGCTGGTATCACTAGCTTCTATACAGTTAGTTATCTAATTGTCAAGTGCATAAACTTGTACGCGATAAAGAGGCATAAAGTTTTTTGTTGGTTTTCGAGTTTTTAAGCGTTGGTTAGTTTAATGACACAGAAATAAACGAATTTAAATGTTACAAAAATAAGATCTATTTTAAATATATTGATATGTTTTGGGTGTCAGATACAAATAAACCAGTTAAACTTTGCATTGAACATTTTGTATGTTTATGTTAAGTTGATGTTTATCTTGTGACTTGTTAATGTTTATTCTGATTTTCGTTATTTAACAATTTCCTTTCATGTTTCTCCTTTCAGATTGTACTATTGGGTCGTTTCAATGGTCAAGGCATGAATCTGTCTGCATCAGATACATATCTTTTAATGCGTGTTACACGTGGACGAGAATTCATCAAGTGTATTATGCAGTCGGGTCGTATGCAAGGTGCCATATTAATTGGAGAGACTGATTTAGAAGAGACTTTAGAAAATTTAATTTTAAATCAAATTGATTTAACTAATTTAGAAGATCGTCTTCTTGATCCAGATATTGACTTGTCAGATTATTTCGATTAATAATCTACAATGGGCTGGCTCGCTGTTTTAATTTTTTTTTTTAATCCAGATTGTGTTGTATCACCAATTCTTCAGAATGATTTCTTTGTTTGCAGTTGTTTTAATAACTACTTTTAAATGAAATAGTAGATGATGATAAAATTTCATTTCATGAAACGAGAAAGCAAATTTCCAATACTTTTTGTCATTTTTTTTTTGGCAATAAACTAATTGAATTAAGAAATCATACACATAATTCTCTTTATTATCTTGAAAGAGAGCATGAACATAGACTGAAGCAGAATTAGCATGAATGTATTTTACTGCATTTGGTTCGCATTACCTGCATGTTGTTATACTTGTAATATTTAAGTTATAATTATAAAATTGATTCAAATTATTTACATGAAATAGTTTAGTTGAAAGTTGTTCTAGTCGTGCATCAGTATAGTGAAACAAGGATATAAATAAATTCAATAGATGATATATATATATATATATATATATATATATATATATACTTTATACGAAACAACACTCTATAACATTGATGATAACAAAAGTTGAAAAGACTAAAAATAACTGATCAAGTAATAAATAAACACTGATAATAAGTAAGAAAACAAAATGAGTAAAGTGCAGTTAGTCTGAATAAGATTACTTATGTAGAGAAGGCAGTTGAATGAAAGAATTGAACAAAGTTTTATAAAATGTAATGAAGGAAAACTAATCATTGAGGCAAAGAAGATTAACAGCCATCTTCTTGTAAATAAATGAATCAAATTTCTGACGCCTACTAGCTTCGGATTAATTTAGAAGATTAAAACTTGGTTGTTTGAAAGATTTGCAAGGATTCAACTTAATGTCCTGTGTGCAAGAAGCGTTTTGTAATTGTACTGTTTAAAGATGTCCCATCTCTTATCCGAGGGCTTTTTGGAACATATCCTCCTTTTTGTCCGGCCAATGTAGCTGCTTTGATAGGTACATATAGATTTACAGACACGAGAGATGGTGGTTTGTCGAACTTTGACTGACTTATTCAGCATGGTTTTTTTTGCCCAGGTTCAATCACAAACGAGTATCCATTCAAAATTATGTTTAGTAACGTTAAGTGTTCACTGGATAGTCATGAGACAGAAGTTCAGATATTCACTAATTCATCTTTCATTCAGTGAAAAGTGCTTTTAACTTAAGCCTAATTGTATAGTGTTTCTATTATAAACAGATGATTCTTCTAGAATCTATAAAGTCATGTATTCGAAGTTTGTTAGTATCGTAAATCTCTTTATATTCGATACAGTACAGTTAAAAACTAATTCATCATTATATATATTGCTTATCATACTCATTTCTTAACATTTTCATAATGCTCTTAACAAATCTTTCATTTCCTCAACTAGATTTCATCAGTCCACTGACCCTAAGTTGCATTCATGATATATAGAGTTTTTATCTTATTATTATCATGACCTAAACACAACTATACGATTAATGTAGGTATCACGATTTCTGGTTTAAAAAATATCAGTTTCTATGAGATCATTAGTTAAATTTCAATGCATTATTTCGGTCTCAATATTGGCAATGAGAACTGGTATCAGTTAATACCACTGACACACACTAACACAGTGAAATTCAAACTAAACAAGATCAATGCAATCTGTATACAAAAGCAAACATATACTTATTGTTTAAAATTACAGTCAGTTTTCTACAATATAATCGTTTATAAATTTTAATGTTCCAACAAAATAAATTATGTAGGAAAGTATACTGTTCTGTTGTTGTTTTATTACTGTCGTCTTAAGGTATATTATGCCTTTTTGTCATTGTGATTGATCAACTTTTTATCTTTCAGACTAAACTATGATCTGATTATTGTTTAAAAGTATATTGTTGTACTGTACTAATGAATCACATGTATATTAGGCTTGATTTTTTTTTCTCTTTTTTCTTGTTCATCCATCACTACTTCTGTCTATCACTCTCATGTTTCCTTTCGTTCAGTGTTCGTCATTAACTAATGGTGTCAGTAATGTTAGAAAGTAGTTTAACTTCATCGAAATTGTTAAAAGTAAATTTACATGATTGTTAACTAATGAATGCGTGAAAATGTTAGTTATCTGTTTATATTTTGGTTGGGAATTGTCAAGAAAACAAAATTGCTTGAAAAAAACGTTAATCACAAAAAAAATGATTGAACCGATTCGGACTTTGCCCCTGGAGTTGGATGGTCTTCATTTAGAAGATTTATGACGCCTCATAGTGAAAGCTGAATTCCCTCGGGTGTCACGAGGCTGATACCCCGTCTAACAACTAGATCCACCAATAATATAGGTACGTGGAATGTTTACGGGACGTAGAAGATCGGGAAAATCATTCAAGCTGCTAAAGAAACGAAAAAATACCACCTGATGGTATTTGGAATATACCAAACCCACTGAACACAAGCCAGACTAAAAAGATTAGCTTCTGAAGAGATGCTGTTGTACTCTGGCCATGAAGAAGAAAATGCCTCACACAAATAAGCAGCTGCACTGATGCTGTCCGATGAAGCGCACAAAGTACTTATATGATGGAAATCTCATGGACTGAAGATCAGATCATCCATGCATCTTTCAAGAAAAAGAATTAGGGTATTAAAATGAATCTCATCCAGAGCTATGTGCCCACCAATAAGAACAATTAAGACGACAAAGGTCAATCCTATGTGAGGCTTTGGTCAGTCGTAGAGAAATGCACAGCGAAGGACCTGAACATTTTAATGGGTAACCTATACGCCGTGGTTAGAATGAACGACAGTGAATATGAAGACATCATGGGACCACATGGACTGGGAGCAAGGAACTAAAACGATCAGAGATTGGCAGACCTATGTGCCTTCAACAGGCTGATCATAAGCGGCACCATATTCCGACGCAAGCGCATACACAAAGCTACATGGATTACACCGGATCACACTGCACAGAACCAAATCGATCACATCGTCAATAAAAATCCAGAAGAGCCGTGGAGGACGTGATAACAAAGCGAGGAGTTGACATTGCTTCATCTCACCATCTGATGGTGGTGAAGATGAAATGAAAACTCAAGAAGCATAGGACAGTTGGACAAACAGCACTACAGAAGTTTAATACAACCTTTATTTAGAATACTGGATAACTCAAGGAATTCAAGATAGATCTCAGCAACAAGTCTCAAGCCTTGAGCGATATACTCATACTGCATAAATGTGTATGGTGAAGAGCTTGCAGACTCACTCCGGTTGAATAACGGTGTCAGATAAGACTGTTTTCTCTCGCCCTTTCTTCTGATGGTTCACTAGATAATGAGAATCTCAGGGAAGCAAGGGATAGATTGGACAGGTTGGATGCAGCTGAACGACTTGGACTTCACAGGTGATTTAGATAAATACAGGAGAAGCCGGCCAGTGTAGCAACAGTACGTCTGAACATACAAAAAAGAAAAAGCAAGATATTTAAATACAACACAGCGACCACTAACCAAACCACACTTGATAGAGAGTCTTTGAAAGATGTGGAAACCCTTACATACCTGGGCAGCATCATTGTTAAACAACGTGAATTGGATGCCGATGTGATGACACGGTTGGCAGATCAAGGGCATTATTTCTACAATTGGAGAACATCTGTAACTCAAAACAACTATCAACCAACACCAAAGTTAGAACTTTCAATTCAAATGTCAAGACACTTCTCTTGTTTGAGCGGAAACTTAGAAAACTATGAAAACCATCATTCAAAAGATACAGGTGTTTATTAACAGTTGTCTACATAGGATACTGAGGATCCGTTCCCCAGACACTATCAGTAAAAACCTACTGTGAGATAGAACAGAGCAGATAACAGCAGAGGAAGAAATTGGTGAAAAGTGCTGGAGGTAGATAGGACACACATTGCGGAAACCACTCAACTGCGTCACGAGGTGATCCCTAAAGGAAAAGAGGTAGACTAAAGAACACATTAGACCAAGAATTGGATGCAGATATCAAAAGAATGAACAACAATCGAGTGGAACTGGAACGGAAGGCCTTAGACTAAGACGGTTGGAAATTCGTAGTCGGCAACCTCCTAAGATAACTAGAAATTAAATGAATAATAAAGATTAAGTGGATATCCAGAAGGCGTTCAAAATATTTGATAAAAAATCTCTGCTTTCGCTTTTGTTTTCAAAGGTCAATTTGATGATATCAAGCATCATAAACCTGTTTGTTGTGATGATAAAGATTAAATCATAATGATGTTGCTTGATTACGTAACTGCTCGCTTGTTTAATTTGAATTATGGCACTTGATTATAAGTATGAGTAATTTTGACTTCGTGCCCTATTTATATGACACGATATTCAATATTTAAATACATATCAAACTCAGTTACTCTGTTCAGTGTCGTACGATCACAACTTCATCAACTGAAGGACGTTAATCCCTTGTAATAATAATAGTATTACTTGTATACGTAGTCTGTTTACTGAAGGTGAGGATTCACATGTACATTCGTATAGATCATATGTTACTGTAGCTAAAAGACATTAACCGAAAGAAAAACTAGGAAAAAGTGACATCTTGACACGGTGGTCGAGCTTGCATATCATGATGACCCGACCGAGCTATATTGGCTGGAACATACATCCCTTCAGGTTATACCATACCAGGCAAGTCGATTCGAGAAAGGTAAGACTAAAACCAACAAATTAAAGTCTTAGGGTGAATTCGTACTGCTGACTGTAGAGGGGTGTGGAAGTAGTAAGACGTTTCCCTTGGACAATCAGCATTTACAGAGATGCGCCCTTCTCACAACGGAAGGAAGCGGTTAGAAAAAGACAACCCTAAAAACGCCACACCTCACCTTACGACATAGATTTCTGTGTCTCGTGGTAAGGCCAGTTGAAGAACGGAGCGAACCTTCCGAAACATCCAATAAAAAGGCCGTGCGTGACAGTCCTCAAGTAGTTCTCCCTTAAATTCCACGGTAACGCTATCAGGTCTCTAAGATCAACACTAACCCGATTTCCTTCCAAGGTTCATCAAGAAATACCCTTCCCTGGTGTGGGCAGTCGGAAAGTGACAATCGCCCTCACACGCGAGACCAAATTAGTCACACTCAAATCCTTCCTACACATCTTAATAACCTCTTACCCCGAGACTCGTTTGTTCACCTACAATATGCCGATTACATAGTTGTGTTTAGTGAAGACGCTGACAAAATGCAGTCTTCCGACCAACCTAAACAACAACGCAGTTATGTTGTGGACGTGACGTGGCTTGCGTCGGCACCTGAACTAGTGGTAAGGAGTAAAGTAGTTGAGTGTGTCAATCGCCTCACTTATCTCGGTAGTCTCATCAGTACTGATGGCCTGATGTGTGAGGAAATCTCAGCACGAATATTGAAGTCTCGGATGGCTTTTGTCAATTCGCGTCACTTATGGCGTAGGCGGGATATCCGTCTGCTAAACAATGGACGAGTCTACTGCGCATAAGGTCGCTCCGTCCTACTATATGAATGTGGAACATAGCCAGTAAGAATAAAAGATATTCGTGTATTAGTGGTATACGATCATGGTTGTTTCTGAAGCATTGCTCCTATATCCTGTAAATGGAGTAAACAATGCTGGTGTTAGGATACGGGTACTAGGTAAGGATGGAAAATCAATAGATGAAGTATTGAAACTTCATCAACTGAGGTGACTGGAACATGTGTTACGAATGCTCAACCACCGACTGCCTCGTCGATATATGATATATGTGTTGCGGTGTAGGAGTAGGTTGGAAGAAAGCTAGTGTCGACCAAACCAAAACATGGCACAAATCCATGAAGTCACTGACAAATGGACTGAGCCATGACGTATATGTAAACTACCTGTTTTGGGTCTGCGAGACAATAGCAACCGAAGGTTAGAGACTGAATGAATGAATAAATGAATGGCTCAAAATCGTTTGCAATGGAACAGATGTATCCATTCATTGTCTTCTCTCAAATTCAAATATTCTGAACTCCACATCACCTCTATCTCTCTCTTGCTAAAGTTATGGTCACTGAATTATACTTCCTTACTAGTATCTTCGAACCCTAATTGTTCTATTACCCTTAATACATATACTACATCTATTACTATGAGATTTGAGTTAACTATTTGATTTCTGTGTGCTAATGTGGTATGGTAACCTGGACTGATGCACGTACATACGAACTTCTACGTTGTAGCTGACTGACTATCTATCTTGTCAAATTCACTTAATTGAGATTTGGGTATTCGTTTTATCAATCCATTTCAATAATTATATCGATTCACACAACAGTCATAACACAACTACTTCATCTTGTTGGATGTAATAAGTGATGATCTTTCTATGACAGTTAAAATCGGTCACAGGATCAACTGATTCTTCGAATAAAAAATATTGAGATAAGTGGTTCATTGGTAGGGGTAGGATATCCAAACAGAATACAGGGATCAAGTCTCCAAACCTAACTGGATAATTAACAGAAACAGGACAAAGTTTGTTACCTCATGATATATCACATTTCACGATGTACATAAGTAATCTGAAGGTTTGCAAGTTGATGCGAAACCAAAACAGTCAAAATACTTACATCCATTCTCAATAATCAGTAATACAACTAGTACTCTAAATTATGCAAATGAAACTACTGTAATATTCAAAAACTACTTATTACAATCAAACTTGATATACATGTATATTAATTTTCAGCAATGATCACTCAATACTACGTAGGTCTACAAGGTAGATCAAATAGGTCATAGTTCTAGCTAGCTAATCGTTATTGAATAGCTGCATTATGTCATTGTTTTCACACAATAAGATTAAATCGTGTACATGATATCAATCAATGATAAAATTGGTAAACGAATGGGAATTTTAGTACAATCCTATTGAGAATTATGTACACTTACTTACCTAATAGACGATGTTGAAATGTTTTGATACTTTCCGTATCCCTTAGACCGATAACATATGGATTTTTTGGATCAATGAGTCGAGGAACACCACCGGTCGTTAAACATAATTTATCATAAAATGTAGGATGAAATTTCGAGTTGGAAGGGAACTTATGTCTACAGTAAATGCCAAAATTTCACTGTCTTTTGACCTGATAACATAGGCTACTTAATAGCAGAATAATGTTTTTGAAAATTATCTCAATTATTTATTCAGTTTGAATTATTTCCTTCATTTATCAAGTGACAAATGATAGCGCTCAAATTTAAATAAATCATGCTTCCTCCTCAATCAACTCTGTTTGTTAATGCAACATAAAATTAATATATTACTGATCAATTATTAATAATATCTCTCATTCATTTCAGGTGTTTTATTTGTTCAGTGACATTGTAATATAATATTTTCACTAACTGTCTCCTCTTAAAATTAATAAATCCTAATACCTAATATAAATCCGCCAGTAGAACCTTAGGGGCTACTGCCGGTCCCAAGCCCGGATAAAGGAGGAGGGTTGGACATGGGGTTGGCGGCCCCATTCCGTTGAAATCTAACTTGCCAAAAAAACGCTAACCTAAACGCTAATACCTAATATATATTCGCACCACTTTCTGATAAACGAGAAAATAGTCTTTTAGTAACTGCCTTTAATTTGAATAAGGACTAACCGATTAAGTGATCAGTGATCTGACTCCTTATTGGGCGAATAGTCGAGTATGCCATGAAATCAATCTTCCCTTCCTTATATGTATATCATAATTAGGCGAACTAGGTTTGAGCGACGGCGTTAATAAGAAGCCAAATACGGTTTTGCAGATGAATTTCTTTCATGCATTTGTTTAAGCAGACAAACGAGTATCAAAAGCATACAAGTAAAATGAAGCGAAGAAGGTGAGTGAGCAAACTCAATGTGATGGAGTATGATTAAGTATTCAAAGTCAGACAAAATATTATAGACACGTCATAACCGAAGTAAATGATGCATCCACACACTCAAAAAATGAAAACCACCAAGATATGAGCGATTGATTGACAAGGTCAAAAGAGGTATGAACAGTGACTCGGGCACAATAGGTTAATTAACTAGTCCGAAAGCTGGGACAAGCCATGTGGGTTCAACATATTCAGACATAGATAATAATGCAGTCTTATTAAAATAAATGATTGTTTACTACTTCAAGATAAATCTAATTTCTTCATAATCATAGATGAACTGAAAAGTAATCTTTTTCTGGTCTACTCACAGTTCATGTACTTGGAAGAGTATCCATTCAAGAACAGTGTAAGATACAACTTAGTTACTGTAATAAAACAGTGAGAAGACGTGATTGATCTGAAAAATGTGATGTATTTGCGCTGTATATTTTGAAAAATCTGGTCACACATATCTACTTATCAAGGCATTTTATATGGAGATTAATAAAAGGTCAATTAAATAAAAGTTCAAATAAACATAAGGTGATAATTGTAAATAAAGGAGAGAGAAAATTTACGTAATATGGAAAGAATAAGAAAGGGTAGAAAATTGCCACATTACCATAGGCTTAAGGATTACCAGGGTAAATTCAAGGTTATAACAAAGTGTTTCTGCACACATAACGGCGGTTTTAATTTTCGAATGGCCAAGGCCTACATAAACCTCAAAATTCGTCCTTCAACATTTCTATACAATGTTTTGAAGGCTGTCTTGATGTCAATCTTATGCCCCGCCTCAATTATGTGTTTTGCGATCGATGAACGTGGTTTTCTTTTTCCCACGTTTATCGGCTCATCTGAAGTTAATAGATTTCGAAGCCTTGACAAGTAAATATGTGTGACCAGATTGTTCGAAATTTATAGCACAAATACATCACATTTTTCAGATCAATTATATCTTCTCACTCTTCAGTCAAAATTTCCAAAAAGGGACTAATTGTTTTAGTTATTTTAAGCTGAGATTCATAAGTAAATACGAAGTCAAAATGAATCTATGACTAACGTTGTATTAACAGCGCGTGACCAAGTAAATAGTTCAACATTCACTCTATTTATAAGTTAAAACTGGACATGACAGTTGTCATGTTACAGATGTAAAATTCTTTTTCCTAGAAGAAACTTTATATGCCGAAGAAATTTGATCACTATATGATGTCAAAATCCAACCTAAACGCATAGTTTAATGTTATTGCTTAAGTAAACTAGAAATTAGATACTTAAATAGTATTCCCAACTAACAATCATCCCCTGAAAACATACATTAAAAAAAATAAACGATTCTATTTCATTTTGAAATAGTACAAATTCGAAATAATTGATCTGTAATGACAACCTCTGAATTCTGACGAAAAAGAAGGAGAAGAAGATAATTACAAAAAAACGATACAACCGAATTATTGTTTTTAATACTATGGAGATTATTACAGTCAGACACCATACTTCTAAAATGACTGACAATATTTTTTTATAACATGAAGAAACTTAATTTTTTTTGGACATTTCAAGTCGGACAGTTGTGATAATAACAAAATACAATAATTTGTTGTTATCAATGAAACTATTATCCTCTTTAACTGGAACAATGTTCGTTAAATACAAATACAAATTTTCGGGCAGAGTTTTGGAGGTTTTGTGTTTTTGCACATTTGAAATCATCAAACAATTATTGTTCCTAGTGAAAACAGTACTTTTCACTGTTAGGCCTAAAAATTTCAAGTTTCATCAGTCTAATTTAGTTCAAAGTTGAGCAAAATGTCTGGTGGGTATATTGTTCATAGGATTTAATAAATTTAGAAAGACGAGAATCGTTTTCAGTATCACACTGATATTATGCAGATGAGAACTTTTTTCAGGCAGAGTTTGGGAGGTTTGTGTTTTTACACAATTGAAATCATCAATCAATCAATCAATCAATCAATCATTGTTAGATAACCATTAGAAACCTGGAAGCACTGAAAGACGGCCGTTTCGTCCTGGTATCGGACTCATCAGTGGTAGTGCGCATCCACGACTTCTGCGCCTCGCAGGATTCGAACCCGGAACCTTCGGTATTGTGCTCGAACGCATAACCATTGGACCACTGGGCAGGCATCCAACAGCGTTAATGTCTAACTCTGATTGATCTACGGATTATTGCGCTATCTCACCCATTTGTCTTTGGTAGTTACTGCCTACACACGACAGGGTTGAACTCCATTAGTCACGTCTTCACAACAAATTACCTATCTTTTAATTTACACGCACAGAAAGACTATCTAGTTGTTTGTTTTTATTTATCCATAACTGATAATTTCTCCTTCATCAATTGTCAATTTATAGTATTCAGTTTAATAGACAGAACAGCATTTTATGAATTTTGTACACTTCAAAGATAGATTATAGTACATAGTGACTTGGATAGTTTATACACAGTGGTGATATCATGAGAAGCTGTGTAATAATGAATTATTATTCCTATCCAAATTTTAGTGTCTCATTAAAATATTTACAACAAGAAGTCTTTAAGAACATAAATGACAATCGACAATCTACATATCATCGTCATTATCATAACCACAGTTCAAAGATACATAGAATTATTCTACCAGTATGTGGTGGGTGATATTAAGTAATTAACTGGCCAATGTTACTCCATTTAGATGCCGCAGTTACTTGAGCACTAAGATATGGTACCAGCTTATGACCAATCTATGATACGGATTCTGTAGTTTTCAAGTTCATATAATTCATATGTTATAGAAAATCAATTAATTGTGTTTAATATCCAAATGGAGTTTTTTCAATTGTTAATCAAATCATTCAAATTCCAATTAATTTAAAAAGAAACTACTTCATGCTTCACTTCTTAGTTTAACACAAAAAGCACTAATCTTTATGAGTCTAATATACTTTGTTACCAAACAAAGATGAACAAAGAAAAACAGATCACTTTACATTAACAAATAGATTTTGTTTTATTGAAAAGTACAGTTGATTTTGCTCAATAAGATTAATTGTATCTCTACTTCCAATGTTATTATGTACAAACTATTTATTAAGATGTTAAGTGACAACAATAGACAATTCGTTTAGTTCACAATTTGATAAAGTGTAGAATCAACACCAAAAAGAAGTGGGAAGAGACATATTAAATGAAAGAGTCATATGATTAGATCATTTCTCAGAAAAACATATTTTACTTGTGATTTTATTTATTATAAAATTTGCTAAATAAGACATTTTAAAATTTCTGTACAGTTGATCGGAGACAGACAGGATTTGATTATGACCGATTTGGTCTCGCTTGCTGTTACGGGTATGAGGGCGGTTGTCACTTCCCGGGTGCCCACGCTGTGGAAGGTTGTTTCTTGAGGAATCTGAAAAGGAAGGTAGATTAGCGTTGGTCTTAGAGACCTGGAAACGTGACCGCAGAATCCAGGGGACAACTGCTTCAGACCGGTCACTCACTTCCTTTTTATTAAAGGATTTTAGAGTATTAGCTCCGCTCTTAAAAGCCCTTAGTGGGCACCCTTACTGCCGCAGACGGAAATCCGTGAGGTAGGATGAGGTGTGACATTTTTAGGGTCGACCTTTTCTAACCCTCCTTCCTTGTGAGAAGGCAGCATCGCTGCAGATGTTGGTTGTCCGAGGGAAACACCTTACTGCTGTCACACCCCTCTACAGTCAGCAGTACGACTTCGCCCTCAGACCCTGGGTAGCTGCTTTTAGTCTGATCGTTCTCCAATCGACCTGCCTGGCGTGGTAGAACCTTCAGAAACATATGTTCCAGCCAGTATAGCTCGTTTGGGTCATCACGATAGGCGAGCCCGACCACCACGTCAAGGTAGCAGCTTCGGTCGGGACAGTTGATAGCAATCCTCATGAGAGAGAATGAAAGACACTAATATCTGAAAGTATACTTTAAATATTTTCCATTCTAAATTAGATTAATCAGTCGAAAAGTATTTTACAATGACGACGATTTAACTATTTGACAGGTATCATTAATTGTATTGGTAGTTGATGGAATTAATTTATATTACAGAACTTTAGTGGATTGAAGAAATAATTCATTTAAACTAAATAATGAGCACAACAAAATCTCGGATAAATAAACATTCGTTTGATAAATGTTTCACGCACTCTAATAATTAAATTAATTTACAGAGTTTTATTGATGAAAGATTCTGAAGAACAACATATTTCATTATCTAACAATAAATTCACAACCTTATTTTACTTACTTACTTAATTACTTACTTACTTACTTACTTACTTACGCCTGTTACCCACAATGGAGCATAGGACGCCCACCAGCATTCTCCCACCAACTCTATCCCGGAGACCCCTTTCCAGTTCTGTCCAATTTTTGTTCACTTTACTCATATCTTTCTCTATTTCTCGGCGTAATGTGTTACCAGGCCTTCCACTTTTCCTTTTACCTTCAGGGTTCCAAGAAAGGGCTTGTCTGATAACCCATTTGGATGCTTTAGACAGTGTCTGTCCTATCCACTGCAACTGCTTCTTCCTGATTTCCTCCTCCACTGTAATCTGGTTTGTTCGCTCCCACAGTACGTTGTTGCTGATAGTGTCTGGCCAACGAATCCGAAGTATTTTGCGTAAATTCACAACCTTCTGCAAACAGAATAGTTAATTCGGTAACATGCTGCCATCAGTTACAATAACCATTATGTTATCAGACTACTGTTGCAAGTTATCAATAATATTATTTGTATAATTTTTTTGAAATCTACGATTTTACATTGAAATCATGAATGTGTCATTGTTAGACCATCATTAGAAACCTGTAAGTACGAGATGGCTGTTTGATGCTGGTCTGGGACTTATCATCTAACGGTAGTAATGTTAGTCCTGAATAATTTGAAGCGCTTAGTGAATCATTGAATACCCAGAGTAAAGTAACTTACTTTATAAAATATTGATAAATGTCAGCGCGTGAACATGTTACCTTATTTTTTTTCGAGATAACTTTTATGCTTGGTAAATCAATCGCCCTCATCATCGTTATTAGATAACTTGTAACGATGTATAAATTTCAGAAGGTAATACGAAGCGTTGACCACAGTTTATTATTTTAAAGCACAGATCATATCTAAGAGAATAGGAAGAGAGATGCGATTATGAACAAATGCATAGGATTTAAGATGCACTTTTATATAGGAAAGCGAACGGGTCATTTAACGATCGGAGCAACTAACATTTAAGCTTGTAAGAGAATTATGTGTGATAACTGTAATACGTGGTCAAGCCTAGGTGCTCATAAAAATATAATCACAATAACAGAGATAGTGAACAAATTGTTACTGATTGAATGACTCTGTCTGTTAAAAGTAACTTACTTGAAGGGCTTAACAAAATGAAAGGAATATAGATTAAGTGTCAGTGAGTTACAATAACCATATTATCTACAACTTTCTTAGATAGTTTACCATCTGGGTGCAAATCAAAATTTAGTCTCATTTCATCTACATTGACTAATAATAGTTCAAGACAAAGAGTATGAACAGCAGATGAGCGTTTAAAGTTAGTTTGTAAAAAATTGTTTGGTTTAAACCTGTTGTCTATCTAAAACAATGAGACACATTCGTCCTGGTATCGGACTTATCAGCATTGCGCATCCACGACTCCTGCTCCTCACAGGGTTCGAACTCGGGACCTTCGGTCTTGAGCGCGAACGCCTAACCACTGCTGATGAGTCCCATACCAAGACTACAGCATCGACTATCTTCATAACAAACAATGTGCAACACATATAGTGTGATATGAAATAAACTATCCTTTCATTACAAAATATTATTATTTCATTATAAATTATTGGTTGGATAAACCATAATTATGTTATGCTAAATTAAAAAAAAAATTATATATTGTGTTTGCCTTGTTCCCTTGATAATTTTAAGCCAAGATTTGTAAGAAAAGATTTGCATATTCGAATATATATTCAAAAAAGAAAATGGAAAGACAATAATTGTCAACAAAAATTAACTAAGAAAAGTCTAAGGGAATAAATGGTAATGTATAGAGTTCCAACGGTTAGCAGGTAAACAAATGGTAATAATAATAATATTGATAATAAAGAGAAAATTAAGAATGGCTGTTAGGCAAATCACAAAACACAATGTAAACAAGGATATCAGCAATTGTGTTTAGCAAGAAATGATGATCAATTTAAACGTTCAGTAAAACTAGATGCCATTCAATAATTCTCATTATCTCTGTAAATAAACTATTACCTCTACTATATACAAGTAGTATATATAGTTATCAAATTCACAATCTACAACTGTGTCACTGTTGGGAAATTTATGAAACTGGAATAAAACAATCGTAGATTTTTCCTTATAGTATCACGGAGAACGTCGTTTTACATTGAAATCATGAATGAACCATTGTTAGACTATCATCAGAAACCAGGAAACACTGGATGGCCGTTTGGCCTCGGTATGAGACTCATCAGCAGTGCACATCGACGACCCCTGCTACTCGCAGGATTCACACCTAGGACCTTCGATCTTGCGCTCTAAATCCTAAACTCAATGAGCCGGCATTAACACTGTCAGATTATGAGTCCCAGACCAGCATCAAACAGCCGTCCCGTACTTACAGGTTTCTAATAATGGTCTAACAATGACACATTCATGATTTCAATGTAAAATCGTAGATTTCAAAAAAAATTATACAAATAATATTATTGATAACTTGCGTCAGTAGTCTGATAACATAATGGTTATTGTAACCGATGGCTACATGTTACCGAATTAACTATTCTGTTTGCATAAGGTTGTGAATTTTGGCAAAATACTTCGGATTCGTTGGTCAGACACCATCAGCAACAATCTACTGTGAGAGAGAAAAAACCATATTTCAGTGGAGGAGGAAATCAGGAAGAAGCAGTTGCAGTGGATAGGGCAGACACTGTCTAAAGCATCAAAATGCGTCACCAGACAAGCCCTTTCTTGGAACTCTCAAAGTAAAAGGAAAAGAGGAAGGCCTGGAAACGCATTACGCCGAGAAACTGAGAAGGACATGAGTAAAGTGAACAAAAATTGGACAGAACTGGAAAGGGGTCTCCGGGACAGAGTTGGTGGGAGAATGCTGGTGGGCGTCCTATGCTCGATTGTGGGTAACATGCGTAAGTAATTAGGTAATTAAGTAAGTAAGTAAAATAAGGTTGTGAATTTATTGTTAGATAATGAAATATGTTGTTCTTCAGAATCTTTCATCAATAAAACTCTGTAAATTAATTTAATTATTAGAGTGTGTGAAACATTTATTAAACGAATATTTATTTATCTCGGATTTTATTCAGCTCATGATTTACTTAAAATGAATTATTTCCCAATGATTCTATATGAAGATTTTCCTTTAAAATTCAGAAAAGAAACATCAGTAGTTGAATATATCATGCAATAACAATACCATTGTAATCAAATCCTTCATTTATTATTAATCTTTATGGATTTTCAACTATGCATGATGTTTATTGAATCAAATTCATGTTTCTGCATGTTATTTAAGTGTTTAAACGCTGATTGGTTGCACATAAACGCCATTTATCTGTACATTTTGTCAAATATATATCAATCGCCTACTAAATATTTTCTTTCGTCTGTTCTGAATGATTTAAATCGATTATGTAATGAGACATCAAACGTTTAATCAACTGGTGACGAAATCTGTAATACAAGACTGTTCCATATTAATAATGTCATTTCAAAATGCCTATGTTTAGAAATTTATCACTATCGAATTCCTTGTTCATTTTGTTATGCTTGAAGTGATTCAGTAAGGAAATATTGGGAATTTCACATAAATAACAGAAAGATGAATATGAATAATGGCTACTGACAAGTAGCGTCTCTTTGCTTTGCTTAATAACGAGTAATTGCAATCAATAATAAACATTATTCAACAAAAATTAAGCTCTTCATATACATTTTTAAGTTATATAAAATAAGTGTCAGGTGTATAATTAGATCTAACGAGATTAAAAAAAATCTATCTAATGAATGAACTGCTTGAAATATTATTTTGGATTTAAAAAAAAAAACTTATTCAAAAAGTATACTGCAAAGATTTAATCGAAGAAAATACAAGTCCTTAGGTAATTTTTAATGGTAATCGAATTCGAGTCATGATGACATAGAAGACATTGAACGTTGAAAGAACCGCATTTCCATGAATTTCATGTACACTGTTCTATTCATTTTTCGTTCAAAGGTAAATTACTCAAAAGATACAATACTGTGAATGATTTTAAATAGGCTATGCAAAATACTATCGTTTTAACAGACTTTATTAGCTAGCTCATGATATTTTACAATTACTTCATTGTTCATGAACGAGACAACGAAATGTGAATAGGAATATGTTTCATATGAGATTATCTGGAAGAAGAAAGAATAAGAGAAAAAGATATGAGCCGACGACTCAGTAAGCACATAAAATGATGCACTTACATGCAATATACGAATAAATAGACAGCAATCAGATATAAAGCCAGTGTGAGATTAAGACAAACTGATAAACGAAAATAAGAGTTGATAAAGTTCGGTTCCGAATGCGTTACAACACAAGGGTTTACTTATTCTTGATTATGATGTGATAAGTTCTTTTTTTTTTGTGTGTTTACTCTTTCTTTATCTGGTTTGTATGATATATTCCTAAAAATGCATATTTGTCTTTCTTAATCCTCATCATTTCCTAATCTTGATTATCATGATTATTGTGACGTCACATTTATCCTATTATTATGTATTATACGTACATGATTGATTATATGATTTTAATTAAAAACAAATGGTTTTACAACAATTTTCTTCACTTTCTCTTACATGAGTTTTAAACTATATAAATTGAATATTTTATGAACATTTAGACAGTAAGTGTTTCATGTACACTTTATAAACATATAATATAGTCCTAGTTAACTATGACTTATTCATGTTTGGCTTGTATGTTGACCGTCGTAATACATTAATTATGGTGTAACACGTGTAATCAGTAGTCACTAAAGGGAGGATCAGGTCTAAAATCACAACACACAAGTTTAGCTAAGCACTTCATACCAAGAGGGAACACTATGTGGTAGTCACGCCATTCCTTTATTTTTAAAATTAGGTTACGAAGGTTTTGTACAGAAAAGGGATCGGTTGTTTACTAAAGTATTATGAGTCATCCTTTAAGTTCAGTGCACTCAGGGCTTGTTCTTCGGCTTTCGAAAGCGTTTATGTTTGATCGCCCTGCAATAGAAAGAAAACAGAACTGGTAAATAACATCATACATAGTGATTTTGACTCGGTTACAATGGGTTTGTTACTGTAAAACCTGTTGGTGAATTTACTGAAAGTAATTATTTGTTCAGTGATATCTGTTTACTAAACAAAGAAGGAATCTACTGCGCAGCAGTTCGCTCCGTCCTACTATATGGATGTGAAACATGGCCGGTAAGAGTAGAGGACATTCGTAAGTTATTAGTATTCGATTATCGATGTCTTCGAAGCATTGCTCATATATCCTGGGACAACCGAGTAAGCACTGCTGTTGTTATGAAATGGGTACTAGACAGGGATGGCAGATCAATAGATGAAGTAGTGAAGCTTCATCAGTTGAGGTGGTCGGGACATGTGTTACGTATGCCCAACCATCGACTGCCTCGATGAGCGATGTTTTGTGGTGTACAAGTAGGTTGGAAGAAAGCAAGGGGTAGTCAACCCAAAACATGGCAGAAATCCATGAAGTCATTGACAAGTGGACTGAGTCATGTTGGTAGATGTAGGCTATCTGGTTGGGGTCCGCGAGACGAAAGTCACCAATCATTAGAGACCTTGAATGACGTGGCTGAAAGTCTTTTTTCAGGTGCATCCACTCTTGTGCTCTCTCAAATTCTAATCTTCAGAATTCCTCATCATCTCTATCATTCTCTTTCTTAAGTTATCTCACTGAATTATACTTGTTGAAACATATCTTCAAATCCTAATCTTCTCCATTACTGCTAATGCTTCTACTATTTCTATCACTATGGGATTTGAACTGACAGTTGCGTCCCTGTGCAGGTGCCGTATGGTAACCTGAACTTATGTGCTCATATACGAAGTTCTGCGTTTTAACTGACTGACTGACTGAATTACTTGCTCACATAATTATAATAATATCTATCTGGAAATTTGAAAATTTATGAGAACCAGTATATCAAATGATGTAATGAGAATAAAGAGTTGATTTATTAAATATAATCTATTTACTCATTGCATCTCAAACAATCTGGTTATATCTATATACTTGTCTTCAGATTTATTGGAAAATTTAATGAAGTTGAAGTGAATATATTTTTCGACGAATTCAAACTAATGACTCGAAATATCAGACAGAGAGAGAGAGAGTGACTGATTTGTGGATGAAATAGTGTGCAGATGATCTGAAGCTAATGCACTTTCTTATTTGTTTTATTCGATTAGCAGCCATTTTAATTTTACATATAAATACAACTACATTAAAACTTCTGTATAAAATAAGCTTTATGTGATCTCTCATGTCTGAGAAAATATTCTAATTAAGTAATAAGTTTTTTATGGGATTCATATTTGTACTTCCAGGTTTAATTCAGCCGCAACAATACCTTACATCTTTCAGAGTTGTGTAACCAGAATGCATAGTTATTAATGCTCTAAAGTAGGATAACAGAGATGACAGGCATATAAAACTTAGAGAACAAACTTATAGATATATCATACAATAAAAGGATTCATTATTTCCTATTACATGAAATAAATCGATTGTTTCTTAATTTAGGCTTAATTTTTTTTAATTTAGTATGTAGTGCCTCCACATTTATTTGCATTCGCTTACATTTAATTAGATCAAGCCTTTCGATTAACTTATTTAACCAAGCCATTTGTATAACAATAACTTATATGTACCATTGGATTTCATTATTGTCTGGTTTGTATGAGCTTGTACGACTGAGCATTGCTTAGCGCCTACGCGCATATTCATCCTATTCGCTTTAATGTTAATCTCTTAAATACCTCGATGACTCAGATATCTTCCTATGTATATATACGAACATTTTAATCTTATTAATTCACTCGCCCATTCGCACATTCGCTCGCTAGTGTGCCTGCCCGGTCTGCTTGTGGTCTGCTATCCCATATTTGTGGTGTGCCAAAATAAACGTATTCAACACTTCGAATTCGCCTTCTGATTTATAAACCGTCAGACGCTATTCAGTAACGATTGTCTGGACGAGCTAATTACGAAGATTAAGAATACGTCGAAATTGGCCACCACAAGTAAACAGTTTTAACTTATTAGCTGAATGTATTATGTAATGTATGAATACGATGTATACTCAGAATATTTATTTTGAGTTGTGAGTTTTAGCTTTTGTTATTTGTCTTACGCTAAGTTACGTTCACTCTTAGTAAGTATTGAATCAGCAATGAGTTTTAATTTGGCATTTGTTAAGTATAGGTTAAATATTTAACGTGACTGTAATTGATTTTATTGATGAGCTGTTTACATTTCAGTTAAATTATGATTTAGTTCGTTTGTTTTTCAAACACTCGACAGCTATCATCAGTGTACAGCTCTTATGTGTTGAGAAGAATTTCTGGATTTGAATATGCGTCGTCATTTCGTTGAAGTCGTTAAACAGCAGACGAATAACAATCCTTATTATTTTTAGTAATAAAGTTGTAGAGATTGTTGAGTTTCATTAAAATTATGAATCGATTAGTTTTAGACTATTATTGGGAACCTGAAAATACTCGACGGCCGTTTCGTTCAAGTATGGGGCTCCTCAGCAGTGAGCATCTACAAGCTAGCAAGTGGCGGTCGAAACCATGGACTCCGTTCTCGGGCAGAGATAATATCCCTTGGCTACTAAGTCGGTATCCAAAGGTGGTAGTGCCTAACATCGTGCGACGATCATCAGCGTTCGGAAAGAAAGATGAGTCAAAAACTCATTGTTTGAATGACGTATAGTATTTAGAAATTTTTTTATTTCTCAATCCATTTTTGAGTTAAATCGTGAAAGTAAGATGTATGAGTTTAAGATGTAATGTTTCGTGTCAGGCTACTTTCTCGGAAACTTGTAGAATAGAAAATATCTCACTATATTTCACTGGCTTTAAATCAGATAAGTATTATCCGATCACAAGTGTGGTCAAATCTGGCTACAATCAAAAATCGAAACCTTATTTCAAATTCATCAACATAACTGCCTAATCCTATGTTATCAATAAAAGTTAGTAATATTTGTTATCTATTGCATCTTAGCTTTCTGATATTGAATTTATCGGGATCAATCTGTGCTAAGCTATTTAATTCCTAGTTGCTCCAAATTCTGTTTAAGTTTAAGGATATCTCAATTGACTCACTAAGGTAGGTGAAGTATTAAATGTAAATACCTATAACTGGAGTCATAAATAAGCATAACGTACTGTCAGTACTAAACTACTTGTAGTTAAAAGCTCTACAAATGAAATGGTTTTATTACTAGTATCTTACTTTGATATGACAATTCAATGTTGGTCAGTATTTTATTACTGGATGATTTTATGTCGAAATAATTAAATTCAAGGAGTTAGAAAATAAAATCTTGAAGATTGTTATGTTTGATTTAGGTTGAACTGTTCTATTGATTAATGACAGCCAACGTTTGACTTCTTAACGGTTCAATGTAAATAAGTGGAATATTTTAACATAGTAAATAAACGTTTGTTTTAGTCCTGTTCAATTCCACTTGGCGATTAGTTGAATTTATTTTCTCAACTTATGTGAAAAGTAGAGTATTTTGGAAAAATTTTTTGAACTATAACACTACAAACAATCTACTATCATATGTTTGACATTGACATTTAGCATTGTTATCTATGTGAGGCTGATCATGCCTGCCAACCAGATTGAATAGGCCGCCCACCAATTTACTCCAACCAACTCTGTCCTGGGCTTCCCTTTCCAATTCTGTCCAATTTTTGTTCATTCCTCTCATGTCTTTCTCTATTTCTCGGCGTAATGTGTTCCTTGGCCTTCCTCTTTTCCTTTTGCCTTGAGGGTTCCAAATGAGGGTTTGTCTTGTGAAACAGTTGGGTGCTTTTCGCAGTGTGTAACCTATGCACTTCCACCGCTTCTTCCTGATTTCCTCCTCCACTCGAATCTGGTTTCTTCTCTCCCAAAGTAAGTTGTTGCGGATCGTGTCTGGCCAACGAATACGAAGTATTTTGCGTAGACAACTGTTAATAAACACTTGTATTTTCTGGATGATGGCTTTCGTAGTTCTCCATGTTTCCGCTCGATACAGTAGAACTGTCTTCACATTTGTATTGAAAATGCTGATTTTGGTTTTGGTTGAAAGTTGTTTGGAGTTCCAGATATTTTTCAACTGTATAAATGCAGCCCTTGCTTGGCCAATCCGCGCCCTCACATCTGCATCGGATCCACCTTGATTGTCCATGATGCTGCCCAGATATGTAAAGGTATTAACGTCTTACAAGGCATCTCCATCAATAGTGATTTGGTTGGTGCATGTTGTGTTGCATCGGAGAATTTTGCTTTTTCCTTTATGTATGTTGAGACCTACTGCTGCAGAGGCTGCTGCTACACTGGTCGTCTTCTCTTGCATTTGTTGTTGCGTGTGCGATAGAAGAGCCAGGTCATCTGCGAAGTTTAGCTGCGTCCTAATTTTCAGAATATTATATATACATATATCTTAATATGTTAATGCATAAAACCGTAATGTATCAACCGTCTTTCTAAATTTATGATTACCGTAATGAAAATATGAGGCGGTTGTTTGAGATAAAATTGATCTCTGTAGGTAGCTGGTATTTTTCCACCGTCTACCTGAGTTCATTTCATTAAATTCATTTTCCTACATTTAAAGTATAAAATATATGGATTAAGAGTACAAATCAGGTTGTAAAAATAAGAAACTCATCCATTTCAAATGTTTCATCCGAATATGGAATTATAATATGTAGATTTATTGAATTGAAATTTTTGAAAAAATCCAACACTCTTTACTCTGTGAATACATTTAATCTGAATTAATTAACATTTAACTTCGAATATTAAAGTTTATAAAAAAAATAACAGATTGAATGAAGTGATAAGATTTATTTGGAGCATTTTATTTACAAAGTTTGATTTTTATGCTAAAATATGATGCACTTGTAATATTACTATGAAGTGTTAACCAACTAACTATTAAAGAGCACTTTTCAAACATCCACTTAAAACTCATTAACATGTTAATAAAACTGTAGTTTACCAAAGCAATAGAATTCGTTTTATGTTTTTAAGTACATATAAAAATGATGCAATAGTCTTTTTGATGAAAACAAAGATAGGTATGTGTTTTGTTTGTTTAATGATTGGGCTATTTATCGTTAAAACAGAAATATACTATCATTTGATACTTTGTGTGATTGAAATGTAAATAACGAAAGCAAAGAGTGAAACTGGATTGTTGGGTGAGTAATTAAGAACAAACAATTCCGCCCTTCCTTAGACGATCTGGATAATTCAACCTCCGACAGAGCATACCTATCAGCCCTGTGCCTAGAGTAGACGAATAGTCAATCTCAGCGCCTATATGCCAGAACGCCCGGTCCCGTGAAAACACACACTCTGGCCTCCAAGTAGCTAGATAACAGGCGCAGTTATTTATGAAAATGAATTCAAAACAAATAGGACTGTCAGTAAGCCTTTTGCCTTATCGGGTTGCGAAGATTGTTAAGTTACACATTTTTGAAACCATGGGGAATCCCATACCAGGACGAAACGGCCATCCAGTGCTACCAAATTTCTAATGGTGGTATAACATTGATCGATTCACGGTTTCAAAAATGTGTAATAATCCTTTTGTTTGAGAAAGAATAACATGAATTCCTTTAACTTTGTTCACCTATGGTTAACTATTTCGAGTTAGCAATATCTTGATATTAAAGCAAAAAAAGAAATAAATTCAACATGCTTTTAGATGGATAAGGTTATTCGAAAATTAATCTAAGAACTTATCGATAATTTATGATGAAACCACATCATGTCACATTGATAATACATTACTAGTGTCGATCACAGTACTAAAGAAATATTTTTAGGTATTTTTAGCCTCTTATCGTCAAATGTATTTATCACTCTACAAGTAGATTGGGACAACAAAACAAAGGAATAGTCATCCTTAACTAACTTGAATACGTTCGTCATACCTTGATTTAATAAGCATAATAGTGTTTTGCGTTGTTTAACTGAAGACATATCTTATTTCTAAAGGTTATAACCTTGATTATCAGCTTTATTTAATACTGTAGATGTTGAATTGAAATTATATCTCATTTCGGATTCGATTTATTCTTTACAAATTCAATCACTGTTCTACATAATTATTCACTATTCTAAGGTGTACATCTGTTAATATTGTTGAATTACAAAGTGTATGTATCACCCTAATTATCCCATTATTTATATTTTGATACATTAAAATTACACATTTGAAATCATCAATCAATCATTGTTAAACCACCATTAGAAACTTGGAAGCACTAAAAGACGGCCGTTTCGTCCTGGTATGGGACTCATCAGTGGCAGTGCGCATCCACAACTCCTACACCCCAGAGGATTCGAACCCAGGGCCTTCGATATTGTGCGCGAACGGCTAACCATCGGACCACTGGGCCGGCATCCAATGGTGTTAATATCTAACTGTGATTAATCTAGGGATTTCGCGCGACTCCACCCATTTGTCTTTGGTAGTGACTGCCTAAACCCGAGAGGGTTGAACTTCACTGGTCATGTCTTCCCAATAGTCACTAGTGAGCACTGTTACGATATTTCCAGTTAGAGCTTTGGAGATTTGTGTTTTTTGTACACATTTGAAATCATCAATCAGTCATGAGTCCCGTACCAGGATGAAACGGCCGTCTGGTGCTTCCAGGTTTCTAATGGTGGTCTAACAATGATTGATTGATGATTTCAAATGAGTAAAAAACACAAATCACCGAAGCTCTAACTGAAGATAATCTCCTTATTGAAAAAATTGACTATCATATTTCATATGATCACTTTATGAAATTGAAATGTAGTTGAATATAACTTGTCATCAATGAATCAGAAAAGTATTGAAGATCAAATACTTTTCTTCATAAATTTCATAGTTTATTATACATGTTCATCTAATAACTCATACCAATTAAAAAAAAATTGTCGATTTAATAAAATTTATATTCGGTCGATGATTTAAGCACGTTTAGATTTCTATAGAATTATAGAAGATGCTAAAAAAGAACGATTACACTGACATTTCACAATGCGCTGTCTTCGTTAAATAATAATAATAATAATAGTGATAATAATAATAATAATAATAATAATAATAATAATAATAGTGCAATCCATATGCATTAAAATAACAGCTTTAATTTTGATTGAAATGTAAATAATTTGTCACAATAGAATGAGATATAATTTAAATTTGAATATTTATGTCACTAAATAAAAAAAGATAATGTTTCACTTTGTTAGTTTGACACTGGCAATTCCGCATTAGAGGTGTTTATCAATAATCACTGAAGTTTATCAAAAGATCAGTCATGGTTTGAAATAGTTGAAATACATTTTTCAAAGTAATTCTTATGAAAAGCATATAAATCCGTTGCTGATATGATGAATTCTTTTAAAATTATATTGAAGGCAAAGTAATTAGACTTAATCAATTTATCGTCAAAGTTTTGGTTTCATGAAAAAAATATATACGATTTTTGGG
Organism: Schistosoma turkestanicum; assembly: GCA_944470395.2. Lineage (NCBI taxonomy): Eukaryota > Metazoa > Platyhelminthes > Trematoda > Strigeidida > Schistosomatidae > Schistosoma > Schistosoma turkestanicum. The sequence goes on from OX103973.1 coordinate 30,652,108, forward strand.
GACGTTAGATTCCCGGAACTCTCTAGATAAATGTCTTTTTTTTTTTATTCATGGGCTGATCAGTTGACATTGAGATTACATTTTCCACCAGGAAAATCATTGGCTGCGATTGGTTACTGTGTTATTTTAGTGTGTTATTTTGTGACTCTCCCAAAGACGTCTCTATGGGGGTATAAATAAAAGCGATTTGTGTGCTAGCTGGGTGTATGTAGAATATACTGTCTACGCTATATCAAGACTTCTTGCTGGTAAAATAGGGACAATGGATCACAGTAGCCTACCGGGACTGTGGTTTATTGTTTTGTTCTTGTTATTCGACTAAGGTGAACCCGTAATAATTTCAAGCACACCAAGGGAGAAGTATAACAACGACATATTATATAACTAAACTAAATAATTACACTAAATACATGATGTATATCAAATTATGAAGTTCTTATGAAATGGCATGATAATATCGCTAGATTTATTTTTTTCTTATTGATTTTACAACATAGTTAAATGGCTATTTAATATTGATTTTTTTAAAACACTGTCCTGTTACTGAGATTTTATTTTCAATTTTGACCATCATCTCTGCGTGCATGCAAGCATTAATTTACTAACATTGAAAGTTATTGAATAATTTATTTAAAAAAATGGTGATGTGTAAATTCTGGCTACAAGTGAAACTATTGAGAAGTTAAAAAAATTTTCCAAAAAAGAATTATTTCCATTTCGATGATATTTATTTGTTATTTTTTGTTGTTGTTGTTGAATGAATTTACTCATGAAGTTTTGTATTACGGGGTTGTGAAGATTGTTTAGTTACACATTTTCGAAACGATGAATCGATCAATGTTAGACCACCATTAGAAACCTGGAAGCACTGGATGGCCATTTCGTCCTGGTATGGGACTCATCAGTTCAGTGCGCATCCACGACTCCTGCACCTCGCAGGATTCGAACCTGGGACCTTCAGTATTGTGCGCAAACGCCTAACCATCGGACCACTGGGCCTGCATCCAACGGTGTTAATGTCTAACTTGATCAATTCTTAAAGTCTTGTCATATATATATATATATATATATATATATATATATATATATATATATATGGATTTAATAATAACAAACGCGCATTTTACATTTTAAAAGTTTCAATTTATTTTTTATAAAAAAACAAAAGATATGTAACAAAGAATATAGTGACTGTTTAAAAGTAGATAGACAGAAAATAAAACTTATACATATACATCTTTTTCCCGTGTAGTCAAATAATGGTTTAAAATATGATTGTAATATTAAATAAATTGTAAGAAATATACACAAATTACTGTAAGTTTATGCTGCTTGAAAGTTAAAAGCTGATAAATTTTGAAGTAGTTATTTTGTATGTGTGAAATTAAAAATCTTCTTTTACAAAAGAAAATATCCATGACTGTTAACTAGTGGACATGAAATGTCAACTGAAAATATTGTAATATGTATGAACAAACTTGTAATAATCTCGGCAAAAAATCAACAACAACGAAATATCTTAGTGGTTAATGTTACACAACAGTAGCAGCACATTAGTTCAGGTTGTCATGAAAGTACATTTTAGTAGTAATGAATTAATCAGTTAAGTGGAATATGATAACAATAATAGTACATGTGTGTAGCTTTCGGATAGAAAGATAAATAATGCAAGGTATTTTGTTGTCGGCCAGATTTACTTAACTACCACCAAGTGATTACATATTCACAATGGAAATTGTTGTTTTAAATATAAAACAGTTTAACAATACGTGAAAAGCTATAATGTTTAGTGAGAATTATTTATTACTGAAAATTGTAACTAGTTTTGGTACTATTTACTATCGAATGTTTACAGTGGAAAATCTTGTAAACGTACTAGTTTTTAATAAATATTTATCTCTGAAAACCATTTCATTCTATACAATAGATTTTGTTACAATAAAGAGTTCTCATAAACAATTATGGAATTTTACAGCTAACTTCACTTTCATGCATAACCGAGATAAAGAATCGTTTTAAATGATTCAGCTGAAGCCCTGGAAAGCCCATCCGTTTGAGTATGAATTCCCTTAGCGGTGCACATTCACAACCTCGCCACCGGTAATGGATTTCAATAAAATTCAAAGCTCTCTGCAAGCCACTTCCTGATATATTATAATTGTATTTATTTGAAAATATTTTTTATAAATGATTTAAAACAGACGATATCTGGCACTCAGATTGAGTTGTAAAAGAATTTTATCAGTTTGGCTGGTGTATTTAGTAATTTCATGGATATTTCAGTCTCTAGATGCTAGAGAAGGGAAAAAAATTTGTTGAGAACGATAATAATTTCATTAGAGTTTCCTAGTATTCAGGATAGTGATAGGTTATATGCAATTATCGTTCGCAATTTTTCTTTTTGAGTAAAAGTAAATTACCCAAAAATTTGTTAGAGTATCTGAGTTAGTAAAATATATATTCTTGCAAAATGAGCAGAGTGACTAAGGATTTTGTTTATTTTCCTAAAATATTTCTTAATTTTTCGATGAAAATTATCTTTATCTTCGGCAAGAGCTTAAAAATGATTTGAATGGAAATAATGTAATATATCTTGTTGTGGTATACATATATTCGAGTTCGCTTAATTTGGTTAAGCCCTTTCGATTAATTTATTTAGCCAAGCCATTTGTATGCAACAAATTATATGTACCGTTCGTTGTTATTATTGTCTGGTTTGTATGAGCTCACGTGACGTGTCCCATTTGTCATTTACCTTGTCAACTATTCGTCGCTTTTATTCATGTGTGCCTATTTCGCTTGTCACATGTCTGTCTTATATTTGTCTGACTATATATTCTTAGTCATGCTCTATCTCTTGGAGAAGGCTCATTAGCCTTCATGCACTGTTCCTCCGCTGCGCTCTGTGGTGTGTCCCAAATAAACGTATTCAACACTTTGTGTTCACCTTCTGATTTATAAACCGTCAGACGGTATTTAGTAACGATTGTCTGGACGAGCTAATTACCGAGCTTAAGAACACGCAGTAAATCGACATACTACATAATGACCAACAAAATCCATGATTATTGTGACTGAAAATCCATAGGAAGATTAGTGAAATCTGATAATTACGCAGGGGAATTAACAAAAACACTGTTATAAAGAACGGTTAAAAACTGTAGATGAATATTATTAAGCAATATGAATTTTGCGATGATAAAAATAGTAATACTATTGTAATGTCTCAATAATTAGGAACCTGCATTACTGACGTATATGGTTTAATGTGAGTAACCTCTTTAGAGTATCAGTTTATCAAATTAGTGTATGATTAAATAAAATCAGAAATAAATCATGCCATATATGCTAGATAAGTACTGATAAATCTTATCTCTGTACTGACATGTCATTCAAGCCGAGTGATTCAATTTCAGTGTCTGAAGATGGTCACTTTATGATATGCATTTTTAAAATACTATTCGTATTTACTAAAGTAGTGGTTTTGTTCACGGAATCTGAAAACCTCTAAGAAAATCTCAAAAATCCGTGTAATTTGTTGTTTGATCTCAAATGTATGAAGTTGAGCGGATCTTGTACTCAAAATAAATCACGGATTTTTTTGTATTTTAAACATAAATTCGTCCTTGTTTTGTTATCCAGAGTTTGAAATACTGACTGAGTTCACTGAGATGAAAATATTAGAAACCGATTTTCATCATAGAGTTTAAACAGTGATGTAATGGATTAGAAGACTGTTCTATTTCAGGTTGGGTATTAAGACTATCTAAGGGTGGTAGACGAAATCTGTTGGAAGGGATCCGAAATAGTAGCACAAAATATCATGGGTTTGTTTCATAAGACGTTAGTTCTAACTAAATGAAAACAGCAAATGATTTCTTATCTTCGGATAATTAATTTAATTATATAATTATTTTATTACAAATCAAGGTATAAAACGTTGCCTAAACTATCTGGTACCTTGTCACTGCCTATACTTCATTAGAGGTAACAGGTATAAGTATTTAAAGTAAGTAACCAATGTTATGAGGTCTAAACAACTTTAAAGAAGCTGAGTAACTTGTGACTGTAAACCGAGACAAACTAGAATTTGAAAATTTACCAAATAATAACAATAAGTACTTCAAAATAATGAAATTATATCAGAAATATTACTATTCATTTGGCTGAAAATCTTATTTAATTCAAACTGATTGGATTGCAGGAGGACTATTGTGATCAAGTGAAGTTAATTAAGTATGTCAGAAGATTTCATCAAAATTTAAGGAAGAAATAAGCTGAACAAGGAAAACAGAGACCTGAATAATAATGATTTGATCTTGTTTTGTGTATAGGATAAGTTGTCTATCAAGTCTTCTGTGACTATTGGATAGATAAAAGTAATGTAAACATCTTTTGCGTAAAAATGCTTGAATTTTTGATTACATCTCTTAGTGATTTTATTACGCATTAAAGAAGAATCTAGAGTCAGTGAGAAATATATAACAGCATTTGATAACTGACTTTAATGTTCATTGTTTTCACTTGAATATTCTATAATTGTACTTCATTTGAGATGGTTACTACCGAATTGGATACTCAACAAAATTATCTGCACATAAAGAGATTAATAGTAAAATACATTTAAAACTGCCAAATTGAATTTACCTATCTTTTATTTACTAAAGACCGATTAGAAAAGTGAAGAAGAATGATTTATATTGATAACTAAAATTTTGTGTATATTTCGCTGATTGAGGGAAGTTTCTGAATAACTTTTTTAAATTATTTTTCAATGATTTTGATTTACTGTTGAGTGGATAGATATTTACTTCCGCTATCATTAAGATATCGATTTTTATTCAATATTATTTTGTGTAGACTTTAATTTTATTTCCTTTGAAATGGATTTCTTTTCTAATTGTATGATAGTTTAACATGTTTCTTCAGTAGTGAAGTGAATGCAAAGTTTCATAAACGTGTTTCATGATACATTGATAAGGTTTTCTATTAACAACTTCATTGGTAAAAGCGCCATAAACTGATAAAACGTTTGGTGATTCTCATGAAAAGTTGTTTTTATTTGGGAGTTTTGTTGTTACAGCTGTTTATTAATGTCTGATAACTGGATTGTAAATGATCGAATTCCTTATTATTACTATTATTGTAATATTTCACTGATTACATATTTAAATTAATATATTGTTTTTGAATAAATTCAATAATTTACTTATTATTTTTATTGGAACATTGAATTTTGGAGTTTAAAAGAAACACCTGGATACGTTTTAAAATGAATCATTAAATCAACTCTAAACATAATTTAAAATTAATTTCAAGTGAATCGAAGTGTAAATGAAAAGCCTAGCGTAGAAAACATGTATGAATAGAATTAGTAATAGGCTTAAAATTATTAGAGCATGATATTAAAATGCAACAGAAAGTACTTAACTAATAGCTAGCTAATACTTGATATGAAAATTTATCCCGTAAATTTTATTCATCTCAAAGGTAATAAATTAAAAATATATGAAGTACAAAATGAAAATGAATATTGATTCACCTTTTCTTGTTATATTTCATCAAGTATGGAAAACTAAATCTGAATATGTTAGTTTAAATTGGTTTTATAGTTTAGAAAGTTAAGTTACAATTCGTTTTCGGGTTTTCTGGATATAGTTTATTTTCAATTAGAGTTATGGAGATCAGTGTTTTTACACATTTAGAATCACCAGTCAGTCATTGTTAAGTCACCATTAGAAACCTGGAAGAGATGAACGACCGTTTCGTCCTGGTATCGGACTCATCAGCAGTGAGCATCCACGACTCCTGCATCTCGCAGGATTCGAACCTGGGACCTTCAGTATTGTGCATGAACGCCTAACCATTGGATCACTGGGCCGGTATTCAACGGTGTTAATGTCTAACTCTGATTGATCTAGAGATTTTGGGAGACTCCACTCATTAGTCTTCAGTAGTTACTGCCTACACCCAACAGGTTTCTAATGGTGGTCTAACAATGATTGATTGATGATTTCAAATGTGTGAAAACACTTATCTCCATAACTCTAACTGAAAATATTGTAAAATGTGCTCACTAGTGACTAGCTTCGTGAGGAAATTCTCGGAGTTCTAGTAAGAAGACGTGACCAGTGGAGTTCAGCCCTGTATTATGAAACAGTTGAAGCAGTTGCTTTAAAGATTTAGCACTGCGACTTCTTAAAAATATGAAATTCAGTATGACTGATTAAATTTTTAAAAAGTACAATTTTTTTTTCAAAAAAAAGTAATATTAAGTGCTTGTTTTTTAAGATGGAAAACAATGAACATTTTCAGGAAAATTTTAGTTCAGTTATTTAACAACACATTAATACAATTGAGAGATTAAGTAAGCTAATCATAAAACAACGGATGTATTTCTATCAATGAACTTGTAGTAGGCTTTATTGATTTATTTTTGAAAATGAACTTTTAAGCGTCATAAATTTCATGAAGACTTATTCATTGTAATAAGTGACAAATTTTATTCAATGGCAAAAAATTTAATTACACCAAAATTACAAACAACATGAATTCGCTCTGTTTAAATAAAAGCAAGTTCTCAAGTCTTTCAGCTCTATCAATGAGAATTAATTTTTAGGGAATCAGACATTCGTTAGTCTATGCTTTCATGATAGTTGTACATTGAATTTTAGCCAAATTAAAAGATCAACATTCTACTCAAAATAATTAAAGTGTTGAATACTATCGTAGCGTAGATTGTTGATTAACTTGTAAGGTAGTAATATATATTGCATACTAATTTTTAAGTATCTGAATGTAAGCATAAAATACATAATATTTATCTTCATCAAATAAAATGACAACGTTTGTGTAATCCCATAAGGTCACTTAACACTAGATAACTATTCTTAATAGTTTAATATTACTTAACAATGGTTTCACAGTGCATAAATTGTAATCAAACTCCTCAAATCCTAATAATGAACATTGAATGAAAAAACAACTAACTATATGCTTAATAGTAATTAACTTTTAGTATAGATTATTTGAAGCTTCAGAGGAAAGAGGTAGTCTGTGCAGTTAATCAAGTCGGAAGGGAAATTACAACTAACTGGTGACGTTGGATAAGAATCATTATATTTTGATTATAGTTTGGATTTTGTAGCTTGGAACACTGGATACTCCTTATAAACAGTGTAACATAAATGTAAATGATCAGATTATATGTATGATATTTTGATAAATTATCTAAAACTGTTTTAACTTTTTCTTGTTCTGTCTGAAAGGGATTGTCACATCTAATCTTTTATTTTATTTTATAGATTTTTCATCGTTCTCTTCCTACTTACTTACTGTATTGATTTGAAAGAGTTTAATTTATTTTCAATGATGCAAAACTATATTAGATGCTACTTTATTTGCTTCCTAGTAAGAGTGATTTAAATGAAAATATGATTTTCTTCGATTATAAATTTTGAATTATAATTTACAGAGTTTACAGAAATTTACAAATTTCAGTCAAATATAGACCGAATCATGTTTTCAAAGTACATATGATAACAAATTAGTTAACGAGGTAGATCTTTGGATTAGTTTATGAGAAGCAAAAAAATATTTGTTGTTTTCTGTAATGATAAACTATTTCTAGTTTATTTAATCAAATCACTAGGAAAAAAGTATCATATTCATTTCAATTGATAACATTTGAAATTTTCGGCATTTTGTTATAAGTTTAAACAAATAAAATTATCATCAAATATTTAAATGAATTTGTTATGTTCGTCACTAGGTACGAGTTCACCTTAGTCGATAAACGCGAACGAGACAATGAACCAGCGTCCAGATATGCTACCTTGAATACCAAAGTGCAAAACAGAAGACTTGATAAGCGTAGAAATTATATTCTACAACACAATCAAGCACACAACTCTCGTTTATTTATACATCATAGAAACGTCCTTGGGACAGTTATGAAAACAGCACACTAAAATACACAGCAGCCAATCGCAGTCATGGATGTTACTGGTGGGAAATGAAATCTTAAGGTCAACTGATCAGCCCATGCTCGCAAACGTGAAATCCAAAATAAGGCATTTATCAAGCGAGTTCTGGGAATCTAACTACCCCAACAGAATTTGACTTATAACTCTTCAAATGTAAATCCATCAGCATAAATGATATTTATCATTTGATATCCTCCATGGCTAAAAATAGCTTTAAGAAGTATTAGTTTACAGGAAGCAAGTTAGCTAGTCAATTATCTGTGTAATAATATGGCGATTGATATAGAGAATCATAGCTACATGCAATCGATGTTTTTTTTTGAAAAGACTAGCTTGCTTAATAAATTGAATTTTGAATATATTGAATGATTAGACATAATGTGAAGTTTACTCTTAACTCTAATTATTCCTAACCATAAGTTTTTAAATTGCTAAACTGTTACGTAAGTAAATTTAGTCTTTACTCGTTGAGAATTAGATTATGAAAAAGTTATTTCGGTCCAATTTACTATGGATATTGATTAAAGTAAGGCAAAAGTTGACAATTGAAATTTTCAAATATATTTTGACAGTATTTTATAATTTTTAAAAATTTTAACATTTAAAAAAAAGAAAAAAAACTAATTAATGAAAGTTTACAGTAGTTTTTCATTGCCTTCATCTTAGTCAAAAAAGTCATCTCCTGATGTTTTCTTTTTCCTGTTTAGTTACCTACTATGTCTGCTTGTATACGGACTGATTTAATTAACTGTCATCTAATAAGAATGTTTGTAGCACTTAGTTTGTTTACAAAAAGCAATAACCAATTAGTGCTTGTCTTTGTTATCTTAAGCCTTTTTCTTTCTCTTTTCTCTTATCTTGATTTGGTAAATTTAAACAGAAATTATTCAGTTTGTAACATTGATTGTATGTAGATAGTATTTAATTGTTATCATGTAATTTGAATTTTAATTGTTATTTTAGTGAAAATGACATAGATACGGAGATTTAAGGCATTAAACATTTAGTTATGCTGATGAATTCTTAAAAATAATGTTTCAGTTTAGTTTTAAATATTTGCATGTTTCTTATTCACGACATTACAAAATGAATAATTAGTAATATAAACTGTACGGTAGCAATACTGTATAACTGCATCATTCTATACATACACATAGGATAATATCAGTGAAACTTCATTACAGTTAATTGTTTAAGATAATTCTAAAAATTATAAGTACATACGACTTAAGAAACGGTAAGGAAATAAAGAGGAATCATTCTGCTAGAGTAAATAACTCCTTACTTGAAATTTCACTTCTTAGTGTTTCAATTTCATGTAGCTCATAACCAGGCAAACAACTTCGAGTCTTACGGAACTCTGCGTAGGTCATTACGCGTGGATTAGTACGAGGAGGAAATAAGGAAATGGAAAATAAAATTGATACGTTTAAACATGAAAAAATTATTTACAGAATATAATTAATGGATATAAATGTGGATTTATTTTATGAAATTATTCATCTGATTCACTCATATGAAGAATTGTTTTAATTCAAAAAAGTTACAAATTGTTATTAGTAGGGAAGGTGAATTTGAAAATTTCGTGCATTGAATGTAATAACCATGTACTGTTATTTTGATTAGATTCGTGCGGAAGTTCTTAAGATATAAACACTCGTATAAAAAATTAGTGAAAAACATTAACGCTGATCAAGATCTCGTTAAATTTATTTATAACTTTACAGGTACAATGTTTATAGGCAAATACGTGGCTAAACAGAATAACATGTTATAAAGAACACTTTTTTGATATCCCTACAGTATATATACTTTCAGCTATAAAATTCGATATTCACTTTACCAGAATGAATGAAGTATAAACATTTTACATTCAGGTGATCAAATATGAAGAAAATATTTTTCTCTCTTGTAAAATATCCTTGTCAAACTGAATGACATTTGACAGAGAATTCATTAGAACACTGAACAAAAAATAGAAATGTAGACTTGTTTATATCGATGGATATCATGAATGCTGTCATTTTTAGCCGGATTATTTTAAATAGTCTTAGTTTTACTAAATCTGGCCTAAATAAAGCATTCAACATTTTTCCATGAAGATATCTGTCGGATATCCCCCTGGTCCTGAGTTTACTAACCTTAAGTTACATTAGGTAATAAACTGAATTTGTACCAACATATGCAGTGAACCTTGAATGACAAACAGTAACGTCAGGTAGAATAGAAGACAACCTCTAGTAAATATTTTAGCATACTGAGACAAATCGGACAATCAGATTGTTTATGTTCATTGTCATTGATGGCACCGAACTAGATCTGAAGTCATAAGGATTTGTCATTATGGTATATGTATAAAGTCAATTTTTGAAGATAATATTCAATTCTGTGTTCAGTCTTCATGCAAATTTGTCCACAAATGTTTATTAATTAGTTTCATTTCAAAGGTATTTTAAATTGTAAATTTTAATCCAGTTGCCAGTCGTTTCTCTAGTGATTATTCAAGGTTAAAAATATGTTATCTACCATAGTTTTAAATGTTCTTTCTATGAATGCCTGACTGAATTATGGTGCCAACATACATAATTCATTAACTAAAGCAGGTGAAATATTTTTTAGAATATTTATGAGGTTGAAAATTATATTCCGCTTAGAGAATGAACGATTTTTTAAATAATCGTTGTGCTCAAATATTCTTTTGAAGATTTCTGTCTGAAGTTCCGATGAAAATAAAATACATTTTTGAAGTATTCAAATTAATGAAGGGAAACCGATGAAATAAATCATAATTTGTACTGTTACGGGTATAGTAAATGAGGACGTACGTTTGTAAGAATCATTAGAAAGTGAATAGAACTTTTTTATTTCAACTGATCAAACTATATGAACAGTTTAATCTCTACAAAAATGAATTCCAAGTTTAAATATTCATAAAAATTATATTACAGTCTTCTTTAAAATAATAAATTACTACAACCAATAGCTGAAATATAGTAGTAGTTAAATATCAAGAAATAAAAATGATAAAGTCAGGTTATTTGTAGTTTATCTGAAGAATGATGTTAGTTCATAGATCAATAAAATTAGTGATTATACTTCAAAGGTAGTAACTGTAAAAATCTTTTTAGGTACAAACCTCATTCAATTACTAATGTTGTTAGATTAAACGGAATTTAATTATTTCAGAATTTAGCCATGATCTACAAAGAGACATCAATGAAAAGGTTATTACGATTCTAATTGTCACTTTAGAATGTGAGCCTCCTATCCAATAGATTTGTTAATCATATAGTGTGTCGGTAAACCTTTATTTATATATAAAGATGATAAAAATTTCCCGAAAAACCATCTCTTTCAGTGAATCTGTTTATATACAATTTTTTCTAGTTGCTTTTTTTGATGAGTCTGTTAATATGAAGAAAACATAGTATCCTATAACCGATTTTGGCAGTAATGAAATGATCTTGATTAATTTGAATCATCGCTGAAATATTATTCAGAATAGGTTACATACTAGAATGATATCTAGGAAATCGACATTAACAGTTGGTAATAGCATTATTTACTGGTGAATACAGTTATTTCATTTTGTATTGTGCAAATTAAAAGACAGCATCACAAAAGTTTAATACTGCTCTTTTTCCGGTTACTGGCAAACTGGCCGAATTCAGGATAGCCCTCAAGAATAGGTTCCAGGCCTTTCACGATCTACTCAATACAGAGGAAGCTACGATGGAGAATAACTGGAAAGAGATCAAGGAGGCAATCACTTCAACATGTCAGGAGATTCTACGCCACAAGAAGCACCATCACAGGGAATGTATCACCGTTGATACACTGGATTCTTTTCAAGAAAGGAGGAACAAGAAGGCAGCAGTCAGCATCAGATAAACAAGAGCAGAGAAAGTTGAGGCACAAGCTGAATACACAGAAGCAAACAGGCAAGTTAAGAAGAGCATCAGAGCCGACAAACTAAAATATATGTACTGACCAAATCGCGACAGTACAGATTATTGTTGAACAGTCATTCGAATGAACTCATCCCTGTACATCAAATTCCTTGACTTTGAAGAAACATTTTACAGCGTGGATAGGAGATCAGTGAAACATATTTGACTCTATGTCAGTCATTCAGTCAGCTACAACGTAGAACTTCGTTCCTATGTACATCAGTTCAAGTTGTCTTACCACGTTAGCAAGGGATGCAATTGTCAATTCAAATCCCATAGTGATAGAGGTAGTGGGAGCATGAGTAGTAATCGGAAAGATTAGGGTTTCGACTTTATTGAGCGCCTGATAAGATGGTCAACATTATATGGAATTATTATGATGAATTACACTGCAAAGTCGTGCATGGACGACAGCTTACAGACTCGTTTGAAGTAGAGGCCGGTGTCAAGCTTGGTTGCTTGCTCTCACCCTTTTTTCTCCTGGTGGTGGACTGGATTACGATGACATCAGCACTCAGTAAAAGCAAGAGATACAGTGGACAGGTTGGATGCAACTGGACGAGCTGGGTGATCTAGGCCTTCTATTCCGCGCGCAACAACAAATGCAAGAGAAGACAACCGGTGTAGCAGCAGCTTCGACAGCGGTAGGTCTCATTATTCACTAGGGAAAAAGTAATACTCTGCGATAGAACGCAACACACGCCAACCGAAATACATTTGACCGAGAAGCTCTCGAGTGTGTAAAAAGCTCTGCATATCCGGGCAACATCATTGATGAGCACAGTATATGAGATATAGATGTGACGGTGTGGTTCAGTAAATCTGGGGAAGCATTTCAACAAATGAAGGACAGCTGGAACTCCAAAGGTCCAAATTTTCAAAACAAATGTCTAGGCAGTTCTACTGTATGGGGCAGAAACTTGGAGAAGCAACAAAGCCATCCAGAAGATACAAATATTCATTAACAGTTGTCTACGCAAAATACTTCGGATCCTTTGGCCGGGCACTATCAGTAACAACCTGCTGTGGGAGAGGACAGAGCAGATCCCATCAGAGGTTTTGCTTAAATTCATACAGGGTACTAATTGCATGAAATTACTAAGTAACTATAAAGTGTATACAAATACGTTATCCCTCAGTGTTTCAGTTGGCTGTTTTCCAATCAATAAACTACCACTGATACATTCATCGAATGTATACAATAAATTCTAAAGTACATTACCTGAATTAAGTAATCTTTATATGTGTTTCTTTGCAAGCCTAAACTCATTTATGAAATATGGCAAAGAAGAACAACAATTCAAGATAAATAATATGAATTGACTTTTCCTCGTTTTAAACAGCTTACAACTATTCGTGTTTCCATATTGGTATTATAAAATGGGTTGAAAATAATTGCTGGTATAAATTTTAATAGAATACATGGTGATCACACATCAACATGGTGTATCAGTGTTCTAAATAAAGTCAGGAGACTGAATAAAAATATTGAAAATCTATATTGTTTGCAACACATTGGCTCTAATGACAGTGGCAAAAACATAAGGACTAAAAGTATCCTTTTCTTTTGGAATACCGAAGTTAGATTTCTGGCTTTTCATAGAACCAGTAGCATTAAACTTTAGGGGACTAGAGCCTGGTTATTTATTCACCATCTTGAAAAACTTGATAATATCCAACTGATGCTTAGTGTTCATAGGGTGTATAGGAATATATATTTATGGATACACGTTCATCTGGAAAACTGATAAGATTTAAACTGAAGTTAATCCGATGAACACCAAAGAATATTTTTGAAAGCTCGGTACTCAGATCAAATCTGATTAATGTTCATATGACAAGCTACCAGCCATATGTAGAGAAATTGTGATAGTTCACTCTTACCTAAAGTTCGTGTTGACTTTCTTATCGAGAAGAGCGGTGGAGCCTCACAATTAAACCATTTAACTCTGAAAATGAAACTTCATTAAAATTTCAAAAGTTATACTTCTTTAAAAACAGCAAAACGTAATAGCAAAAAAAATTTTCTTCTCCACAATATTATTTTCTGGAGCTGTGTAATAGTTTATATAGGTATCACATAAAATTGTCAAGATTATCAAAAGATGTCAAGCTGTGAATTGAATAGCAATAATGATTTTTAAATTACAGGGTATTATTTCGATGTAATTACTTTTCCAAGTACTAAATTACTAAAGGTTATATCATTTGTCCAAGTCATCAAAAGTCATCAACAACTTATTTTATGTAGTAGTTTTAGAAGCGATTAGAGGTAAGAATCTACGGAATAAAAATTAAAACTACTTTGTAAAGGAGGAGAAGACGGAGGTGATACTTAAAACTAATAATTTGTGTAGATCCAAAATGGTGTTACGACCATGAAATATTAAGGGACTGAACATGACTCTTTTATACACAGAGGTTGACTTGAAAGGATGAAATGCTTTAGCTCCCGCTGCGAACCAAAACCTCGTCATCTAAACAGTTTTGGAGCTGGTTCTTTTTACTTCCTCGAAGATCTTGACGACAATTCAAGCGATGCGTTGTTATCTGAGTTGATCATATGTTCAAAGATTGCGCTGCTGACTGATCTGTATTCTCTTTTAGATGGCTATGCAGTATTGTATTCAGATATTCACTTACCAAGTGTATGCTTTGTTCAGTCAATGTAACTTACTCCACAAGAGCAAGTAAACTGATAAATGTATATTGAGGTGTGCCAAAGTGCCAATCTATCCTTGACATTCCGTTGAATGTGTTTCTCGTTATCGTGTTGCCGAAGTTCTCAGTATTTACAAACATTTAACTTCAAATTTTAGCAAAAGTGTATATAATCAACGTTCATCTGTTATCAAATGCTAATCTTCTTGTTAGTGTTCTAAAATTTTGATATGCATCTGCCTATTACAGTATATTTTCATTTGATTGACTTGTCAAAAATTTTTGTTGCTATGATTATTTATCTAAACGCTTATATAACAATTTTGAATTATATTCCTTGATATAAACTTCTTACTCGGTTATATTTATAGATTTACAAATCCTATTTGCAGCAACATAATACAAGATTTCTAGTCGAAATTGATATTATGCATTAAAACTAAAATGCTTCGCATTTTATAATGTCCGACTTGCTTATACAGACAACATATAAATTCATTTTTGTCAATTTCACTGATTTCCATTACTGACAAGTGAATATTATTTGTTTGTTTTGCAATATTGTTAGAAAGTTAAAATATATACATTTGTTGGACTGGTATTTCATTTTCGCTCAGTGTTTTTTTTTTTTATTGAAATGAACAGTGTTAAATGTCAGTTTGTTCTTTTTCTTTAAATATTTCTATTATATTTTATTTTTATATTTTAACAATAGTCAAATGAAATGAAAATATCATTAATTTTTCTATGATTTTGCTTTCGGCAATGGTTAATACTGCTTGCTGCATCTGTCATGTGAATGATAATGTATGAATTTACAAGTTCATTTATGTTGTTGTTGTTCTTTTGTTAGTAAAAAAAGTCTATGCCTGCATCAGTTAGATGAAACGAAATAATTAATTGAATGTGTTTAAGGTGAATAAACGGTATAAGGTTGAAAGTTATGTGTTAAAAGGATTAAGGGTACAAGTGATGAAGTTAAGAATCAAAGACTGGAGATGATGAACACTACTTTTCAAAAATTTAAAACAATTAGTCCCTTTTTGGAAATTTTGACTGAAGAGTGAGAAGACGTAATTGATCTGAAAAATGTGATGTATTTGTGCTATGCATTTCGAACAATCTGGTCACACATATTTACTGGTCAAGGCTTCGAAATCTATTAACTTCAGATGAGCTGATAAACGTGAGAAACAGAAAACCATGTTCATCGATCGCAAAACACATAATTGAGAAGAGGCATAAGATCGACATCAAGACAGCCTTCAAAACATTGTATAGAAATTTTGAGGCACAGTTTTGAAGGTTTGGGTTTCTTTACACATTTGAAATCATCAATCAGTCATTGTTAGACCACCATTAGAAACCTGGAAGCACTGAAAGAAGGCCGTTTCGTCCTGGTGGATGCGTACTGCTGATGAGTCCCATACTAGGACGAAACGGCCGTCCAGTGCTTCCAGGTTTCTAATGGTGGTCTAACAATGATTGATTGATGATTTCAATTGTATAGAAATGTTGAAGGACGAATTTTGAGGTTTATGTAGGCCTTGGCTATTCGAAAATTAAAACCTCCCTTATGTGTACAGAAACTCTCTAATATAACCTTGGATTCATTCTGGTTATCTTTAAGCCTATGGTAATGTGACAATTTTCCTACCGTTTCTTAATCTTTGCACATTACGTTAATTTTCTCTCCTTTATTTACAATTATGACCTTATGTGGTCTCAACATACATAAAGGAAAAAGCAAAATTCTCCGATGCATCACAACATGCACCAACCAAATCACTCTTGATGGAGATGCCTTGGAGGATGTTAACACCTTTGCATATCTTGGCAGCATCATCGACGAGAAAGGTGGATCCGATGCAGATGTGACGGCGCGGATTGGTAAAGTAAGGGCTGCATTTCTACAGTTGAAAAATATCTAGAACTCCAAACAACTTTCAACCAAGATCCGAATTTTCAATACGAATGTGAAGACAGTTCTACTGTATGGAGCGGAAACATGGAGAACTACCAAAGCCATCATCCAGAAGATACAAGTGTTTATTAACAGTTGTCTACGTAAAATACTTCGGATTCGTTGGCCAGACACCATCAGCAACAACTTACTTTGGGAGAGAACAAACCAGATTCGAGTGGAGGAGGAAATCAGGATGAAGCGGTGGAAGTGGATAGGACACACACTACGAAAAGCACCTAACTGCGTCACGAGACAAGCCCTGGCTTGGAACCCTCAAGGCAAAAGCAAAAGAGGAAGGCCAAGGAACACATGACGCCGAGAAATAGAGAAAGATATGAGAGGAATGAACAAACATTGGACAGAACTGGAGAGAGAAGCCCAGAACAGAGTTGGTTGGAGAATGCTGCTGGTGGGTGACCTATGCTCCATCGGGGGTAACAGGCGTAAGTAAGTAAGTAAGTATGACCTTATGTCTATTTGAACTTTTACTTAATTGACCTTTTATTCATCTTCATATAAAATGCCTTGATAAGTAAATATGTGTGACCAGATTGTACGAAATGCATAGCACAAATACATCATAACATTTTTCAGATCAATTACGTCTTCTCACTGTTCTATCAAAATAAGCTCTACTGTCAATCAATAGCATTTTATCTTATTATGAACGTATTAAGTCATTCATGATGAAATAAAAGTTGCATCATGGCACAAGTTATACCTACAATTAATTCTATAAACGAAATTACTCTCAAATATGCATGTACAATATAGAAATTAATTGAACGGAAAACAAG
Organism: Schistosoma turkestanicum; assembly: GCA_944470395.2. Taxonomy (NCBI): domain Eukaryota; kingdom Metazoa; phylum Platyhelminthes; class Trematoda; order Strigeidida; family Schistosomatidae; genus Schistosoma; species Schistosoma turkestanicum. Next base: position 30,669,467 of record OX103973.1, read on the forward strand.
ACTGCAATTACTAAAAACGATACACTTCGATTTCTTGACAATAATGAAGAAGTCTATTTCCGTTAGTTTTTGTGTAACAGTAAAGTAAGATAAAATGTAAGTGAATCTTTTTTTTGTAATTTGCCAAATCCTAATTACCTCTACAAAAATAATGAAAGCCTGATCATTCATTATAGTTAAGTGAATTTATCTCACATCCTACATCATTAACACAGATGCAAATACTATTCTACATTTTCTCATTGAAAAAAGGTTACATTTTTCACACCCATTCACATTCATACGAATAATACATAATAATGTTTCAAAAAAAAATAAAACTCACCTTGAGATGAGAGAGTAACAAGACACACTGATTGAATGTTTTTTGATTATTTTTGTTAATTTATTTTGCTTAGAAATTTAACATATCAAAAATATATCAACACATATTTAATTTAAGATAATCTATCTGATGCTTAGTTTATTTGAAATTACCAGGACAAATCTGATAAGTTCGTCACTAGGTACGCTTGAAGCGATTACGAGTTTACCTTAGTCGATAAACGCGAACGAGACAATGAACCAGCGTCCAGATATGCTACCTTGAATACCGAACTGCAAAACAGAAGACTTGATAAGCGTACAAAGTATATTCTACAAACACCCAGCAATCACAGTACAATCAAGCACACAACTCTCGTTTATTTATACATCATAGAAACGTCCTTGGGACAGTTACGAAAATAGCACACAAAATCACACAGCAGCCAATCACAGTCAAGGATTTTCTTGGTGGGAAACGAAATCTCAAGGTCATCTGATCGGTCTATGCTCGCAAACGTGAAATCAAAAATTAAGACATTTATGAAGCTAGTGCTGGGGATCTAACATCCCCAACAAAATCTTAATCATTTCAACCAACTAGGTCTTTTAGCTTGTTACATGAGTAATAAAATGCATATATATCCAAACCTCAGTATTCAGCTAGACAACATCAACCTCTAAAATCATTTGATTTGTTTATTTCTAATTAAATTTCAGTGTCGCTTAAGAAGAAATGTTAAAAAATGGCCAAGAAGGAGAATCGAATCCAAATTTTAAGATGTTGTTTAATTAATCAGCAAGAAACTCACTAGTTTGTAGTGAATTGCATTCAAACTATGCAAGATCGTTTAACCAATATTCATTTTAACTAATGAAGAGAAACGATGTAATTCACCCGTGAAATACAACGAAATCCTTTACGACATATTAATTACAGTTCAACTGTTGAAAGGTTAGCATTTTTTTAATTTAATCAAATAAAATAATTTATTTGTAATAAAACTGATGCTTCAGTTATTTTATTTATGATCATTTCAATTTAATGATCATACACATAAATTATATTTTTTTAAATAAGTTTGAGATCTTGACCAGTTTTTGTCAATCAAGGTGAATCAAGCGTGAATAATCGAATGATAACACGTTTTAAATCTAATCTTGGAAAATAATAATATAGCGCTATCGTTTCACTAGATTATGTGAGAACAGTAATTCTGTATAAATGTTTCAACGATCCTTCCAAGGTTTCAGACTAGTAAAGAATTTCAGTGTAAAATCTGTCATTACCTACATGACATTTTATTATCATTTAAGGTTAGAATATAAACTTGATATTGTGTATTATTGTTAGACCAAAATGCTACATTTATATACATGTCCAGTGCCATACTGTGAGCGATGAAGCATCATAAAGTTAGAATAACTTTACACGGAATTATAATGAAATTAGAAATTCCAAGAGGTTCAATATAATATTTTAATTGTTATGACAATCTATCTAATTCTTTTATACTTGTATTTTGATTTGTCGCCTGTTCGAAATTGTGAAATGGGACTAAAGTGTCATATTGATTGAATGGAAATCAATTTTACTGTATCTGTCCGCTTTATGAAAAGATAATCCACTGAGTGGGTAAACAACATTAACTAATTTCATGTATATACTAGAAAATTAATCTTGAAATTTCTGTGTAACAAAATGTCAAACAGTTTCGTGATCTGCTCTTGCAATTCAATCACATCTACCTAAATAATTGCAGTCAATTACAATACGATATTAGTTTTAGGCAATTTTTGTACCACTCTCATGTGTACGATTAAGCTAGATGAATTTTAATTTATATTACCATGAAAATCTGTATGTTTATTTTCAAGAAACAGTTTACTGTCGGCGAAATAAATTTCGCATTACAGTTCTGTTTGGTTTTTTTTCAGAGAAGCTTTATGTTGAGGGTTTATTATCAAGTATCATATGTTACTGTATATTGAACGTATTCACTCTTGTAGCACAGGTCGTTTTAAACATTATTATTGTATAAAACACTGATGTGAATATTAGGTTCACTGTATTTTAACAAAAAGTAATTAGAAATCGTATAAAAGATAAAAATAAGAACAGAAGGCATTGACGAGGAAGTTTAGTTTCTGATAAGTAATTCACTGATAGTGATTATCTTCCAAAGTTGATCAAAATAAATATCAAAAAAGATCGAAAGTCATTTTTGAAGTTATGAGTGTAAAGAACTTGAGTATACATACTGATTTCTAATTCCAAAATGAATCTCTAGTGAAAATCTTTGGGAAGTATATATTTTGTTCAGTTTCACGGGGAGTATCCTGCACTAGCCAGCCGTTCACTGGTACACATTTGTATAAAGAAAAGTATACTTCATTTGACTGATTCGATTCTAGCCCCTCTGACAAGTCAGCTGTTTATTGTCAACGTTTTTTAACGGATATTCTGAGTTACACTCCAAAAATGCTACTCACTTTGTGTACAGAAAATATCTTTCACATTATTTATCTCATATATTTACAGTTGTACAGCTTTTTAAAATGAAACCATAGAAATACGAAATATTTGATTTACTATTTACCTAGGATTATGGATTTAATCATACGCAATCATATTTCACTAGTTAAAAAAACTATTACTTTTATTTTATTTTAGTAATATTTGTACATTTATTGCTTGCTATGAAATGGGAACTCATAATTAGAACAATATTTATAGAGATATTCTGCATTAACTGCTACAATAACAAGGAAGATTAGTAAAATATCAACATACTTGTTGAAAATATCTATTACATTGTATTCATTTTTGTTAATTGGCGTTGAAATCTTAATCGATTTACTTACCAACATTAACAACTAACGTTAACCTGCTTGACTGATCTTTGTACACGTGTAAACTGAATTTTATAAATTTTTAGTAAGCCACTGACGGTCCTATTTCTTCGACATTGATCTTGGTGTATAATTTAATTGACAAACATATTTACGTGACCAGTAAAGTTCAACCTGTTCGGGTGTAGACAGTAACTACCGAAGACTGTGTATGAGGTTATGCAAATCCGTGAATTGATCAAGTTAGACATTAAGACGGTTAGACGCCGACCCAGTGGTCCGGTGGTTAGGCGCTCGCACACAATACTGAAGGTCCTGGATTCGAATCCTGCGGGGTGCAGGAGTCGTGGATGCGCACTGCCACTGATGAGTCCCATACCAGGACGAAACGGCCCTCTTTCAGTGCTTGCAGGTTTCTAATGGTGGTCTAACATTGATCGATTCATGGTTTCAAAATTGTGAAACATATTTACGACATTCTTATCAGGCATTGATTATATGGTTTATTTTATGTGTTATTTATATTATAACTTGTAAAAGGAAAAATCATATCTGTCAGTCGAATAATAAGTATAAACTGTACTATTTCAACTGTGAAAATGTTCTAATCTTCATCAACCCCCTATACTAATATCGCAAGTATCAAAATTAATCATTACGTTTTTCCATAAGTGTTCTTATCATCTACATTATACTTTTACATACCGTACTAAATATACAATGGTGTGTTATATTTTGTATGAATTGGAATGCTACTTTTAGAGAAAGACATAACATTTAATCAAGCAAGTTTTTATATTGTTGTGACGAAAACAACTGATAGCACAGAATGTGGTATTATTAGATAGTTTTGTGAAAAGGAAACGGAAAAAATAAACACTACAGTAGTCAGCACTTCACTTCATGTATTTCATATAAAAAAAATAAGAACAAATTGAACAGTCAAGATTGAAAATTGATTGCAAATGGGAAATTTGTTATGTTTTATTTCGACCTTATTTGATTAATCTCAAAAGTAACAAAATCGTTTGCTTCTGTGTAATCAATATTAGATAATCTTTCAGGTATTATTTATAGCCAGTAGTTAAACAATATGTAGATAAACAAACTCGTAGTATGTTGACTTTTTGAGAAAAAAAATTAAATTGTTACTCGTCTGAAGTTAAACTTTGGTAAGCAGTGTACCTAAAGATGAATAAGTGAATTACATGGTTTTTCGCAAGATAATATGCGGACAAATTAGAACTTACACTAGATTGTCAGTTTGTTAATAATCGCAGTCTAATGTAGGGTCATATGATAGTTAACTAGGTTTTCACAATGGTTTTCTGTAGGTTATCAGAGGATTAAATGGAAGCACCACTTCTGTCTGACTACTGCCAGCTCGCAATTTTCGTATTTACTTTACTGGATGGAATATATCTGTTGTTAGAAAGGAGGATCATTTCAAAAACTGTTGAACTTACATTTTCACAATAACATTATCTGATAGATATTAGTTTGTGTCCTGATAAATTAATCTCCATGCTCAAATATTATTTGATGATTATTCACTGGTTACTAATAATTGTCATTTACTGTATTTTTGATTGATTTTCCGTGAGTATGCAAACGTTATTTCTTCCTACTAAAAACTGTTTGGATATTAACAAATTCGCTTGATCCTCAATAATCCACATATTTTGTTTACGATTTAATTGGAAATGTTTGTGGATATTTGTTTCACATAGATCTTGCAGTAGTTTATTTTCAGAGTTGAAAAACATATGACCTATTATACTTTTTACTAGCGAAGCGGATTCGTAGATATTGTATTATTTTCAATGTTAAAATCACATATTGATAAAAGCCTGGAAGCACTGGAAAGTTTTTCTTTCTTAGTAAGAAATTTTTTTAATATATGTCCCTCCACGACATGACACATAAAAAGTGAACCCAGTAGCTTTGTTCTTGCACACGAACACTTGACTTTTAGACCGCTGAGCTACATCATTCAGTGGTGTGCATGTCTAACGCCAATCACTCCATGATCTTGTGTGTTCGCACAAATATAGAATGTATTCACTTCTCAGATATTCAAATAACTACATTTTAAAAGATTATTCTTCTGTTGTCTAGTAAATCTCATTCCATGCATTTTATCGATCTCCTCCATTTTATTCTCATAACTTCAAAATTCATTATCACCATTGAATCTACTTCAAAATCTTATGTAAGATATTCAAAAGAATATGTTAAGTACTAAGATTAGGTTCGTTTGAGGCAAACAAATGATGTCTTATTAAAAGTAAATCTTCTTTTTGCATTACGCATTTTTCACACAGTCGACTCTTCATTTTTTAGATTGAATTTGTTCGAATGCATTGAATCGTGATATCTTCAGCCAATAAACTAACCAAGTTATATTTCATTTTCAAGTTTTATAATAATCATGTTAACGCACATTTCAAAAGCCCTACTTTTGTTATGCAAAAAACACTAAGTTAGTTCACAGTGAGATGCAAGTAAATTAAGTGTAACAGAAAATAAATTAGATATGTTAAGAGTATTAAAACTAACGGAGAGATTCAAGCACACAAACGAATCTATCATAGGATATTGTTCAATGATCTAATTCTTAACAATTCAAGAGACTTTTAAACACGGATTAGTACCCTAAGAATCTCACCCTAGTCCAGAAATATGATGTACCTGGGTTACATTATGTATGAGATTGAGATTAAGCTTCGGTGAGAAACAGAGGTAAATATCCACTCTGTGTATATTGATTTTCAGTGGTTGAATAAACAACAAAAATTTGTGGATACGAAGCAACCTTAAATAAGTCTCCTAAAGGTTTCTTCCATCCAATAATACAAAATATCAAGTTTGTCATTTTTACTGTAAAGTTTAAGAACTTACAACGTATTCATCTTCAATGATACTGTTTAATATAATGATTTAATACTCGTCAGTGTCACCAAAATATTTTTAAAACAGAAAACTTATCAGTTCAAATAAAGTATAACCATATTAAAAACTACATTAATAATCAAACTTTTCGTGTACAGAATTGAGTAGATCTTACAAGACAAGGAAGGAATAAGTGTTTATTACAAGCATCCGTTATGCGAAACAATCAAAATTCAATTTATCTTTAGTCATTAAAATGTAACAGAAATTCATTTGATTAGATTTAGATTAATAGAATAAATGAATTAACAATTTGCATAATAAAGATTATTCCAACATCTAAACTTTATGAAGCTTTTACTTATTTGACATGTGTGAATAAAAATGATTTACTGGGCATGAATGATATTGTTGAAAGAGAAACTTTCAAAAAAAAAAACAACTGAATAGTTTATAATTCAAAATCATTTACAAATGAAGTAACATAATATTATTGATCTTTGTCAAATATGATGTATCTTGATACTTCTGGGCTTTGTTCATTTTATTTGTTTTAATATTATCAATAAAAATATTTCATATCGATTTTTGTTAACAATATACTGACAGTAGAGAAATTCAGAAATTTACAATCTACAAAATCAAATCATACATAACTGTTAGTGAATGTTAGGCAGTCAAGTGGTAGATCATCTATCAGCCTTGATCTAAAAACTTATTGATATTTTAAAATAGTTCAATTGTTTGAAGCAAACAATTAGCGAAATATTCATTGAATATAATGGCTCACAGTATTTTCTCAGTTGTTGTATTATCACTAATATTCGTTATGGTTGTAGTAGTGGTTATCGTTAAACAATTAGAAATATTTGTATTACTGTTATTATAATCAATTTCTTTAACACTAGACAATGGAGTATATACATGAACTAGGGATAAATTAACTGGTTGTTTCTCGTAAATTTCATTCATTGGATTATTGAACCAAATCGATTGAGTTATAGGAATAAAAGACATTGTTGTTTCAAGGCTATCACCATTCCCACTGTCTTGACCAAGTGATGTGAGACTATTTCGTTTTGGCTAAAATTAAGATAACAAAATAAAAAACAAACAAACAAAATATTATTTTATGTTAGATGATTGTAACAATTTCAAATAGTTTATTTGTAAATATTTTTCAATTTTTTGAAAAAAAAAACAAACGAACAATATATAAAGTTATCTGTTCTTTGTTTTTTTTTTAATGTCTTAAAAGCACTTTGAAAGTGCCCTAGAAACCAAATAAGCAACAGGTATGGAATATACAATATTGAGAAGTATCAGATTAGGACAAAATCAATATTATAGATTTGAAATAAAGTAACTGAATGAAATAACAAAGAAATGAAAAAAACCAAACGATTATATATATGCATTACGGGGTTGTGAAGATTGTTAAGTTACACATTTTTTTTTGAAACCACGATCTTCACAACCCCGTAATGCAAATTACCTGTGCTCACTAGTGACTAGCTTCGTGAGGAATCTTCTCCGAGTTATAGTGGGAAGACGTGACCAGTGAAGTTCAACCTGTTCGGGTGTAGACAGTAACTACCGAAGACTGTGTATGAGGTTGCGCAACTCCGTGAATTTGATCAAGTTAGACATTAACACCGTTAGATACCGGCTCAGTGGTCTATCGGTTAGGGCGTTCGCGCACGATACCGAAGGTCCTGGGTTTGAATCCTGCGAGGTGCAGGAGTCGTGGATGCGCACTGCTGATGAGTCCCATACCAGGACGAAACAGCCGTCTTTCAGTGCTTGCAGGTTTCTAATGGTGGTCTAACATTGATCGGTTCGTGGTTTCAAAAATGTGCGATTATATATATGGTAACAATATATATATAATGTTTGAATATGAACTTAAAACATTTTAAAATTCACAATTCCGATTCTAATGTAACTATTACTTAAATAAGACTAAAAATTATAGTTGATGAATGTGAACGGTTCTAGGTTCGAGTGTTGGGATGAAAATCAACTTTTGCATGCAGTTCTAAATAGGACAAAGTGATCTTCCTGAATTCTAATATCCAGCTCTTATTTATACCTGCTTATAGATAAGATTAAGTTGAAATAGTCAACAATAAAATTGTTATTAATTGGATAACTAAAATAATGATAAAAATAAGATTAGATAAAGAAATAGAAAGGAAAGAAAATTCAAAGCACTGTGTGGTTTATTGTTCTTTATTATTTATATATATAACACATAATTTTTAATTAAGTTTTGATTTATGACCGGTCTTTCGATTCTTTAGTGAACAACTCGATAACCATATGTTAAAAGGTTATAGAAAATTATCTGAATGTAAGCAGTGGTCCAGGCAAATGTTGAAGTATTTTAACTTATTTCGAAACACAATGGACAGAAAGTGATAAGAAATCATATAGATAGATGCTAGCTATTGGTTGCTTGACAGAGTGCAAGATGTTATCAACTATTGTTTCCTGGTTGAAACATTGAAACATTGAATAGATGTTTTCATAATTTTAACATCAATGATAACATTTCGTTTATAATAAAGTAAGAAAATTATTGGATTACAAATAACTCCAAAAGAACTTAAATGAATGTTACGTTATTTTTTTCATGCCATCTACTGATTAGGTGTTGTTTAAATTTTGTTCAAACCAGAATAAAATTACTACCTGAAATATTAAATTTAAAAACTATCTTTTATAAGATCTACATGCACTTTATGGTTGCGTTACCTTCCGAAATGTTCTGTCATATATAATATATTTACTATGATGCACATCTTGTCTTAACAAATATTGATTGATATTAAATGTTAACACCATATGATCCCGGTAGGCGTCTCTACACGCAACAGTGAAGTTCCTGACTTCGATTTCCGGCTGTGGGACTGTGTGTGAGCACTGCTGATGAATCGTGTACTAGGACTAAATGGCCATCCACTACTTCTAAGTTTTTTGTCTCCTCACAATAAAAGTATTTTCTATCCTTCCGGAAAAACAAGAATGATGTTTGCGAAGTAAACCTTACCAACCTATTCTTCGACTACGGTCTCAATCTTCTATTTTTTCTCCAGAGTCATCACTTCTGTCAATAACCATGTCTACTAAGCTTTTCCTTCTAACCGATTAACTTTTATTTTCATCCTCTTTTTCAGTAAAGTTTGTTTCAACTTCAACATTTCATCATATCACTTTATGCAATCGTACTTTTGTAGTCAATAGCCGTTATTAATTTTTTTCTCATCTACATCCTAGTTCGTTACTATTACATATTAACATATGAGGAATAACATTTTTGTGTGTTTTTGTTCACTCTGTCTCTCTGTTGTCAATGTTTGACAAAAGTTGTTGTTTTCATTAACATCGTTATTATTGTTGTTATTATCATTGACAGACGGTATTGATCAATATTTTTAAAAAAATTCAGTTTATATCTGCGATAATACGGCTTTTACAATGAGATCGCTGGAAAGAGAAATCTTCACTGAACCAGTGTTCGAATACTTTTTTTGACCCAGTTGGTGTATTTGATTTATTTCATTAGACATAATTTATTTGTGATTGTCAATTGAATCAACATGTTATGACTAGAGAGATGGATGTGTAGGTAGGTGATTGTAGATCATGCCAAAAAACATTTATGAACGTTTTTACACTACACAAGTGTTGATTGTATGCTAGTGACCCTTTGAATAATGATCACTAAATTAGTGAATTTCTTAGAAAAATCAAATGAATAGTAAGATATTACGTACAACAAAGTACTTACTGTTGCGCGATTGTCAAATTAAATCAGTTATTTTTAACAATAAAATTTAGCATTACATGTGCCATGAAGCATAAAGTTGATAATTTCATGTAATCTAATGAGCTTTCCGCAAAAGGATCAAAGGAACATTATTTGTCGAATTATATCAAGAACCGTAATTAAGCTTTTTCTGAAAATTGAAATAAGCTGAAAATTAGATAATTACTATTACATTAAACAATTTTAGAATGGACCAACCAGTTATTTTTATGATTTGTAGAGTTATTATAAATCCTATTTAAAAAACGCTTGATATTGATTAGCTGAATAATACAATAGATTGTATATACAATGTGATATTTGAACTTAACCGACTTCACGAACTAAAAGACATAGCTAAACCTCAACCAATATTACAATTTCCTACTTGAAAAGCATTCTATTATGAACAAAACTATGGAAATTACATTTACATTGGGAATGGTTTACAATAAGTCTGTCAGTCAGTTACAACGTAGAACTTCGTATGTGAGTACATAGGTTCAGGTTGCCATATTGGATTAGCACAGAGAGGCAACTGTCAGTTCAAATCCCATAGTGGTACAGATAGTAGAAGCACTAGCAGTAATGGAAAAAAAACTAGGGTTCCAACATATTATTCAAGAAGTATAATTCAGTGAGATAACTTTAGAAAGAGAAAGACACAGATGATGAGGAATTGAGAAGGTTAGGATTTGAGAGAACACAATGAAGGTTCAATAAAAAAGAACCAAAATATATGATTCCATTTATTAACTTACAAAGGATAGAATCAACCACTCATATAGTCAGTTAGAATGATTTGAGAAAGCTTTTGACAATGCTGATTAGTAAACATTATTTAGGGATAAATTTTTCTGTAACATTCCTAGTTCTGACGAATCTTTAAATTAAATGTAAAATACATAGAACTGCATTAGGTTTATAGCGTTATCCGGACATGCGATCAGTAAACACTAGTTACAGTGACTGTTGATATGAATATGTAGATTTACTCTGTTAGGAATAGAATCACAGAAATCTTAAAAAAATTTGTTACAGATATACTACTTTTACAAAACAGCAGATACTGAATGTAAAATAACACGAGAAAACAAAGTTTAGACGTACCAAACAATCTTTAGGACACAAAACATTTTTAAACAAACAGTGATTTTATGCAGACTTGTCACTCACTCCCCTCATATTCAACAAGCGATTGGTCGGTTAGTTGGTTGGTGCAAGGTTTAAAGCAGTGCCTTTAACACATAGTGTTTATTATATGAACAAAATTGACTATAGTGCTACTCAAAAGCCTAAAGATCAATTTACAAAATTGAATGTGAATTAAAAAATGGAAGTAGCTTACATGTAATAGTAGATTTTATGAGAAAAAAATTTTGAGCAATAAGAAAAATCATATAGAGCTTCACCAAAACTAAACACAGTCAAGATTGAAGAAGTACAGTCAGTAAATTCCCTGAGACCTAATGTTCAAAACCAATCATACATGTCTGTTAATAATAGCCTCATGTATACAAAAGTTTAAAAATCATTGCGAAGCTAAATACCACAAACTTAATGCAGAGTATATTTTTCGCTTTTTACTCTGTTCATATTAAGGAAATAGAAATTTTATCATACTCTATAAAAAAAAATCTGAATAAGGCAACAAGTAATTGGTTGCAATATAGCTCGGAAATTTTTCCCTTACATACAAGTGATTGATATCGTTCATTATTTTTCACGTACACTTAACTGGACTAGTTTTCATGTCAGATATTTATTTACTTTCATGTTTATCTACTTAAATATTTGAAACTGTCTCTTGTTAAGAATTTCATCTGTCAATATGCAAAGAGCAGATAGACATTTGCTGGAAAAGCTCTGACAAGTGAAAAATCATATGATTGTCAGTGTTGGCGAAAAAAACATAGAAAACCTGCTACTGGTCACGTTCAGAGTGTTAACAGCATCATTGGTTAAAATACTGAAATAGTTTTGAATTAATATGTAAATATATATTTATATATTTATTATGCCATGACAATTTTCTTAGCATACAGTTTGAGAGTAGGCATTAAAAACTCTCCTATTCTTGCAAAGCGTCTGTTTAAACTACACATTACGCAATAGTTGTCATTTACCTATGGTTTATATATCCTGCTGTCAGTTAAAATAGTATATATGTTGGTTGTAGTAGATATGCTTATTTATGAAAATTACTCGATTTGTCATTGATAACTTGATCATTACTTGATGGAAAATCACGTGTGTACAATGAATTTGTTGTCATTTACTAAAAAACTATACATAGTTTTAATTTACCTCGATTAGATTCTCCTAGCATGGTGTATAATTGATAGGTTTTTATTCTGTTAACATGACATAATGAAATACAATTTTAAAGTATTGAATAAAATGGTCATAACCGTTTAGTAAAGGATTAACAACCGCTCAGGTTATAACAGAAAATGAGGATACTATCTTGTAAATGTAAATCATTTTAACTCTCTTCATTGATGTAATTATGCGAAAGATTTTTGTCACTAATTATCATTAAAACCCACTATCTTTCCGAATAACATCATCAGTACACGCATCGCTTTGAAGTATTTGATAATGTCTAGAATGACGGTAAAGTTTACACAGATAAACCATCCTTCCCGGAGAATACAAGGCCTCCAAAAAATCATCCTGAGCTGCAACTAATTGTCTTTAACACAACAAATACTTTTAAACTATTGTGTTCGTCACCATTTATGCTTGATGCTATTAAGAGTTTATCTTAGTCGATAAACGCGAACGAGACAATTACCAGCGTCCAGGTAGGTTACCTTGAATCACAAACTAAGGTAAGAAGGCTTTGTAAGCGTAGAAAGTATATTCTAAAAACACCCAGAAATCACAGTACAATCAAACATACAACTCTCGTTCATTTATACATCATAGAAACGTCCTTGGGACAGTTATGAAAATAGCATACTAAAATACACAGCAGCCAATCACAGCCATGGATTTTCCTGGTGGTCAACTGACCAGCCCATGCTCGGAAACGTGAAATCCAAAATAAGGCATTTATCAAGCGAGTTTTGGGGATCTAACATCCCAAACATAAACATAAACTCAATTGAATTTCTTTAAGACTTAGACGCTTACATTCGATTGTTGACGATATCATCTATATAATTTACAAAACGAAACTGTCTAAAATGTGTTGCAAATAGACTATTTTTCCTAAAGTTATAGACCGATTCAATGAATACATATATATATTTCATTATAATTATTTCTGAACGTTGCCTATTTAATATACTTGTCATATCATTCATTATGTGTTCGTTTATTTGTGTCGTATAACTAGCATAAAACAATCAAATTTAAATAATTCTCTGAAGACAAAACACAAACCCGTCACCTAACAGGAGAAAGTGATAGTCATTTGAATTAACAGAAGAATAAATTTAAATGAAAACTTTTTGCATAAATAACAATATCGATAAAAACAAATTTCAGAAGGATGTTTGTTTTAATATATTATTTTAAATGATTAATTACTGTAAGAATTTAGAATCAGTGGTGGTAAATTTGAAAAGCTAATATGAAAACACTGTCATACGATTATTTCGTAATTTCATTCAGCTTTGACAAGATTTTTACTGCACATACTAGAACTTGCATTGAAAAGGATTAAAATCTTGGGTCAAATTAGGGAAGTTAAAAAACCAATTTAGGTCAGTAATGTTAATTCATTGGTGAGAAAAAAAGTTACAAATGTTCAATTATGTTAATCATGATACGTACTAGGAGCCGAATAATTGATGATTATTGTATTTAATTACTTTAAAGGAGACATTGGGTTTATGTCAAAAACAATCAGTTCTACTGGATTTCCTAGCCCTTTATTTATTTCATATAAACTTGTGATGAATCGAGTCACTCAAACCTGAAATAGAACAGAAACATACTGTTAAATGAGAATCCTTGAACTGAGTTGTAGATTGATTGAAGACAAAATTATGTATCCTGGATCCTGACTAACTAGCTGAATATTATATTACTCATCACAGTACTTGAATAGTTTGAGTTTAATCCTTTGTATGTTAACAAAAAAATGCACCGGTAGCGAATTTAAAATTTAAAAGAAATAAATGCTCTTTACTCTTTATTTTACAATAATTTATTATAAGCTCTTAAAATTTTGAAATTCGATAGTTTTACCCAATGTATACTGATACTACGTTCCCTTTACAATTCATAATACCGTATAGTTCATGAAACAGTAGCTTGAAAGTCTAATAATGTGCTGTGAAATTCAGCAAATATGTTGTTAACAATATTTACATGATGACACAAGTAAACACAACATTCATTCAAAAAGGCTGATCAAGTAAAACTAACGCTAACAGAATGAATAATTTATAAAACTAGTGAAAGCATGTTCAGGAAAATTTCATCAAACCTACAAATGTTGGCAGACTGTGGATTTCATAAAAAAAACCAAACCAAATAATATGCAATTTTGAATCAAGTTTGTCATCCAAAAATCTTGCCGATTAGGGCAAAGAAACTTAGTGCTTCCATTGTACCTATACACATGAAAAAGGAAGTAAATGGAAACACGATTTTATGTTTGGCGAACTGAGACTTCCTGTCGCCTTTATTATCTGAAAGAGAACAAGAACAATGAATTGAGTAGAATAACATGAATCTGTTTGATGTTGTATGGTTCTCATCAGCTTCTAACCACCAGTTATATATTATAATTCGAATTATTTTCAAGTTTGCATACCTATAACTATAAAAAAGTGTATGTATCACCATGGTGAAGTAGTGAGATCGAAAACATGTAAAGAATGTTACAAAAATAAATATATTGTATTAGAGACGATTCTGAATCATCGGACATATCACTCCTAATTAAAATTACTGTATCTAATGACCATACCATATATCTTTAATCTCATTACTTCACTATGGTGATACCCATGTAAACTTAAGCATAATTCTAATTTTAAGATATTACTGGTGATAAGAAGCTGATGAGAATCCTACCAAATTAAACAGATTCATATCATTTTACTCAATTCTTTGTTCTTGTTCTCTTTCAGATAATAAAGGCGACTGAATGTCTCAGTTGGCTAAACATATTTTTCCATAAAATCATGTTTCCATTTACTTCCTTTTTAACGAAACCTCTATTTATAGTATGGTACATGAAATAATTCGGCTGCCTATGCCGTTCACTGGGGGTAACATGAAATAATTTGCGTTTATGTCTGATATTAGGGTTTCTCCTCAGTTATGTACATATGATGTTGGTAATTATCGAAAAGAAGAGTCACGACTATTATATTAATATCCATTGATTGTAATATTTGGACGCAGAGTTTTCTGATACATACGATTGTTGAAAAGTGATTGTGATAAACATGTTTCAAGTCTCAGCATATTTGGTATTTGATCATTTGTACTTTTTGTGTCTATATACTACGCCTTACTTGAGTAGTGGTCATTCACTTTACATTGTCAGATATTCATGAAATATTGGACTGTATAAGACTAATTTAGTGAACTGTCTTTTTGTTATGCAGCGTATAAGAATATTTGCAACTCGTTGAAATTACCACGAACATTACAATTAGAAATGTATGGTGTAATTTCATTGAGATTGTGTCCAACAATAAAGCTCAGGAAGCAGGTTCCACTCTGTTTGCAGCTCAGCAAATAAATGTATCTTAATGCCTTTTTTCGTTCTCTGACCTGGACGACCTAATTTTGATATTCTTTTGAAACGCAAACACAGTTTATATCTCCATAAAAGCTGAAACACTGTGTATTGAGCTGGATAGCCGCTAACAATTAACGCAAGCAAAACTGTATATGCATATAAATTCGAGTTTCAGTTTTCCCACTATTGATGTTAAGGGTTTCATTTGATAGCAAACCAAGTTTATTAAAACGATGTACTTAAATGTGATGTTGAAAGAGTTCGATTAGGATGGATATGTTCTAATAGGGACTAACCTAAGTAAAATGTTTGGTATCGACAACAAATAAGCTCAATTCTTGGTGTAAGTGATCATTTTGTTGTCCTTAAGTGTAAGTGATCATTCTGTTGTCCTTAATTTCATTTAATGCTTACTACATTTGCGATAGTAAAATAATATCTGACGGGTTTATGATTTCTGTCACGAATGCTCTTCGTACTCGACATCTCAGATAGAAAAGTAAAAATATTTTGTCATAGCTCATCGATAACAAGCGATTACGACAGAAATGTATACTTTAGTCAGTTTGCTTGTTTTTGGTTCTGTTTATTCAAGAGTACTAAGCTTATTTATTCTATTTAAAAAGTGTATTCTGATTGAAAGTTGGTAAGAAGGCCTAACGAGGCATAGAACAGCTACTGACTGTCACTTAACATTGTATCAGTAGCAATATTTTGTTTCATGTTATCAAAGAATATCCATTCACTTTCTAACTCTCTTTAACTCTCCAGCCTTGATATTACTTAATACTATTATTTCTGCGCTTACTTCCTTTCACATCATTCTGGATGGTTTATAAAAAATTGACATTATGTACATAGTTTAGCGATAATTTTTTTACCTAATGAATAGGAAGAAAATGTTTGAATAATAATTCCAAAAAAAACTAATGACAACTGATCAAAGAAAGAGAAATTTATGATATCAGTAGAAATGAGTGACTGAAAATGTTACCTACGTGTACACAGAGTGCAGACTTCGGTTACCGGCTATTTACATATTTATGAAATTTAACTAGTTTAATCATTTGCTCTTAAAGCTCTAAATGGTTTGGATACAATTTTTATTGATAATCCTTTTTGTTTTACTTCAAATAAACTTAAATTATTACAAATGAAAGTCTCGATTAATTGTGTAAACCAACGTACAGAAAGTCTGTAAATTTAAACAGTGATGACTTTTAGTTATAATATAAGTTAATTCAAACAGATTGGTGTTTGTTATTTTCGCAGATCACTAGTGTCATTTATTTTTTACCTTATAACTAGCAAGATTCTGTTAATTTCTGCGATTTTCATCATTTAAAACTTTCAAGTAATCGAACTGCTGAGGTTCATTGACCAGCACCTTTTTGTTTTATAAAAATAGGCTAACACTTCTGCCTAGTTATACTGTGTGAATATAGTTCACTTGTCTATGTTGGTATTTCGCTGAGTTTAAAAATATCCCATATTTATTTGAAGAAAATTTATCATAAATATAGGTATGTCTGTAATAAAGTGAATAACACGCTCGTTTTTCGAGAATAAAATACACCCTAGTTACTCGACACAATGTGCTTTTATCATACTGGTGAAATAAAAAGAAGGAATTTCTCAAGTTTATCTGTTGTTGTAGCTTACAGACAGTCGAACAAAAAAGAAATTTATTTAATTATACTCGTAGTGTTGACGGATTGTAAAGATTAGGAAAACTGCGTTGAAAAGCAACTTTGACTTTAATCTCAATTTTAACTACAGATGTGAAATTAGTAAATCGTTTGTTTATCTTAAAGAAATCAAGAAATATCTGTATCCATCGTTGCATCTTATAAATATAGTATAAATCTGCAGTCTCTTGTAGATAGTCTTAATTGAAAATTCACTGATTATTCCGGACACCAAAGATTCTTGATTACACTCATGTTAAATATGTATTGCAACGAAATAACCTTACTCCTTCCTCCATATAAGCAGGATAATTATGAGTGTATTGTATTGAGATTTGGCTAACTAAAACTTGAATATAGCAACTTTCTGTAAAATTGAATGGAAATAATGATCACGACTACAAATAGAATAATATAATGCATTCTCATCGATAATCAACAAATTATGATTGAACACAAATCCAGCTAACAATAACCCTAGTATCCTTCGCTATTTAATGAATTACCCTGTAAGATAAAAAGTCCATCTTGTTTTAGATTAATGTGTAGGATGTGTATTTGGATGGCGACCATAGGATGTCGAGTGTCAGTCATCACACTATTATAGAGGTAATCTGAAATGATTTTTTTATTTACACTTTTGAATAACCGGAGTTTTTTTATTACACATTTGAAATCATCAACCAATCAATCAATGATTGTTAGACCACCATTAGAAACCTGAAAGCACTGGACGGCTGTTTCTTCCTGGTATGAGACTCATCAGCAGTGCGCATCAACGACTCCTGCACCTCTCAGGATTCGGACCCGGGACCTTCAGTATTGTGCGCGAACGCCTAACCACCGGACCACTGGGCCGGTATCCAACAGTGTTAATGTCTAACTCTGATTGATCTAAGGATTTTGCGCGACTTCACCCATTTGTCTTTGGTAGTTACTGTCTACACCCGACAGGGTTGAACTCCATTAGTCACGTCTTCTCAACTAGAACTCCGAGAATTTCCTCACGAAACTAGTCACTAGTGAGCCCTGTTACGATATTTTGGGGCAGAGTTTTGGCTGTTTTGTGTTTTTACACATTTGAAATCATCAATCAATCATTGTTAGACCACCATTAGAAACCTGAAAGCACTGGACGGCCGTTTAGTCCTGGTATGGGACTCATCAGCAGTGCGAAGTTATTTGTATTCTTATAATGGTAGATGCCTAATGGTGATCATTTACAGTAAAGCGAAAGGAATAAAGAATAAATAACGTGCTTTTTTTTCCAAATTTCTTATCAAGTAATTGCTGCATAATATGATTTAGAAAATTATTTTATCTGACAAAATGTTTTTGGTTAGATAATTAATTCAGAATGGATTGAAATTAAGTTGTTTGACGTGAATCAATATATTGACTTTATGTTTATGTGTCATTAAACATAATTAAATTTTGTGTGAAATTCGTTTTAGCTAATAAGTTCAATAAAATTTTCTCAACTTTACATATCAAATGATTTCAAACATACTTGTATCTAAAGAAAATGAAATGCTTATAAAGCATATTACATATCACTGAGAGGGTAACTCTAGTCATTCTCTTAAGAAACCATGAGAATGTGAGACGAATACCACTAACTGAAGGTGTCGATGGTCTCAGACATAGACGAGATTTAACTTAAATAAGAAATATAAATCAATGACTATCAACTCAAGGACATTGGAATAACGTCCTAGGCACGAGTTCTGGTGATCATGAGTTAGGTAGTCTAATAACTGGTAAGAGGGATTTGTGCGTATACACAAGCCAGCACATAGGAATCGAACCTAGTAACTTCGTACTTGTGCAGGGACCCTGGACTAGCATCCAGCAGTATTGAAGCCAGTCACTAGTGGCTAATTAGCTCAGAGATAAGTCGTTCGTGCGCAGTTTCACAGTTATTGGGTCCAGTTTCTCTATGTGGTCGTGAATGCATGCACATGTTACATGCACGCAGATGAATAATAGCTTACTTCATATGAACAAAGTTTACTTACTGGTTGTGAATAAAAGCATAATTGTTGATATTCTGGTGATTTCAATTTGATTGAGTTATTCCATTCATTAATGTTCAGTTGATTTATATCACTTTCATTGTTTAAATAAGATAATTTATTAATTGTTTGATCATAGATTAACTGTAAATCTTCAAACTTTTCATTCGTTACATTATTGATAAATTTATCATTATTATGCGTACAGTTCAAATCTGAAGCTGATGAACAACACCTAGAAGTAGAATAATCCAAAGGATTTAGATCAATTTGTTCTTGAGAATTTGTTGAATACAAAATACTTATTGGTTGTATACAATTAGTAGTTAAAAAATTTGTAGAAATAGGCTCTAAACGTACAATTAATGGTTGTGGAAGAATAGTACTTTGTATAGTTGAATAATGCGAAGAAATTGTAGTAGTAGTAGTTGTTGTTGTTGGTGTTGTTTCATAATGATTATTTACATATTTGGTAGATGGTGTATGATATTGTAATGTTGCATAATTTATTGTAGGTGTAATGTTACAAGGTGTGATTGAGTAGTTTGGAATTTCACTTAATAAGTTAGGTAATAATGGATCAGTATTATTATTATTGTTATTATTATTGTCATCATACAAGAATTTCGTT
This sequence comes from Schistosoma turkestanicum, assembly GCA_944470395.2. NCBI lineage: Eukaryota > Metazoa > Platyhelminthes > Trematoda > Strigeidida > Schistosomatidae > Schistosoma > Schistosoma turkestanicum. Next base: position 30,689,370 of record OX103973.1, read on the forward strand.
CTAATCGGACTCATGCCTAAAAATGAAAATAAAATGTCATGAAATTAAAAAATATTAGAAAATGTTTCAACGTTCGAATCGTATTTTGACGCTGACATTAGAGTTTTCATTTCAAATAATTTTTTATTTTTAGTAATCACTTAATTTAATTACGGGGTTGTGAAGATTGTCAAGTTACACATTTTTGAAACCGTGAATCGATCAATGTTAGACCACCATTAGAAACCTGAAAGCACTGAAAGACGGCCATTTCGTTTCAAGTTAGACATTAACACCGTTAGATGCCGGCTCAGTGGTCCGATGGTTAGGCGTTCACGCACAATACCGAAGGCCCTGGGTTCGAATCCTGTGAGGCGCAGGAGTCGTGGATGCGCACTGCCACTGTTGAGTCCCACACCAGGACGAAACGGTCGTCCAGTGCTTTCAGGTTTCTAATGGTGGTCTAACATTGATCGATTCATCGTTTCAAAAATGTGTAACTAAATTTAAATAAAGTTTCCGTAGAGCATTGTATGGTATTTTAAAAATCATGATAAATCAACCTTGATTACTGTTGGCAAGTACTCTAATAGATATTTAGAAATAAACTCGAATTCAACATTTCAATAAATGCATTAATCCATTATGGTATTAACTTACGGGGCTGTTGATGAGATTATCAGATATATGGAATGAAACATTAACCATTTAAGTAGTTGCAGGTTTACTAATCCTAAAATATCGAACCAGTACACTGAATCATTTTATAACATAAGTTATCGTTGTACATAATCTCAACTAGTTGTAAATTCATAAAAGTATCGGCATAGATCGTTTTAACTTCTTCTAGAGCTTGTTATTTATTTATTCAACCTAATCTAGGCTGTCAAATCAAATTTACAAAACACTGATTCAGTTTGTTAATAATGCTTCACTTTATAGTGTACGTTTTTCGGCATTTTAAAATGATCGTGATTAAAAATAAGCATATATTTCAGTTTTTCTGTAACTGATTATAGGATTTGGTGCTTACTGTTTAACTAACTTCTCTTCAACATTTAACTCGTATCCATGCACCTTGTGTGAAGTTTTATGTTGATATATCTTTTGACGATTCAACATAAGTTGGATAATAAGCAGCGTCGACGTGATTTATAGATAACTAATAGATGACAATAAATGATTTCCCTAGTTAAAGATATCTTGAAGAAATAACGAAAACCGCATAAATGATAACTTTATTTTTATTAAGCGAAGTAAAACTCTATATGTGCAGGTTATACAAGAGAAATGATTAAACGAATGTATTCCGGTAAGTCAAGAATAGTTATACATTAGAGAAGATTCAAGAAAAGCTCTGCAAGACCATTCTTTTGAAAGCACCATACTCGATAATCACAGAAAGTCACGTTTAAGCCTGTGACACGTGTGTATGATGCATCATACAGGGCTGACTGATAAGGTAAATAAATATTTCTGGTTTCGACAAAGAGGTATCTCTTTCATTTAGGCTCTCATTAATATATATATAATTTTAGTTTTTGTTAACAGTCAAGTCGAATGTAATGCAACTCCTTTAGTATCATCATAATATTTCCGTAAAGATATTTGATTATTTGATCCAGTTGAAAAGATATGATTTTAACATTGAAGATACTTCGAACATTGATCGATTGATGACTGACGGTACTCAAAATGCTGTTATAATCGATGATCTTGTAAAGCCCATAACATAACCCAAACAAAAATCTGAAAGCAGCTTTCCGACCCTTATCTATGTGCATCAACATAAGCAAATATATGGGACAATAAATGTGATGAATAGCAAGAAATATTATTTGCATGACACTGGCAGTTAAGTTATGTAACGGATTTATTGATAAACGTGTACGTAATTTACTAAAGTCAAGAACATCACTTACATCTGTATTTCAAGAACCCTAAGCTGAGTAGAATGCAAAAGCTTTCTAGTTTCCTTAAATCACCAAAACGCTTAGATAGTGGATCATAGTGATGCACCACTTGGACATACACTTTATAGCTTGTTCAAAAGAATTCAGTCATCAATATGTAATCGTCAACATGAAATTGACCATCAAATTTTGTGTACACACATTTGAGTATTATGAACTTTCTGTCACTGATCGAACAGCTCAGTGATAAGGTGTTCGATTGAGATACTCTAGCAAAAGTTCCACTGGGTGCGTTAGCTTTCTCAGCTTTATGAAAACTCATTTCTACGGAGTTCAGCTAGTCAGAAACCTGAAGTCCAAGATTATTGTTGTGTGTTATCGACTATCTGACATTAATTATAATAAATAAAAACAATGAATATTTTGATTTTCTACGAGATCTAATGAAAAATACAGCCTAGTCGTAGCATTTTGCATAAATTAAAGAATAGTTAGCTTCAAAAATTTACTTAAAGTAATTCTGATTGATGTTGAATGGTTTACACTTTTGAGCACGAGGTCATTGGATTTAGAAATTATGTAAAAATAAGCTGATCATCATAATCATCAACTTCAAATAACTACATAGTCATTACATAAAAATTTCAATCAAATAATTTTTGACTAGACTTATCGACATTTTTTTAATGCAGTATACTTATAGGTCACGGCGCTAGTTCAAACACATAAACTATATTAGAGATAACTGCAACAGCTAGCACTATCATTTATTATTGAAATCCCACAGGGGTTGAAAAAAATCCTCATTTACCTTTGATAGTTGTCAGTAAAGTCATGAAATAAATTGAGGTAGAAATTCAACCCACATTTCAGTTCTTATGTAAGATAGAGTAATTATCAGATGACTCTGCATATCTAATTAATGTAGGGCAGTTAAAAGTAGATGTCAGAAACTCCTGAATCTTTTGTCCCTCATATAATTTGAAAATGTTCACGTCAGACGGGCTACAATTTCGTTTTTGCAGGTTAACGTTCATTTACCATTAACGTTCTCATCAATTTAAGTATTCTTTGTCAATCAGTGTTATTGACTGCAAAATATAAGTCCAGATTTTTCATTCAGTAGCATATGAGGACCATGAACAACAAATCAGACGTCATCTTAACTTTAATTTATGGGTGGATTTCACCTGAAAGATCATAACTGTAAACTGAATCAAACGAAAAACCTAGTAAGTGTAGACCCTACCTTCTTACCACGCAAACAACCAAAGAGTTATAGAAATAGTTTGTAAAGGTAAATATGATTATTTTGTTGGCAAAATCTACCAGCATTTATGAAACTTACTCATATTTTGAGAGCCATCTTCACTAAAAGAATAATCTTTAATTTCATTAGGTCCATGAGCATCTTTTGACTTTCGCATAAATAAGTTATGTTTTATCTTTCTATATTTAATAATACAAGCTACAGAACACATTAAAATAATTGATAATAGTATTGATGCTATTGCTGTCGATAAAATTATATAATTATTCAAAGAGGAATGAATACGATTACTCCATTTTGAATGGGTAAGATGGTCACTTTCCCAATCTCCCGTGTCATCAGCATCAGCATCATCATCCAGTTCGTAATCCAGTTCGCCTTTTGTTTCCGATGGCGTAATATTGACTGGCTTTATATGAATCGATATATAGGAATATTTTGACATGGGGATGCCTAAATCATAAGCCTTTATTTCAATATTTATTATCTTGTCTATGTCTGATTGTGAGAATTGAGTATTTAAACGTAAAAGGCCACTGAATGGATTTAATGAAAATAAGGAATTCTTTAATAATTCATAGTTTTTATCCGACTTATTTGAGGAAAATGCATTTTGCATAGTTCTCATTTGATCCTGTTCAGTATTGTTCTGTATAACTTCGCGGGTTATTTTTAATATTTCATATCTGACAGTACCATTTATTCCTGCGTCGTTATCGATTGCAAGCAACTGAAAAAGTAAGCAGATATAAATATGATAATATAGGCAGTTTTTTTTCTTTTTCATAGTAATTGTATTTTATCAAATAATTTGAAAACAGTTTAGATTTCATTAACGATAATGAGACAACAAGAATAATAGATGTTTCTAATTATATGAATACAATTTTTCAACTCCATTTTTCTTCTCTATCCGATTATGAAAAGTACGAAATGACAATGAGAAACTTACTGTTAAATTTCCAAGTTTTTTTGTTATTACATGAACGAATCAAGAGATTCAAGATATTTTTTATTATTTTGACTATTTCATTTCCGCGAAATTCGAAATACTTGAATTATGGCTATTTACATTTTTGTACATTTCATAAATCATATTAGTATTGATATTGCGATTAGTAACTAAATACATCGTTTACTAGTGAAAACAGTACTTTTCACTATTCGGCCTAAAAGTTTCAAGTTTCATCAATCTAATTTAGTTCAAAGTTGAGCAAAATGTCTGGTGGGTACATTATTCATAGGATTTAATAAACTTAGGAAGACAAAAATCGTTTTCAGTATCACACTGATATTATGCAGATGAAATCTTTTTTCAGGCAGAGTTTGGGAGGTTTGAGTTTTTACACATTTGAAATCATCAATCAATCATTGTTAGACCACCATTAGAAACCTGTAAGCACTGAAAGACGGCCGTTTCGTCCTGGTATAAGACTCATCAGCAGTGCGCATCCAAGACCTCTGCACCTCACAGGATTCGAACCCGGAACCTTTGGTTTTGTGCGTGAACGCCTAACCATTGGACCACTGGGCTGGCATCTAACGGTGCTAATATCTAACTTTGATTGATCTAAGGATTTTGCGCGACTTCACCCATTTGTCTTTGGTAGTTACTGCCTACACTCAACAGGGGTGAACTCCATTAGTCACGTCTTCTCAACTAGAACTCCGAGAATTTCCTCACGAAACTAGTCACTAGTGAGCCCTGTTACGATATTTTTAGGCAGAGTTTTGGCTGTTTTGTGTTTTTACACATTTGAAATCATCAATCAATCATTGTTAGACCACCATTAGAAACCTGGAAGCAATGGACCGTCATTTTTTCCTGGTTTGGTTTGATTTAAATAGTTTGACAAATTTAAAAATTATTTTATTTTTTGTTTAGTTTATTTCACATGCACTAAAATGTGAATGTATTTTCGCCAATGTTATTTATTTTACAGACAGCTATAACTTACATTAAGGCACAAGTGGTAAAATGATAAGCATTGTGTTTACATTCATTACGTGAAACACGTATGAGATTCTTAAGTTATGCTGAATGTGAATTGTTAACTTGTTTAGGTTAAAAATGAATTAGGGTTGTTTAGAATTCTGTAGATTTTCCTTACATTAGAGAAAAAAGTAAAAGACCCACTGAAAAACACTTCTGTATTGCAAATTGGTTCGAAGAGACACCTGAAATTTACCACAGTGGTGTGATATTCATATTTACACAGAGCAGTTTGATCACACTTGTCATAAAGTTGATTTACCTCGTCCAGAAAATGAAAAACTGACAGATTAATTTAGTGGGATTACAAAGCAACATGACTAATATTGAAATGACATTATATTAAGCGTATACGATATGTTCAAAATAAAGAGAACAGAATAAGTTCACTGTAATCACAGATTTACTTCTTCTTACAAAGCCGACCTGAGTTTTCAGAAAAGTGGTCGGTAAATATCTATTGGACATTACGTTGACTGTATATGTGAGCTACTGTATAGTTCATTTTTAGATTAGTTTGAGAACTAGTGACTAACAAAACCTTATAAGCGAACAAAGATGAGTGTTCATCACACATTTCAATTAGTTAAACGCTTAACTACATTTATGCATTGATCAATGCTATTTTCTGTTTACATCTTGTACATGATATTTGTATTTGTGGTTTTGATTATTGTGATTGCCTTGTAAAGGCATGAGAGTCATATCAGGGAGATATCTAGAAATTTAAGTTCTGAAAATAGATTGATACTGATTAGCTTACTTGGATTTGCTTTACCCTAGTTTAAGTATGCTGTCACAGGAAATATCTGCTTTAATTTTCGCTTCATCACTCAAAAACGGACATTATATTTTCGTAATCACATCAGTGAATAACAATCGAATTTCAGGTTGAAATATGTCATTATCGAAGTTTTTATGCGGTTACTTCGATTACTTAGTATTTCAGGCAGTTTAATCAGTCTTCACCATCTGAAGCACAAGTGTGAGATTGATTTGTCGACTTTTATTGTAATGTATGATTTTATCCTAAATATTACTTTTTTTGTTATCAGGAAGTTGCATACACTCACCGTAATCCTTACTGAGCTGGTAAAAAAAAAGTCATACAAAAATAATTTGATGAGAAGTTAGAAATCGTAGTAGAGTTTCATGAGCATCCACTACAATTACAATCATACATTTTTTAGCGCGATAAAGAAAAGCAAACGTTTTTAGATTGTGAAAATATGAAAGGAGAAGACATCTTATAGTCAGTCAGTTGTAAGTAGGTCCCATACAGTTTCACTTTCTGTTACAAAAGATAAATATGCAATAAATGCTTTCTTCATGCTAATTTTGATGAGAAATATTATTTTTATACGCTTGTTGTCGCTAAATAAAGGATCGATTTACGCACTATTTCTTTGAAAATTATTGACTAACTTGAATTTGTTTAAGCCAGAAACTGTTAGTCCATTTTATAATCTCTCATTGTGACATTAAAATATCTTTGATTTATATCATTTTATAGTGTTGAAGGATTACTAAACCAATAAGTGACATTAAACTACTTCAAATAAACAAAAGAGTAGGAACGATTGAATTAGAGGCATACGGACGCCTACAAATAGGAAGTAAACGATATGTCTTTTTAGTTATGATAGAGAATTCACGACAAGTATCTACATTTAAAAGTTCTAAGGAAGGTGAAAGGGATTTTTACTGATATCGAGTAAACTATATTATACAGAGATTAAATATTCATATTCGTTTCATATCTGTTTCAAATATTTATTATTTTACTACAACTACGACTATTACGACTACTACTGACTGGAATACAGCATATCATGTTTTTTTTCCCAGTTGAAGAAAAACAAATACAAACTTTAATGCTAATCATACTTCTTGTGTTAAAAAAAATAACGATTCAGTCTACATTCATCTATGTAACATTTACAATTGAAAATCGTGACTAGTTTTATATTTAACTGAAAATGTAAATTCCTTACTAAAGGACAGATAGGAAAAAATGAATAAATTATCAAGTCAGCAGCCAAAATGAACGATAACTAACCTCTTACTGCTATTATTGCTTCATAGAAAATTGCACAAACATATGCTTGTTAAACTATAAAACACTTTGATAAACTGTAAATCTGGGAGTTTTATAAATTTTTTTTACCAAACAGAGGTGGTAAACTGAATATGAAAACAATACTTTTTATAAATTTTACTTTCAATTATATTCATCTGGTTGCACAGAAAACCATTTATGAAGGATAAAAATAAACATTTTTTTAATAACTTTCCCACCAGTCTACTTAATAAATGTTATGAAATGTCTAATAAGTGACAATTATTAAACAACTTACCTAAAAATAACTTATAGATATTTTCTTTGTTTAACTAATGCAGACTAATAAAGATAAATGATATTATGCCATGGGACATTAAGGAAAAAATTTCAGTGAGATTAATTAACTATATAGAAGTATAAAACTCGTTTGCTTGGATGTGAATGGTAGTTATTGCATTTCGATCTGACAACATTTGCAAATTGTGTTCGTTCATATTGCGTGCTACTGACCTATCAGTGATGGTTTTCCGGAATAAAAGAATTATGTTTCACCTAATACAAAAGAACCTTAATCTGACATTTGCTAATATTTACTGAAGCAGTGTTTTTTTCTTTGTCAGACGTTGATCTATCAGTTTTAGGTGGTTATATCAGCATTTGAATAAGTTATTTGTTCTGTTTTAACCTCAGGCATTTCAAACTATGTAATTTGAGCTTGTTGATCAGTGAATTTTTAATTACTCAGTGATTTACAAATAATCTGTAGCGTTAAGTTTAATGTTATATTTTTCGACGAACAAGTACATTAAAAACAAGCTATTTTCGAATACGTTTTCATTTGTTAAAATGACTGAAAAATTTTAACAGGTTGACTAAAACAACTGTTATCATTTTCTTCTGAATAAATTTATAGAAGACGATACAAACTGCCAATAACACATTTTTTAAGGTCGTCCTTTTAAAGAAGTTTCATGAACATCAACTTATCTGTACTTAATCAATCACGCTATTTTTGACCTGATACAATTTTTTTTCTTTTAAACACCTCAATTTGAATAAATCTTATGATTTAATTATAACCTCATTATGATGAAACATTCATTTGAAATTCTTCATCTCACCTACCTTATGCACTCTTAATTCACATTAAAGTTATAATCATTTTTTTTGCGGGGTTACAATAGAAAATATATTTTGTAAATCTTTCGTTTAGCTTTATTTTATTGGCATTTGCAAGCATTTTAAAAGAAAATTTAAATAAAATCACTTGTTTTGATGACAGTAACAAGTCAATAATAAGCGAAAAATTATTTTTTCAACTATTACAGAAGATTATTTTTTATTGTTTAGTGAGATAATTGTGATTTTAATGATGGTTTATTTATTTCTCAGTTATTATTTATGAAATTAACAAAGGTAAAATATGAAAAAAGTGGATCTACTATGCAGCCTAAAATGTTGATTTACATTTGAGTCAGTTTTTAAACAAAAAAGGGAGAAAGTACTTACTGTACTTACTATTGACTAGCTTTAAGAAGACGTTTTTGCAGTGCTAGAGAGATGTTGAGACCAGTGGATCTAAGCGGTGTCGTGTGTGAGTCAGTTAACTACCGAAGAGAACAATGGATGGTCGCTTACTAACTTGAACTGTAATTGTATACCACTGTATACAAGCTCAATCACCTACAGGGTAAGCGGTCGTGCATGAGATGCGCATTGATGAGGACTGCCATATGAGACCGATAGTCCAATCCATCCAGGTTTTTAATGGTCGTTTAGCTAGTGCGTGATTTAAACTTCGAAAAACACAATCTCTATAAACCTGATAAATGGCTATTCGTTTCTTCAAAGATTGGAAAGGAAGAAAAATATCTCAAGAATTATGATATTTCTATCTGATAAATTGAATGCTGTTAGATCAAACCGCATGAACACATATAGTCTATCGTTATTTATTTAAATTAGATCTAAAACAGAAAGGTTTATATTAGTATTTATACAGTTAAAACAAAGGTGGTTCTAACATCTAACCCAGCTATTTTTATGTATGATAAAATATATTTGAATGAAAAGGAGTGAAATGAGCAAATATGAGGCGTGAAAATTGTAAAAACTCAAATTTAATGAGGTGATAAAACTTGAAAACTTGTGTAGTACTGTTAGTGTTTTTGTGAACCTTCAAAGAAAGTCATAAGTCGCTAAAGAAGGTTATCATGCTGACTTAAAACATAGTTTACACTGGTAAATATCAGTAAACTGTCTATTGGTAGTTGACTCATTTATGAAACAAAATAAATCTTTGGAACTAATGCACATTCTCTGAGAAAAACTCTAGTAAATCAGTAATCCAATCCTACATGATCATGATGAATCTTTAGGTGTTTTCGTCATATTATGTAATTAAAGCCAAATCACGATAAAAGCAAGAGGAGAACAACTATGAAGTTGAAGGAAGGAAGACATTTTTATTCAAAGAAACAAAACTGCAAAGTAGATGTAGCATTTTAATTTAGAATTTTATTTTCATTTTCCGTACGATAGATTAATTCCTTAAAGTTTAGTATACAGCAACAGAAACGCAACTTTTTAAATGAATCAATATGCTAAACTAAACCGATTAATTCTGAATTTGGGTATGATTTTATAATCCGACATACGCGTTATTGCATAACGGCAATAAGTAGGTTTTATTAAACTAACTGTATTATTTACTTAACAACTGATTTTACAGTAAATTAGTTTAAGATGTGCTAGTTTTTTGTATACGGAAGTTTCACAAACGTTTCTAGGAAATAATCGAATAGGAACTTTCCAAAACTTTCAAAATGATAAGCATATATATATACATATAAATTTTTATACTTAAAATACAATGGGTCCATTTATTCTATTCTCTTAATGGAGAAGTAAATTATTAGTTTGTGAAGTTTAAAAATTAATCTCTTTACTTTAAACATTGAGTTCGCACTGTTATTCTCATTTCAATTTCATTTATATGATATAATCTAACTTATGATTATTACATTGTTTATGAACATGACAGTTAGTCTTAATTACAGATTATTGAACTGAAACTGAAACTTATCATGTAATTCAGACAGTAAGAGCTTAAACCTCCTTCCATGTAGGTAATTTTGGCTTACACTGTGCTCTAAAAAGATGATTCCAGTAGGATCGATCTCAATCAACAACTTAACATTCATAAAACCCGCAAACCTATCAAAGTGATTTCGGTTATTTTTATTCTTTTCTATCGTTTTCTAGTTAGAGATGACTAGACCTACTCTTTAATGCATCATAAGTATGCCGTAGTCTACTTACAAATGATTTATGCTCCCTGTCTTATGCTTCATACTGATTTTGTATGTGTGTCCCGGTCTAACTTCATTTACTTGTCTATTGCATGTAACAAAGACATTTGTATGAACCTGATTTTTCTGTAAATCGACATTGGATTCGCTGATCATTTTGGAAATATATTATTTGATTAGTTTGTTAAATTATTAATAAGCAAGTTGATAATTAAAATCATGCTACCGAAAATTATTTCAGATTTATGATATTTAATTTATGTATGTGATTAGTGTATTGTTGAATGTTTGATTAGAGCTAGTAGAAAGAAAACAGTTTTACCGAAACACGAAAACGCGATTATTTGTTAGTCACATAATGATAATAATAGTAATCAGTGTTTTAGGAATTGATATTGTTTGTGTATGGAAATCAGTTGCAATAAACATGATCGATAATTGACAATCTAGTCAAATACACAGAAACATTTAGGTTACAGCACGATTATTTAGCAATACGCACTATAAGCTCACAACTTCATTACAATCGAATTCGTTTCAATTTTTTTGATCCAATTTTAGGAATTGTGAAGAGTTCCGATCAAAGATTCTAACTGACTGGTTCATTTAGATAAAGATGTGAATATTGCTATGTTCGTGACTTGATATGCTTGAAACTATTACGAGTTCACCTTAGTCGATAAACGAGAACGAGACAATGAACCAGTGACACGATAGGCTACTCTGACCCGTTACCCCAAACCAACTGAATAGAAAGTCTTGATGTGGCGTAGAAAGTGTATTCTACAAACACCCAGCAGACACAACGATCTCAAGCATCCAAATCGCCTTTGTTTATACATCTGAATAACGTCCTTGAGAAAGTCGAAAAATGGCTTACTAAAATGACACATCAACCAATTACAGCACAGCTAATGATTTTCTTCATGGGAAATGTGATCTCAAGGTCAGCTGTTAGTGGGACATAAATGGATGGGTTACAACATCAGCTGACCAGCCCATGAATAAAATCGAGAATTAAGACATTTATCAAGTGAGTTCCGGGGATCTAACGTCCCCAACAAATGTGTGCTGGAAAAGTTTGAAATATACATCGAATATTAGTTTATTAAACATTGTCAAACCTTAATATCAACAAATACTGGATAAAAGCATTTTAATAAAGTGATTTTATCGATTGCATCTATTCATTTACAGGTAGTAAAATAATGCGAATATTCGTTGGGAAGCAGCGAAGTAAGTAATTTTTAATTTCAGCAGAATAAAAATTTTATCACTATATATCAGCTACTTAATTGTTCATTTTAGTGTGAAAAGTAGTAGTAGTAGTAGTGCTAGTAATAGTATTATTATTATTATTATTATTATTATTATTAGTAATAGTATTAGTAGTAGTAGTAAACTAACAGTATCCTAGGCTAAAAGGAATCAGCGACACTGTTAAGTCGAACAAATGAAAAATCCCACTGCAATTTTAAAAAGTAATTCATGCATTTTTTTAATCATTCAATAGATTATGTTCTCATTCTGCTAACAGTAAAGCTATGATTTTGTTTTAATATAGACCATTTTATTTGAAATGATTATATTCATGTAACTGTGATAATTATTTTCACAATATATTATTGACTACATTCCTATTAAAAAAATAGTTAAACCACAGTAATTTCATCTCAAATGGTGTATGTTCAAATTGAAATACTGAATCGTATAGTGAGAAAATGACGGGAAAAAATAAACTACTCACTTTAATAATTGGATATCGTACTATTTCTAAGTAGGACAGTTCAATCAAAGTATGATCTTGTTTTGGTGAAATAAAATATGGTTCATTATCATTCTCATCATCAACAATAATGTGTATTAATGCACGACCACGTTGTTGCGGTTGACCTTGATCCTCACCTACAATCCAAAATTTATACATCATAATGTCTAAGTCATGAATAATTTTCGAAGATTTACTTTTCATTCCATATGATTTATGAGATAATGCAGATGAAAATTTAGTTGTTCTCTTTGTGTCTAACTTTTGTGCTAATGTTTCACGATCAATTATACCTTTTGTATATATTTTTACTAAGTAAGTAGCTTTCTGTGTATCATAATAACTAAGTAACTCAAATGGTAATTGTAATTTAGATGATCTATTAGTCAGTTGTTCATTGGTTATATTTGATGTTTTTGACAATGAAGATAAAGATATAGAAAAATCATTAGCATGATAAATATGTGTATCGTAAGGCATTGATTCAATTACAAAGTTAATGAATCCATTACTGCCTAGATCATGATCTGAACAAATAACACTTCCAATATATTGATTCAATGGATTGTTCTCAATCATACGGAATTCATATATTTGTTTTGTGAATGTTGGCTGTTCATCATTATAATCACGTATGTTAATTTTAATATTGATTGAAGTCGATAAAGTTGGTAGACCACAGTCTTGTGCAACAACTGTCAATTCATAGTGATCACATAGTTCTCGATCTAGATTCCCTTTGGATTGAATAAGTCCAGTTAATTCATCTATATGAAAATGATTAGTAATTCTATGGTCATCAATTATTTGATATCTTATTAAAGCATTTATTCCAGTATCATTATCTGTTGCTACAAGTTTGATAACTTCATAATGTATCTGTTTCCTTTTAGGATCACTGTCTTCTATTATAGCTAAATGTAATTCACTGGAATTAAACATTGGTTTGTTATCGTTAATGTCAGCGATTTCAACGTGTATTAATTTATTTGACATTAAACTTGGTGTTCCATGATCGTAACATTCAACTATCAATTTAATATAGTCAGTCTGTTCACGGTCAAACGATACGGATGCAGAAAGTTTATAGATCATTTCAGATTGTGACCATATGTTTTTTTCATGAGATAATTCACCACTGTGATTCTTGAATAAGCCAACATTAGACATTGTTCCAATATTACTGTTAGTTATTATTGGTGTCAATTTAAACTGATCTCTATACTTTTCTTTGAGATAACATGAAATCCTACCATTCAAACCATCATCTTTATCAGTTACAGATATGATAGCAAAATCTAAAGGTAAATTCTTTGAATGTTCAAGTATACTGAGTGTTGTATTGCCATCAAGTGATTGGAATGTGATTACAGGTGAATTATCGTTAACATCAATAACTTTTACAATCAATTTTGCAGTTGAATAAAAATCTGTTTCAATTTGTTTTGAATTATAATTTATAGAGCTATCATCATTGAATTGACTTTTCATTGACTCTTTTGAAATGTTCACTTCGAAACTGTACGGATTTCTTGCAATAATTGGAATGGTATACAATGAACATTCTCTATGATTTAATTTACTCTTTAGATATACAGAACCATTTTTAGGATTTATAAAAAAGGTTGCTTTAATCGAATCGGATACTTTAGAATCTAATTCGTAAATAATTTGGCTGTACACATCTCCCATATCTAGATCGATAGCTGAAAATGTGTATATTGGTAGTGCAGTATTGAAATTTTCAGCAATATTAATTTCTGTATAATTAGTGGTAAAATATGGCTTATGATCATTTCTATCTTGTACTTTAATATTCAATTCCAAGAAGCATCGCTGATTCAACATACCATACTTACTGTTTGCTTCTACGATAAGATGATATTCAGGTAAAATTTCATAATCTAATGCTTTTGTTACAAAAAGGCTTAATGAATATGGTTTAATCAGTGATCCGGTTGATGATATGATCAAATTAAATGGTAAATCGTCTTCACGTAATTCAAGTGCTGTTGATTGATTTGTTGCAGAAGTTTTATTTTGTTTGTACATAAATATTTTATTAGAACTAATCGTATGATCTGGATGAGCATCAAGATCACAAGGTTGATGTAATTGTATGTTAATATGTGAATGAGGTTTAATATCTTCAGGTAAGTAAATAGTCTGTTTAGAATCAGGTGTAAAAGTACAATAGTTATCATCAATATCATTTACAATTATATAAATACGAATCACTTCAATGATATCAATGATTTCATTCATCGTTTTGATTAAACTCACACTGAATGTTAATCGACACTCATGTAAATGAGAAATGTTGTATAAATTTAATTCTGTCTGTTGATGAATTTGTACATTTGATGAAATAAAATGATGTTGATGATCATTGATATCATTGTAAGGACAAAATTCTTCTCGATCAATTCTTTTCGACACATAAATTCTACCATCCTCTGGTGTCACATGAAATAAATATGCATGATCTTTATTAATTGGTCTAAATAGCAAATGTTTATGTTGTGTAATAAGATAATTTGGAATATATTGAATTAAAATTCCAACAAGTGTAGTATTTTGTTGTTCTTCATGCATTTCTAAACGTACAACAATTGTACAATCAATATTGACAATAGATAATATAAAAACACTAAATAATTGACATAGAAACAGTCTAGAATGTAAAATTGTTTTATTACTTATAAATTTTGTTTTACGTATTTGACAAGTTCTTTGTTTTGTTATAGTAATAGTACATAGAAGTTTTGATTTATATCGTTGTCCTATATGTTGGTTGAATTGTTTTTCAACCTTGTCTGGAGCCAAAATCATTACGAATAATCATGATGACTGTGTGTGAGTTTGGAAACATGATATTTGATCCATTTACTTTTGGAAATCTTTCATATTTTCACATGGTAATTTTTTTTTGTTTGGGAATGAAAAATGTCCAAAATCACTGTGTTGTTATTTGAAGCGTTCATTGAAAATTGAATTGCTCTAAAAATATTAGCGAAAAAGCTGAAATTATTAAGTAACAATTGTATGCATACAAAAAAAATGAATTTCAGGAAAACTCGTCATTTTAAGAAGCCACCTGGAAATCATTCAATAAACTAATGCACATGATTTTCCAAATTTTGATAGAACAATGAGGGGACATGCTTTATCAGAAAACTGTGATGTATTTACGCAAAACATTTCGAACAATCTGGTCAAAAATATATAGTTGTCAAAATTTATAAAAATGGAATTGCTTTTAATATTTTCGAAATTATCGTATACACTATGATGTTATTGTAAATTATTCAAATCGTCTCACTATATTGGGTGCTCATTTGTTCAGGCAGTGGTATATTTTAATAATATTCGAGCACATCATCTCAGTTACACATCTTATACATCATTGAAATAAAGAAGAGTGTTTAGTGCCTATCATGACTTTTGAATGTTGACTTAACACACGTGAAGGAAACATCATCCGGAATGCGTTTCAGAGCAAAACTATTTGAATCCAGTAAAAAATCGATTCCACCTTTCGCTGACTCTAGAAATCAGGACTTGCATCCCATATATTTTTGTCTCTCAGAGGTAGTTTGTATACAGAAATAACAAGTAGCATGTCATGATTGAATAAAATAGAATCATTGTACATGATCAAGACAAAAATTGGCTGTGAATAAAATAGAATCTAAGTAATAGATTGAGGAGTAATTGATCAGTTGAACGAAAGCTTATGATATAAGGAATATAATTATTATATCTAGTTACTCAATAATTACACAAGACGATTCTGGGAGTTACAATCCTAATGCTTAGTGAACTTATATAAATTTTGTAGTTCTTCTTAGCAAAAACTTCTAAATGTAGAGAGGCGCTCGAAAATTATTTTACTGTAGGATAGATAGGTAAATAACCTCTTTCAAGATATTAGGCGTTCGTAGGCAATCATCAGGATAAAGGTTTCCTAATGGTAATCTATAACATAGATGGGAGCTATTCTTCACACAGGATTCAAAACAATACCACGCAGTGACAAGATCAGGGGGGCTACTACAGAGCTACTCTTGCTACCGTCAATGATGCTGGTTTGTAAACATTCAACTTCCTTGAAGAGTACTAGTTTCATCATAATTAGAAACAAATATTACCGTAAAGTGCCCTTTAGCAGATAACAACTAACTCCAGAACATTTCTAACCACCTAACATTCAAACATAAGTCACGAGATGTCAAGTGATTACGGCAACTTTGTTACTAAATCAATAGATTTTGGTTGAGCACTGAGGATTAGACAAATACGATACAGGCTACTACATGGTAACTGTTTAGTGTACTGGAAAAGTAGTTTGTAGGTCCCTAATAAAATAATATTTTACAATAATAGTACAAGAGATTATAAAGTTATTTTTGAAGATTTGTTAAAACAATAAATTATCCGTAGGATGAAGTCCAACTCTGTAGATGGATAAAAAACTTTAAATTCCTTTTCAAAAAGTATTTTTGAGTAGTTTCGTTATGATAATGATATCTTCTGCGAATCATGTCAAAACAGTGTGATTAAGTAAGATGAGTAGTGTAAAGTGATCTGGTTATGGCATACTGATAAAAGCATGAAATTTTGTCTAGTAAAAAATCACGTGTTTAGTAAGTTCTAAACTGAAGATACATTTCTCTTGATAACTAAATCATGAACGTCTTCAGGAGTAAAGAATTAACTACATGTATGAATGTGAAAAAATTAAAATTCTGAAATTTTTTGAAAACCTCCGATCAACGTAATAAAACCACTTTTAAACAATTTTTGAGGAATTTAGTTAATTATTTAAGCATATAGAGATTGGTGCAAACGAATACTTATGAGGCACATAAATTACTGAATTTTTGAGTGAGCTGGGGTACTGCCCAGCTGCCCAAACCAGACTAAGTGGTTCCCTTACGAGACCATTTCTTGAGCCTCTGGCACAAAACTTGAATCCATAAGGCGGTACAGCGACATAAGAAGACGCGGTCCCATAATGAACAAGACAGGTTATTTAAGCCATTCGTTCCATCAGAATAATATTGCGCATGTGCGCCATTGGTTTAGAATCAGGATTTTCCAGCCCCTCTAGCTGAATCCTGTATCCAATAACCTGGTACATGGCACATATTTGTTTTGCATCTACTCAGTTTCGTAAACAGCAACCTTACTGTAGCATTAGCCATACATCTGACGACATACGAGAGCGTTTCCAGAGGAAGAGAGTTTTCTCCTCACTTTCGACCGTAACATAGCTGAAGTGTAATCAAATCGCCTTCATAAAATTTATTGTGGCACTATTAATAGTAACTCAATAAATATAATAAAAAAGTAGAAATCGACTAAGATTTTAAAAGAGGTTATTTAATAAAATCAATTATAAAAAGTACTCAACTAAGAGTAGTGACAGTAGTTTTATGAATTAAGAATAATGTTAACATTTAGTATTTTAAAGAACGATCGGTTTGATTGCATAAAATCGAACGTGTTTTAAGGAATCAATTCTAATCACTTGTTAACTTTATGATTATGTAAATCACTTAATACTTTAGTACGCTTGATATGTTGATTAATGTATTCATTCATGTGTAATGTAGAAGAATGCATACATTTAGGGTGAATATATTATATAAGATACTGTGTATACTGAGTATACTTAACATCAATAAATTTTTTTTAATACTATCTGTTGGGAAATAAAAAATGAAGTAGTTCCTGTTTAAATAAATCCCTCAAGGGAATACTGGAAATTAAATTACAAAAGTCTGGGAGGTAATTATACATCTCATTTTTCAAAGATCACTATGTTTTTGTATTAATTTTATGTATTTTATTTCGATACTTAGACATTTAAAAAAAACAAACCAAATTTGTAGTTTCTTGCATGTTTTATCACACGCCACCCATAAGGAGGAGTTACTGGGTTATTCTGCTGTCACGTTTTACTTGACCGCTGGAATATTAATCCGTCAACATGTATAAATTAATAGTTAGACACGAATATTTTAATTTTTAGAGCTGTTCAAATGCAAATTAGTTATTTGTAGCACTAGAACTAAAGACGCTGAAGGTAAAATCAAAATAGAACTATTTTAGATTCTATTTAGAAGCCGGCGGAAAAGATAAGGAAACTTGAGACTATCATACAATCCAACAAAGAAGCTGTCTGGAAATATCGTAAACCAGAACGAACAATGAAAAGCAAGGAAGGCGTTATAATCAGCAGCATGGAAGCGCAGTAAAACAGGTGGGTAGAGTACTTTGTAGAACTCGAAGCATCAACAGACCTCCCAATAAATGTTGACTGCCCAATAATTAAACAGATCGTCATGGCTGTCAGACAAATCAAGAGCGGCAGAAGATGAGTAAACAACATACCAACAGAGGCACGGAAGCAGACATAACAGCAACTGCAAAAATACTCCACATTCTCTTCATCAAGATTCGAGATGAAGAACAAACACATACGAATTAAATTTAGTTTTAAATTTGTAATTTCTTTGATGGTTATAAATTTTTGCTTGTGACTCTTACAAACACAATACCACCATATAAAATTTATTTATTTTGATCAAATTAAAAGTAACTCAAAATAAAACTTCCAGACTTAGATAGATACACACTTAGGAAATAATAAAATCTATTAACTAAACAAAAGTTCAGTGGAACTGCAACAAACAATGATGTAGCAATAATAATAATAATGATAGGATAGCGATAAGTGAATAAAAATTGTTTTACTTACTCTTTCATCTCATAACTTGAAACAATGAAGATCAAAAGAGCCGAATTTTGCGTCAGTCTGGACGGGAATGTTCAGAACACGTTAGGATGAAGTTTTTTTTTATTATTTTAACTCTTTTATGCTAACACACAACTGTAAAATAGTACTTTTTTTAGAGTTTGTTTCAGTAATCAGTTTCAACAAATAAATGCTTACTTAAGATTATATAATTCATTACAATAAAATTCTATGCCTTATTTATGAAATAAGTGTGTGTTTATCTAATGAAATAGTCTTCTTAAAATAAGCAACAAATGGAGCTTCTATACAGATAAGATGAAATGTTTAGTCAGAAAAAGACCAATTTAGCAGTACTTTACCAAGAGCAAATAAAATGTTTCTTTATCAAAGTAACTGATAATAACTCTGAACAATATGATAAAAATTAAACATTTCAATTGACTTGTGGTCTACACATCATATCCTGTATAATTTATTTGCATATTTCATTACACATTTTTGAAACCATGAATCGATCAATGTTAGACCACCATTAGAAACCTAGAAGCACTGAAAGACGGCCGTTTCGTCCTGGTATGGGACTCCTCAGCAGTGCGCGTCCACGACTCTTGCACCACGCAGGATTCGAACCCAGGACCTTCGTTATTGTAGGCGAACGCCTTACCATCGGACCACTGGGCCGGCACCTAACGGTGTTAATGTCTAACATGATCAATTCACGGAGTTGCACAACCTCATACACGGTTTTCGGTAGTTACTGTCTACATCCGAACAGGTTGAACTTCACTGGTCACGTCTTCCCACTAGAACTCGGAGAAGATTCCTCACGAAGCTAGTCACTAGTGAGCACAGGTAATTTGCATTGCGGGGGTTGTGAAGATTGTTAAGTTACACATTTTCGAAACCATGAATCGATCAATGTTAGACCGCCATTAGAAACCTGGAAGCACTGGACGGCCGTTTTGTCCAGCACCTCGCAGGATTAGAACCCTGGACCTTCGTTATTGTAGGCGAACGCCTTACCATCGGACCACTGATCCGGTATCTAACGGTGTTAATGTCTGACTAATGTCTAACTACGTGAATTGATCAATTTAGACATTAACACCGTTACATGACGGTCCAGTGGCCCGATGGTTAGGCGTTCGCACACAGTACCGAAAGTCTCGGGTTCGAATCCTGAGAGGTTTAAGAGTCGTGTATGCGCACTGCCACTGATGAGTCCCATACCAGGACGAAATGGCCGTCCAGTGCTTGCAGGTTTCTAATGGTGGTCTAACATTGATCGATTCATGGTTTCAAAAATGTGTAACTTGACAATCTTCACAACCCCATAATGCAAATTTCATTACGTCATAAAAATGGGAAATACATGTAAACCTCAATAGTTGTTATTGTAAATACCATCTACGAAATTGAAATATTTTGATTTCACTTCTATCACTTGACATTTAATATTTGTCTAATACTGCATCGATCATTTTTACTTCAATTTATGTTAATGTTCATCACTTAGAGCATACATATTAAACCGATTTATTTCAGGCTAAATTCAATTCAAAACCTGATAAAATTTCTTTCTACCTAATAATGAAGTCATTAAAAAAAGTAATATATCTTTTCTTTTTTTTCAAGTCCATTAAGAATGCAAAACTTGTTAAAATTCATAGCAGGAAACATTTATCAGTCTACTTCTATCCACATTTAATCAAATTGTTTTTAAATTACATTTTTTTTCAATTCATCAGCCAGACGACGAAAGTTTAGCGGCATTTGTGATAATGTGATATATATATATATATATATATATATATAAATGCAAATAGACTTCTGTTCGATGTTAAAAATATCTTATTCATTGTTCAATGTTTATAATAGTTCGAAAGTAGACAAGAACTCTTGTGCATTGTAATTAACCAGTTTAACTGATAACTACAGAAATGTAATGAAAAAGTGGGTTTATTTTTAATAAAAGAAAACTATTAGGCTTGACTTTTCAGTCTATAAAACCAGTTAAAAATAATCCATAAAAATCAGATACATAACGTTTCTTGGGAAATATATAGTAAAGTTTATTTCATAAAAATATAGCGCGCAAAAAACCTTCACATTTAAAACAAACAAAATAATTACTGAAACAAAATAAAAACAATACTTAGTACACAAGAGAGATCTAGTCTTGTATATGTTATTTTCAAATATGTGCTATTTTTACAACGAAAATCTACAGTATGTTAGTTCTTAATCACACAAATCGATCAAACACAGTAAAAAATATAAAAGATTTAAAACAGTACAATTATGTTGATCTTAAAATGCAGGAGTCGTCCCATATCAGGACGAAACGGTTGTCCAGTGCAGTATTTCTAAACTTATGGATGTAGGTTTACAGTTCATATGCGTCAGTCTTTTATGAATTGTAATTTCCGTATAAGCATAAAGACGTTATTGATATCAAGGTTGTTTGATGTATGGAGCATGTAGTTTGTTGAAGTGATGTTATTCATATGGAACCAAACAAGCATGTATATACATATATATATATATATATATATATATATATATATATATATATATATATATATATATATATGGCAAAGAATGTATGCGAACCACATTTCTAAGTGACGATTGATGGAAATCTTATTAATATTATTAATATAGAATTACAACTATAAATTACATGTTTTTGACCTGTTTTTTCCCTAGCTCATTCATCTACTTTAATTTCTTATGGACTGTTTCTGTTTCGTGTTTTGTATTGCATATATTTGGTTAGATTATTGAATTTTTAATTGAAAGAAAAACTTCGGTTGTAAACAGTTATTTATACACCGAATGAGTATGCTCGCTGACAGGGAAACCTAAATCCACAAATCGTATTGTTTATGAATATCCTTATTAGACGCTAGATACTTAGCAGTATACATCATTGAGACTTTAGTACTGATCAAGTTTTGTAGATAAAGTCACAGTGAATTATAAGGCTAAATAACTTCAAAACCGTTTGTGCTGATATTTTGTCAGTCAAATGAAAGCCGTGAAAATTATTCTGTCGTTAAATTAGACTCATTGTAAACATTCCCACTACATCTTACTCTTTCCTTGAAAAGATCAAACTTTTTTTATTTACCTGCTAATGTCATTTGATAGTTTGAACATTTTTAATCATAACATTGTGTGAAATAATTGGTCTGATTGATTCTACGTTAATGGTAGATACTTTAACTAAAATAAAGAGTTACAGGGTTGTGAAGATTGTCAAGTTACACATTTTTGAAACCATGAATCGATCAATGTTAGACCACCATTAGTAACCTGGAAGCACTGGATGGCCGTTTCGTCCTGGTATGGGACTCATCAGTGGCAGTGCGCATCCACCACTCCTACAACTCCTGCGCAACTCTGTGGATTGATTAAGTTAGACATTAACACCGTTAGATACCGGATCACTGGTCCGATAGTGAGGCGTTCGCCTACAATAACGGAGGTCCTGGGTTCGGATCTTGCGTGATGCAGGAGTCGTTGATGCGCACTGCTGAGGAGTTCCATACCAGGACGAAACGGCCGTCTTTCAGTGCTTCCAGGTTACTAATGGTGGTCTAACATTGATCGATTCATGGTTTCAAAAGTGTGTAAAATAAAGAATCACCATTTAATTTACTTCGAAAGTTAATATGCTACATACCGATTCGAGTAGCTCATTTTACACATTCAGCGGCAAAAAATATTATCTGATATAATGAGATTCAACTAGAATAAAAGCGATATAACGTGAAGTGTCTTGGATATTTGCATTAAGAAATATGTGTATCAGCTTTTATTTTGCTTTTTATATTGAAGAATCATTTTATACTTTTATCTTATATTGAAGGACTTGACGTAAAGTCAATAAAAATATCTGATTAACAGTAGCACATGAAAGCTTTGCTTCTTGAACTATGTTCTGAGCTAATGCATTACATTTTTGCTTCATTTTGACAGACACCGTTCTTGATGAGCTATAGTTTTCAAAACCACAGCTCTGTATTCATTATTAATAAATGAAAAATAAAGGGAGATACCGTTTTTAAAAAAATTTTCAACACAATAAAATATCCAAGTACTTCCTAACCTCCTACTAGTCAATCTGTTGAGATTTCAATAAGTGTAAACAGAAATGGCGATTTCAGTTTATATTTACTGTTACGTCAGATTGTTTTTCTGTCATTGAGTTTCATTATAACATATGAATATTTTAATGGAAGCTGCACTTGTTATATACTAATTTACTGATGTCTTCATCATAACACATGAGCAGTTAGTGTTAGGAAGACATAAGCTATTTGAATTGAGATAGCGTAATGAAAAAACAACACTATACAAAAAATCACATAATATTTTATATTACAAATTGTAGAAAAGTTTATCAAAAACACCCTAACCCGTGAGGTTCGATCGTTTCAAATAAAAAAAAATCTGTTTTCCTTAAAGTTACTATGCTTAACAAATCAAATAAGTCTTTAAAGCCGATTGGTGAATGAATTCGGTATTTTTTTACAGAATCATATCTTCGTATCCGACCGGTTTAACTCTAACCCAGTAGGCTGTTTCAAATTTCTAACAAAAATCTTTTTAGTTTGACAAGAGTATTAGAAAAATGAACTTCTAGCAAATATATTCTATCAGCCTCTAGATTCAACAAGACAATTTAAAAAAAAAAACAATCACTTTAGGGATTTAATTAACTTGATTGTAATTATTTAATGGCATAAAATGTCTAGTAGAGAATTTACAAGCCAAACCATTTTTTTCAGAATATTAAAATGCATAATGTATACTCATCAAGAAAATTTCCTCAAGAGATTAAAAAAGTCTAAGTTTCTATTACATATTATTTTGTGAGTTTAAAAATTTTTTGATTCTCATTATATTTTTCTCACTCAGTCAAACTTCTGTAATTTGAACGATCCAGTTGAAAGAAATGATCTTAATTTAAAGATTACATTCCTCATGTTCTTTTTCACCTTTTTTTTCTTTTATTTTGGAAACTGTTTATTTATATTAGGAATTTAATGACTTTTAACTTAATAGTTAGTCAATCCAAAAATCATTCAGTACTTTTCGAATAAAATCATTGATATGTTATGATATTTTCGACTTTTTGTAAATTAGACAAATTTATCTATGGTTAGGGCTTCGTTAGCTTACTATTCAATGGTGAACACTGACGGAAAATAAACTACTCTATAGACTACTGATATAGATTAACATAAAACAGGACAATAATCTTGTAATAACTAATTTCTACTCAATACAAAAAAAATGAAAGACAGTAATACAACAGGACACATGGTTTATACAAATTAAAAGTCTAATGTTTATAAATCTAATATCTATTAGATTAGTTCAAATTAATCACTACTTTGCACTAGCTAATGTATAAACATATTCGTTTGTTTAAATGCAAACTTTCAGTTTTTCTTTTCTTATTGAACAGCTGTAAATTTAACGACGGTGTGTTTATACTTGTCTGAAAAGCATATTCTACAGATTGATTCAATTACTTTCAAACTTGATTTACAATGAAAAACTTTTTTCTTTTATTTCAAAAAAAAATAGAAAAGACTATTTATTCAAATTGTTTTGTGTAACTCTTTTATTTTTCTGTCTGTTTGAAGTGAATTAATTTAATTTTATGGGGTAATTTTGTAAATTTTATTTTCGTTTGATAACAGTAAAAAAGATTTCTTATTGTTCTTATACTTGTGCTATTATGTTAATATTTATATATATATATGTGTGTATATTCAATTGCCTATTCAATAAATTGACTTGCTTTTCAATGGAAAGGTGTTTAATTAAATAAGCTTGACAATCGATAAGTTAGATTTATTTCAAACATTCTATAGATCTATAAAAATACTACTTTTGTGCATATTTGGATAGTTAGATAAAGTATCTATCTATGAAGTAATACTTATTGCATTATCTAACCTTAAAGTTGTTTTCTATCCAATTTTTTATGATTATTCTTGTTTTTTATAAAACATGATGATTATTATGGTTTCAAATAATTTCGACTAGTAAATCTATTTTAACTTCACTCATATTTCAGTCAGTCAGTTACAACGTAGAACTTCGTTCATAAGTACATCAGTTCAAGTTGCCATACGACATTAGCAAAGAGATATAATTGTCAGTTCAAATCCTATAGTAGTAGAGGTAGTTAAAGTATTAGGAGTAGTCGGAGAGACTAGGATTCAGAGATGTCATTCAAGAAGTATAATTCAGTGAGGTAAATTTAGGAAGAGAAAGATAGAGTTGCTGAGGAATTCAGAAGGTTAGAATTTCATAGATCACAAAGAGTAAATGCACTTGCGCCATTTCAAAAAGTTTGAGCCATGTCATTCAGGGTCTTCGACCATCGATTACTATCATCTCGCGGACCCCAGACAGGTAGTCAACATCTACTAACATGACTCAGTCCACTTGTCAGTGATTTCATGGATTTCTGCCATGTTTTGGTTTGGCCGCCCATAACTTTCTTCCAACTTATTCCTTTATCGCAAAACATAACTCGACGAGGCAGTCGGTGGTTAGGCATAAGTAAAAAATGTCTCAATCACCTCAATCGATGAAGTTTCATCACTTCATCTGTTGACCTTCCATCCTTACCTAGCACTCGTTTCCTAACAACAGCATTGCTTACTCGGCTGTACCAGGACACTCGAGAAATGCTTCGGAGACGCCTATAGTCAAAAACCAGTAACCTATGAATATCTTCTACTCTGACTGGTCATGTTTTACAGCCATATAGTTGGACGAAGAGAGCTACTGTGTAGCATACTCGTTCTTTAGTCTGAAAACGGATATCTCGTCTTCGCCATAAATGACGAAGGTTGGCAAAAGCCAGTCGAGCCTGTGCTGAAATTTCCTCAGTCACCAGGCCATCGGCACTGATGAGACTCTTCAGATCATTCACCTACAAATTTCAGTGAATTAAAATTTATCAGACTAAAAATTTAGATTTATTGAAACATAAAAATTCTTTTGAACTAACCACAATATTCATGTTCTTTGTATAAAGTCCATTACGACAACTAAATGGTGACATGAAGGCTGAAAAAAGAAACCAAAGAGTATTGATAAGCTTCCTATTATAATAACTCATCATAGTAAATTATATAAATTAGTTGTAATATAGAATCACAATGTATTAGCAGATCAAGTCTGCAATACTAACAACAGCTTCGTGTCAAAGATTAGTATTTATCACATATCCTAGACTACAGTTTTAGCCAAATATTGATTCAGTCTAATTTTGGGAATAATTAGTTAATGAAGCAGTGATGAAACTTCTATCTTGTTGAACTGGAATAATATTTGGTAAGAAGGTATTTGATATGAATGGTATTGATTTAGGCAGTTAAATCAAAGATCGAGTATTGTGATAAAAATTGTAATATACATAGCGATGTCTTTGTGGGTACTAATTGATAATCAGTCTACTAAACAATTTTGCTTACTGTTTGGTCTCAAAGTCTACCTAAAATAGAGTAGATAGCTGATTAAATGTATAACATAGTTTAAACAAATATTGTAATTATTTCATAAGGTGAAAATACCTTCATATTTGTTCTGACTTAAAAGATATCCGTAGAATCATTTAGATGTATGTGTTGTTTACATTATTTATTAATGCAAGTACACCAAGCCTTAAAGATCTGAAACTGTATAACAATCTTCCAGATATCGATATATCCTTGATGCTTCGAAATGGCATATATTTCAACCGTGAAGAACTTTCATTGGATTTCGTGGTTTCCCAACATCTGCTTACAATCAAACATAATAAAGTACAACAATAAGCATGAAAATATACTCGTAAACGTTGCTTGAACGAAACCTTGGAAGAAGAACTGACTTTTCTCAGCACTTTCAAATGCATTTACCAATCTACATGTACATACAAAAGCATGCACCTTGGGTGAACAGAGAGAAGCGTTCATATTCACATTAACGAAAAATTTGAGATTGAGAGGTGCAGGTACTCTAAATAATGCTATAGCTAAAGGGCATATAATTGACTTCTCCCAATCTTTCCAATTTATAAACAGACCAAAAGCTGTAGAGTCTCTCCAGTTTACCGAAGCACTGGCGATCAAAAAAAACTTAAACCAGATTAATGTGTCCAGAAAGAGACGGTTATCTCCTTATCATTACATTGTTAGTTAGTATCCACTCATTCCTCTAAGCCTATGTAAACCTCTTCAAATCGTGCCTACATATTGCGCGACCCCTCATTTACTGATCGTAGTTAATTTTGAATTCCATTGTCAAATGATCTCATTCCTGTTTACCCGTAGACAAATATTTAGTTACATAGTTATTATTATCGAAAACAATTAATAATTAGTCCAGATAAAGTATTCATGAAATGATTATAACATTAAAATGTCAACACAATCGGAAGTAGTTTTAGACAATATGCATGTAATAGTGCCGAACTCAAAATCTTACTGGCAGACTTTATTGATCAAAGAAATTCATTAAACGAACGTTAAGCAAATTACAGAACTGCATGCTTCAGACACCCAGGCAAAACAAAAAATTTGCCTTTTGTCATTATGTAAAACAAAAACAAACCAAGCTTATTCTCTTGTGATTTTTCTTCTGTTTTTATTATGTAAAAATAAACCTACAGTGCACATTGCCTACGTTTTTTTAATACAAATTCTTTGCATTGTTGATATAAAAATTAGACAGAATTCAGTTTGAACATTTAAACTCATTGAAATGAATTTTTTTTGTTTTTTGAAAGTCATAAATTTTGGATTCTTTTTTTTTATTTCCAATGTTACTGCTCGACTGTAATCTACCGAACGAATCAATTTTATGAAATGTAACACAAACGTCTGACAAACAAAATACAAGAAATATTCAGTAGGTTTAAAATTTTTATTTTCAACAGATCGATTAGTAATTGTGGTTGATACCAGCTTATATCGTAAATGTAAATTTAATGCTCTATGTTCCACTTTATCATTTGAATGACACCAGAAAAAAAATAGAGTATATTACTTGAAATGGTTACATGAAACGACATGTTGAACCAAGTCCGTTGGCCAGTCTATTAGACTTATATGAATAATGATAACTATACTAGATTGATATAGGTGTGTGGTAAATGTTAAAATATAAAAGACCTATCTAAGGGACTTCCAGAATAGTGCAGTACTAACCTATTAGATACTTTTTTTTCATTTTCTTATCTCGTACCTTGTCCAGATTGAATAACTAAAGTAAGAGGAGCTTACATTTTGGTCGAATCTATCATGTTAGTTGTCAAACGTAATAATAACAACAGATACTGTCAAATTCATGCATAAAAGATATCTGTTGTTACCTCAGTCAGTTGCAACGTAGAACTTCGTACGTATGTACATAAGTTCAGGTTGCGACACCACATTAACACAGAGACGCAAATGTCAAACCAAGTCCCATAATGATAGAGATAATAGAGGTATTGATGGTAATGAAGAAGACTAGGGTTTGAAGATATTATTCAAGAAGTATAATTCAGTGAGATAAAGTTAGAAAGACAAAGGTAGAGGTGCTGACGAAACCAGAAGATTAGGATTTGAGAGAAAACAACGAATGGATGCACTTGCGCCATTGCAAACGATTTTGAGCCATGTCGTTCAAGGTCTCTTACCATTGGTGACTTTCATCTTGCGGACTCCAACCAGGTAGCCTACCTAGATGTTAATGGTTTCTTTTTATTTAATAACACCTTATGACAGAGATGAACTCATACTTGTGAATTAATAAATCTCTTTTTATAATCACCAAATTACCCTCATTCAGTAGTATCTAAAAGTAATTAACTTAAAAATTAACATTTATGATGTTCCTTTATAGAAAATTATATTTTACTACCTGATGCATAAACTGTAAATGCCATTTTAAATTACAATGAAACCCGCTGTCTTATTTTCTATTTAATGTCTAAAACAACAAATAATTAATCTTAACAAATCTACAGGTTTGTTTAAATTATATACGTTCTGTATTTCAGCAGATTACTTTTCCTTAGAATAATTTCATTGAATCATTTATTTAAGGCTTTATTCACGTACTTACATTCCATTTGATATTTGTTTTTTATCTCTCAGTATAATAAGTTATCTTTACTACTTGTTGTTTGATTTTAAAATTTTTCTCATCGTATACTGTCGTCAGTATCTTCAACCCAGGTTAAGTAAGATCGTTAAAGGTATCTAAATTACATCCTTCAGAGTAGTATCAATTGATGTGAATAAATTTCCCTGCTATCGGTTTTGTACAAACTTCACTTTATTCAATTAGTTATAAAGATCCATTGACCTACAGTTTTAAATATTCTATCATAAAGCCTAAATTTAAGATGAAAAATAACCTAATCCAATCAATTGACAAAAACATTGAAATACACTGCCCATAAATTAAGATTAGTAAGAAGACATTAAGTCAAGTTAATTGTATAATACCCGTGAACTATATATATCTCATTTATAAAATGTAAAATACATTTACAAACTGTAAGTATTCATCATTTTTATCTGATAGCAGTGATTTTATTCACGATTTTCAGACGGTAATTATCAAGTCACATTTACAGTTTATAGTTTGAACTGCAGGAAAATTTTCATTTTTACACAACGTGATGAAATGCCTACTGAAAAACAACTACCTGATGATTTTTCCTATTTCAGATTTTAAACAATATGTGATAGAGTGAAATACTAATTATATGTATCTCATCCCACTGATTACAGCTTCTTACCAAAGCAACCACCTGTGAAATTTATATTCTGAATAATATTCTAAATATGAACATCTAAAATATAATTTATACCTATGGTGATATATTACATACTGGATTGTTTTATTCCTAAAAATTCGATACAAACTCCACAAAACCAAACAAAGGTTATGGTGTAGTGCTCATGGATAAAAATGATAAATGGGTGAGGTCGCGCAAAATCTCAAGATCAATCAGGGTTAGACATTAACACCGTTGGATGCCGGCCCAGTGGTCCAGAGG
This sequence comes from Schistosoma turkestanicum, assembly GCA_944470395.2. Classification (NCBI taxonomy): domain Eukaryota; kingdom Metazoa; phylum Platyhelminthes; class Trematoda; order Strigeidida; family Schistosomatidae; genus Schistosoma; species Schistosoma turkestanicum. The sequence continues at coordinate 30,719,500 of OX103973.1, forward strand.
TAAGGCGACTCAAGACCAAAGGTCCTGGGTTCGAATCCTGCTGATGAGTCCTAAACCAAGAAAAAACGGCTGTTCAGTGCTTCCAGGTTCCTAATGGTGGTCTAACAATGATTGATTGATGATTTCAAATATATGCATCTAATCGAGTAATTATAAACGAAAGAAATTTGAAATATGGGTATTAAAAGCATTCTGAAATCGTTAAAAAAAACTATATCAAACCTTCGTATTTAAACTATATTTTAAATCTACTTCTCTGATAGATAGATAATTTATGAATTTCCAACTATTTTGGCATCTTCCCGACCTTGAATTACAACTTAAAGCTTACGAAGACAATTACAGTGAATTGATGTCATGTCTTTTCATTCACAGTAATATGTTAATCAGTAATGGATGTAAATATCGCATTTTCATATTATATTTCGTGATATTTATTTACATAGAAAAAATAATAAATGTGTATTGACGTTTGCTTACTTATGCACATTTTTAAAAAAATTCATAAAATAAATATAATCCAGTTCGATGTCAAAATGAAAGTTAATTGACTGCATTTAAATTCATATATATATATATTGTTTCCATAAAACATTTTTAGTAATAATGTAGTTTTGATGAACATGAGTAGAGTTTGTAAAAGTTCATGAAGTTTGTATACAACTAAGTAAGTAGTTTATCGTTTTTTTTGTTTGTTTAATAAATGTCATTCTTTTAATTTATAAATAGCCAATCAAAGTATTCATATTGAACATTGAAATATGATTGGTGTAACTGTGTAATTGCTTTCATAAATGTTCAATGATGATAAATCAGTAAAATGACAGACAGAAATGACTGGATATACTAGAAATCTTAGTCTAACATTATTAGTATATCACTTACTGCTGGCTGCCATTGTGAGACTTTCTGTCCGCTTTTGAATAATGATTTATAATATCATTGATACTTTATTATCACTGATCCCTAAAATTGGGTTACGGTTTACAATTTCACTCTTTTATTGATTTTTTGATTTGTGGTCTAGGGTTTACACAGAGACGTATGTATTATTCAGAGCAGTAAAGCTGACTTTCTGTGACTGTGACTTACTATTAAACGTATATCGATTTAATACTAAGTATCTATGGTTCATATTGTTGATATTCAAACAAACTATATTTTTGGTTCATGCAGAATTTCCTTGCCTTAATAAATATTGTTTAACGAGAATATTACTTGAAATTATTTTTTTGAAATACTACAAAACATATTAACTTATTAATGCATACATGGCAATTTATTTTTAATGATTAATTTAAACTGATGAGCGTTAAATGAAATGAACGTATATTGAAAAGAGTATTATTCACTCACCTGTTAGTGTATCTCAATACAACAAAGGTTTTGAAAAGTAGCACTTTATTGTGAAAACTTTTATGAGAGCAAATACCCAGTTTGTTAGACATAATTAGTGTAATTATGTCAAATGTCTTCAGAAAGTTCATATTTTGTTTCACGCAGAGTTTATCAATCAAAAGCCTCTAAATTTTATAACGATTTTCACTGAATAATGTGTCACATATTAAATAGCATTCCTCAAACATAACTATTTATCTTCATTGTGTTATCGCAAATGTAGTTCATAAAGAAGAGTGGGGTAATTTAAACTTGCCTTATTTCAAAAGTACCTTCTAAATATGATGATAATATTTTTCATTGAAATATTACGTTTTCCTATTAATGGCAGTTTTTGAACTTCCTACAGACAATAATGACGAATAGTTGAAAACTTTTAATGACATGACTTAAGATCGTTTGCAGTGATGCAGATAAATTCATTCTTTATCTTTTCTCAAATTGTAATCTACTTAATTACTCATAACGTTTTTTTTCTCTTTTCAAATTTATTTCATGGTATGATACTTCTTGATTCATGGCTTTGAACCTTAATCTTCTTCTTTGAACTTATTTGAACTCCATCTCTCTGTGCTTATGCAGTAAAGAAATTTGAACTGAAGTATGCACATACCAAGTTTTACGTTGCAGTTGACTGACTGAAGTGCACTTATATATTGAATTCACTAGATTTGTTGAAAGCAAATAAAAGTACAAGTGATAAATCACAATATATTAACTTGGTCTTATGATAACATGAATACAACCTGTTACTTTGACATGAACTAAAATTCATTTTCCATTTTATTTTAAAATGAGCATCTAAACAGACACTTATTTGAGCAAAGCAAACGTGAACTTCACTTTGATAATTTTTCGTCTCATTTTAACATTTATTTATGCACGTTTTTATTTACTTAAATGATTTTCAAGAAATCAAGGTTGAGAATTATTCGAATGACCAGGAAAATAAACAACGAAATGATTGGTAATTTTGTTTATATGCATTGCTTTTGTACGTGTATGTACATCATTGTTTCAGGACATGAAATTGTCGGTGGATAGATAGTGAAACAAGTATGTTTATCAAACAGCAGACATTTACATAAGGCAAGTGATTTAGGTGGTTTTTTTTTTGCTAAAACAAATAATTCAGTCAGATAGAGAGATGATGTTTATTAGGTTCCTTAAATCATAACAAAATAAAACGAGATAGATGAGGTTTTGTAAATTTGATAAACTAGCGTCTTTTAATTGTCAATATTTTATTTTGTTTGTTTGGTGAATTTGAACGTAAATTTGAGTAAACATATTCAACTGTGTCACTTAGTTGAATCGAAATATAAGTAAAATAAATATATACCGACTGTTCAACTAATAATAATAATGATAATCATTTCATGAATTAATATTATTTGATAACAATTGGTTGTTTGAGTTGAAAATATTGCTAATTTTATCAGAAAAAAATAAAATTACTCTATTTACGGTGGTAGACGCTTTGATTATTACTGTTAATATTATTATTATTATTATTATGAACGGCTTCATTAACTTTTGCAAGAGCCTTCATAAATGTTCGATAAATTTCCCAGTCTTATAGAAACTTGCAATCAATTTATTAAGTTTAACTAACTAGAGTTTGTGAGGGATACTCAAAATGATATTTACGAGGTCATATCAAAAAACAAAGTTTCTGTATAAATATGCTTTAAATTCTTAAATAAATCGCTAACAACATAGTTAATTCTAATTGATACAGCAACCTGCAGTTTTCATTGAGTTTTCTTTAATTCAAATATTAATTTGAATTTGATGCCAAGATTGCAAAATCTGGGCAGCATCATCGACAGTCAAGGTGGATCCAATGTAGATGTGAGGGCGCGGATTGGCAAAGTAAAGGCTGCATTTCTACAGTTGAAAAATATCTGGAACTCCAAACAACTTTCAACCAAAACCAAAATCAAGATTTCCAATACAAATGTCAAGACAGTTCTACTGTATGGAGCGGAAACCTGGAGGACTACGAAAGCCATCATCCAGAAGATACAAGTGTTTATGAACAGTTGTCTACGCAAAATACTTCGTATTCGTTGGCCAGACAACATCAGCAACAACGTACTGTGGGAGAGAACAAACCAGATTCGAGTGGAGGAGGAAATCAGGAAGAAGCGGTGGAAGTGGATAGGACACACAATGCGGAAAGCACCCAACTGCGTCACGAGACAAGCCCTTACATGGAACCCTCAAGGCAAAAGGAAAAGAGGAAGGCCAAGGAACACACTACGCCGAGAAATAGAGAAAGATATGAGAGGAATGAAGAAACATTGGACAGAACTGGAGAGGGAAGCCCAGAACAGAGTTGGTTGGAGAATGCTGCTGGTGGGCGGCCTATGCTCCATTGGGGGTAACAGGTGTAAGTAAATAAGTAAGATTGCAACACAGTTATTTATAAAAATGCATTTTTTTTGCCTAACTCTCATTAACTGCTATCTGAATTCAATAAGCTGTTTGCACTATCTCATACATGAAGTCAAATTACCAAATAAACATTTTAAAAAAAGTTACAAATAGTAAAAACAAACGATTGTTTTGTTAAATGCACTCTTCATCAGTCCGATTGAAATTCTCAACAGTAGATAATCTACTTATATTACACTGTTTCAGTTTGAAACACTGAAACATCGTTTCCTTTTTTGCATAAAATTTAAAGATGGACCTCACCTACTGAGTATCTTTGTGAAGAATTCTTCTGTTTACAGTGGAAGTTGAATCAGAATCGGGAAGAAAATATGACGTGAAGTTATAATCGTATAAAAAGCCTAAAACAAATGAAGTATATTGTAAAGTGAACATAAATTACCAAGCAACTGACTTTTACAGGGCAAACACACAGTCATATATGATTTTACTAATCCATTGAATAATTAGCACATTTTCATGGAAAAATTGGCTAAAATTTCAGGGATCTCATTGGCATTCTTCTGAGATAGTAACATAACACATTTTTGATTAGATAGACTGTCACCACATTTTAAAACCATATCTTGGATGAAAACAATTTTGTTGTATAAACTAGTTTGCTTTAAAATATTAGTAACAGATCATGAACATGAGGATGTTCAACATGGCTAACAAGTTCACGGAATACATTTAGCTTTTATTGGTGATTTTAGCGACAAATTTATGATTTTATTGATTTGCTTACTCACTGATTATTTAAAAAGAATGATAGTATGAATACTATCTTCATCACTACTCAATACTGATGATAGTGTATAGTATCACCAGACATATTACTAAAAGTACTTTAAATCACTGACTTAACGTATTGTGTTATTTGTACTTGTGTTTAGATAATCAACATGAAAAATTCAGTGGTATAATTTAAAAAGACGAACTTTTCTATATCAGTTGGCCTCCTGTTCATGATACTTAACAAGTAAGCCTTAGGAGTCAGGTGCACGTATTTGCGGTTACCATGAGGAATCTTTCCATTGTGCACTTACAAACTAATCATCAGTAAATTTGTAATCAAACAACTATGTGAGCAGTGTTATATATATATGTATATATATAAATATATATATATATATATATATATATATATGTTTATATATATATATATTCTATTTCCAATATATTGTCTACTATGTTGCTTCACTTTTCATTCAAGCTCTCTACGGATAGACGCTTAATAACATATTTATTACAACGATCAGCTTACTGAAATTTAACAGTTTCATGACAGTAAATCTCTGAAACTAAATCGTTTGAATTGTGGAGTTTTTCGCATAATTGAAAAATGTTGCAAACTAGAACTCCACTAATCACAACTTCTAAGTAGAATCCGTGAAGAAACTCTGAAAGTTGAACACTGGTTAGCTTGTGATAATATTTTTACATGAAATAAATTTGTACTGCCTTGTTTGAGTTAAAACCTCAAATCAAAAAAGAGGAAATAACAATTAACAAAATATTTTCTGTTATTATAATACACTGATAGCTAATAGTGCTCAAGAGAGTTAACATTCTGCATATTCATAGTGAAAGTCCGCCAGTAGAACCTTGGGGGCTACTGCCGGTCCCAAGCCCGGATAAAGGAGGAGGGTTGGGCATAGGGATGGCGACCCCATCCCGTCAAAAACTAACTTGCTAAAAAAACGCCAACCAGAAAAAATAATTCAAACCATTTTAACTCTGCCCTGGGAGTTAGAGGAAGAATTATGACGTCGCGTGATGAAAGCCGAGTTCCCTCGGAAGTCACGGAGCCGATGCCTCTTCCGACAACCAGAGTAACCATTCTTTTAGGTACATGGAACGTTCGTACATTTTGGGAGACTGGAAGACTATTTCAAGTTGCTGCAGAAATGAAAATATACAACCTCGAGGTGCTCGGTGTCAGTGAAACGCATTGGACGCAAGTAGGACAACTGAAACTAGCTTCAGGGGAACTGCTGTTATACTCTGGTCATGAAGAGGAAAATGCTTCACATACACAAGTAGTTGCACTGATGCTGTCCAAACATGCACAAAAGGCACTGATAGGATGGGAATCTCATGGACCCAGGATCATCAAAGCATCCTTCAAAACAAAGAGAGAGGACATTACAATGAAAGTCATCCAATGTTATGCACCTACCAATGACTACAATGACGACGTTAAAGATCAATTCTACGAAAGGCTACAGTCAATGATTGACAGATGCTCACCAAAGGATTTGACCATTCTGATGGGAGACCTAAATGTTAAGGTTGGAGTGGACAACACTGGATATGAAGACATCATGGGACGACATGGAGTGGGATAAAGAAACGAAAATGGTGAGAGATTTGCAAACCTGTATGCCAGAGTTGGTTGGAGAAAACTGGTGGCGGCCTATGCTCCGTTGGGGTTAACAGCAACCGTTGGGTAATGACTTCTTCAATAATTTATATAAAAGAAAGTGAAACTTACTACGCGGGACATTTACTTGAAATGCATCTTCATAAACAACATATATATGTATACATAAAGAACTATGTAATATTACACAATACGAATAAACTGATTCCAGACTAAGATATATATTAGCTCAAATATTGTCTGCAAATTGGCTTAGACTCTGCAGTAAATTTCGTAATAATTATTGTTATTCAAAGAAACCTCATTAATATTATTTAGTATGAATCCAGTGCTAAGATAGAGTATAGATTTTTAACCATAATTTCAAACACTAAACATTTTATATTTGAGATCGCCTATTATGCACTTGGTAAGACAGTAAGATGTGACTTATAATCATACAAATGCCATCATTGGTTGTGCCTGTTTAAATCAACTTTATTGGGGATTGAAATTATTTTTTCATCTTCTCGCTAGTGATTTATATACAATAAAGTTAATGAAATTGCTAGAGAATCATTTGAAAGTTTAACGAATATTTACAATAAGCCTACTTTATCTACTATAAGAATTTTAAGATTTGACAGTCATTTGTTGAAACAAAAGCTTCATGAATGCATGCAAATATTTTTCTTCGCAAAAATACGGTAAAAAGCAAAAAATGAAAGCTAAATACTAATTTTCTTCTCAAACTATCTTTAGACTTAAAAACTGGTTAGGATAATGTTTGATTACAATGACTAAGAATAAAGTACTAGTTAGTTATTCCTTCTAAATTCAATTTGATGAAAAAAAATGCAGAAGAGAGAAAAGCACGGTCTTTCACAAAAGCGTATCTACTTATCGTTTACTCCTTAAATATTATGTAATTATTGCATATCTATTATAAAACTTAAAAATGGGTCTTGTATTGAAAACAAACGAGACTAAACAAGCCCTAATACTTTGGGTTGTAGTTTTACATACTCCGTGTCCATCAATTCGTTTTGTGGTTGATAATGCAATGAATAGACTCACACCACATATACTGGACATTGACCGAGAATCTAATGAACTTATGACTTGCACGTGATAACAAAGTGTGGACTGCATAATAATTTTGAGCAGTCAAACAAATAGTGTTCTAAAGTAGAGTCGCTTGCTGGTTCCCCATCAAAACATGACGATCTTAAGCAAGAAATAAAGGCTCTATCATCCCGAAATTTTTATATACTGAACCTGCAAGATAAAACTATCCTCATCATTTACCCGACAGCTGAGATGGACTGAGAGGTTGAACACCATATACTGAAATTTAACAATTAGTTAATTTTCCTCTCTCCTACATCAATTTCAGCGACTTAGTTTACTATACAGAAATAATGATTTTTCTGTCCATAGATACCCCTGGTCACACTTGTGCTATAGCTTGTTCATGTTATAAACGATACAATCAACAAAACCAAACCACTCTAGTCGCTAATAAAATGCATAACGTCTCTAAGGATGTTATCGGTTTTCTTAAACGTTTCATTTTTAAACTTATTACATATCAATGAATGTTCACTTTTAAATAAAATTTCAGCCATGAGAACCGCAGCTTTACTAGACTAACCTTTCATCATATTTCTCACTGAAACATAGTGCTCTATTGAAGCATCTGATTCAGAATTAAGTATTCTGAATTACCACCTCTATCACACTAACCGAAAGATCAAACGTGGAAGTGGTTATCTTAAGTATACCCTACTTTGCCAACAGCTGATAAAGTTGAAGGCAGTGTCTCGAGTAGTTTACCTGAATCGACATGCATATTGCTCAGCACTCTGAATCATGATCTACTTCTGGGATGAATCTACATAGGGCCTGACACTTAGACCAATGAGCATGATGTTTTTATCAATTCCCTTGTGTATGCATCTACTCTCAGTGTAGATGAAGTGGTCATTATAGAAGGTTTTGATTAGCCTGCAAAAGGTGGAATACTGTAAGTGGTCAGTTAGGTGATGATAAATTTTAAGCAACAATTAACATACACTGTTGGTCACAAAGGGTTCGTTCCCCAGAAAGACAGGATAATATACTAGACCTAATATTTTGTAGAGATATCATTCAGCCATCTATACAGGTATACAGTGAACTTGAAAGTAGTTGCCAGAAGATAGTGGCTGATGCTCGCCGTATCTGTCTCTCATATAACCATCTCAAACAAATAACTAGTCAGTATAAGCATTGTAAACATGCTAACTGGGAACTCCTGTTTACCGTGGTAAGATTTTCGAACTGGGATACCTTCTTCTCATGTAACAGTCTTGTGGATGCCACTAACACTTTCTGTCGGGTCGTTAAATCGCGTTTAGATCGCTGTGCAATTCTTATAACATATAGAACTAGTAAGCTTAAAGAATTATTTATAACAGTCGAATATTGTAATAAATTAGGAAATTTTTAGAAACGCTATTGTGAGTCAAATGACTTTACAGTAGTTACACAACTAACCATAATTTTTAACAAAGTTAATGAAAAGCATAAACCAAAAGTCACTAATGAGTTGTTGATAACACTTCATAACAGCCAAACAATACACAACTTAATCCTCTTCACTAAACGCTTTCGAATATCTCAAAGTGCAACTATACCGTGTCTCATGGATAATGACCAACAAATCAGGGGTATTTTTGCGGAAATTACTGAGTCCTTAATCAGTACAGGTTTTAAAGTCATTTGTTTGACCGGTAGCTCAATACACTCTATTTCTTTTACATATCTAAATATAAGTAAAGGAATTGGATCTTTTTGTGTCCCAAGATCTGAGTCCGATTTAGACGGACGATTGAATATGCTGTGGAATAAATCTTTCATCTAGTTTCTGTATATCATTCTTAGGCAAACCCAGTATGTGCGACGCTATAGATTTAAAGCCCGAAACGGTTTATTTTGGATGAATTTATTTCATACTTAAGCGCGAGAAGAAGAAGAAGAAGTTTAGGTAGTAACTCAGGCAGGAAAGGTTAATTGGCTAGTCCTAAAGCTAGGACAAGCTATGTGGGCTCAACATATTATGGCACACACTATTTTTCCTCAAAGTCACTCTCATGGAGTAGACGGAGTTGCGTCCATTCTCTTCAAATATGTTGGCTCTGATATACCACTACATTTCATCATTGGCTCATAAGTATTACTATTTACTCACTGAGAAACTTATCACTCACTCCCTAAATGGCTTTCTCAAAAATCTATTTTATGTTGCCTACAATTCTGACTTTTCAATCTAGTCTTTACTCAAAGTAACCGAGGACACCTAGTCTTAGTGTTAAACTTTCATTTTTCCAAAGCTTTTAATGTAATCAACCTCTAGCTTCTTATAGGCAAACTTACATCTCATGGGATTAGAAATCTTCTACTTTCTTGTTGTGATTCTTTCTTCAATTACCGATACCAGATAGTCAAGATGAACTACTCCTCATCAAATATTAACCCGACCAAAACGAAGGTAACCCAAGTAGTGTCTTAGTCCCCTTGATATTTTTAGCTTACATAAACGATATTTACGGTTGCTTTTTAAGGGTAAGCTTCATCCATATGCAGACCTAAAAGTAGTGCAATTGTTTTTCTCCGATGAGCTACACTATATACAAAACTGCCTCAGTAAGAAGCTCAATCAAGTGACTCAATGGTGCCTAAAATGTAATTTTGAGCTTGACACTGCTTTGGTAGTCCTTAACTCAAACCACACCTTATCATAAATAGTAAGGTGTTGTAAAAAAACTTTCCTACAGTAATGGGCTAAGGATTCAAGGATTAGTAAAAGTTGTCTTTTCAGAGCAGATAATCACACAGATTTCCGAGTCTCAAAGTCTTCTGGGTTGCATAATTAGTAATCGCTGTAGGAATGAGTCATGTATTTTAATGTAGAAATTACTATAAGCTAACCATCATTCACCTCGAATATCTCTGAATCAGTATGTGTATATTGCAAATTAATCTCTTACTGTTTATTTGAAATTGTTAACTTGTTGCAGCACAATCTTTTGAAAATAACTAATTTTACTCAAATACCTTTTCATGCTAGTTGACAAATCTACCAGTACATATGCTATTACATACTAAACTTATAATTTAGTCGAAATATGATTGTTATTAGCTTCGTTCCCATGAAACACTTAATAGTTTGTAACAATTTGTTTTAGGAATATCATTCATACCTTTTTAAAAAAACATGCTTAATGAGAATACCAACTAACTAACTAACTAACTGTGTAACGAATGAATAAACTCTCACTCTAATCTATTGAGTCTCTGTATGAAAATACTCCACCGATTGTAATATTTACAATAAATCCATTCATTTGTGACTAGTACAAAGTATCCGTTTTATTATCACCTAATATCTATTATAATTCAATAAGATCTGTAGCGTAGGATTACCGGTTTTTAATATTTATGAATATTGACACTATACATGAAATTATAGAAATGGTAAGGAATACTGATTTAGGTAATCATCCACTCACTGATATTGGTCTATGATGTTTAGCATTAAACTGAACAATCTCTCTAAACCAACAATAGTGAGTAAGTATATTTAAGCTAATAACTAATCTGTAGAGGTGATTCCCTAGTTCTCATTGGAATACATGATTAGTGGAGTTCTTTGTTGTGAGTGAAGATTTCGCTAGAAAACTTCAACCTCATACACACAGATAAATCTGTGTAGGAGTATAAAGATCTTATCTGGATTTTGAACTAAAATATTGTCAAAGTTTGTTGGTCATTTTATTCAAACCTTTAATTTTGTATGTAGTTATAATATAATACTGCTGTTTACAACACGTCATGGTTATTTGATTTCTGTTCAGGCGCTTTTACGATTCAATGCAAAATGAATACTTCTCACAGAAAATCAGGAATATTATTTCACGGAAATGATAATCCGTTTTTCTTATGTATTAATGCGAATTATTTAGTTCAGAATACTTTTCTGTAAATTTGATTGTATTGTTAGCTAATTGCAAACATGAATAATCCAAGGAACTGCAGTTTTTACAGTGTTTTAAATAATTAAAATCAGTGTGTGTTACTTCAATTTTGTGAATTATCGACCTCATAACCTTGTTACAAAATACAAAAACAATTGAAGTTATCGTATACAAGATTATTATTTATTTACTAATGTTGAACATTGTTAATGTCGACTGTTATCGTGTTGTCGATCAGTTTATTAATTCAATTTGTTTAATAGAATAAATATTATAATTGTGAATTGCAATTTCATTTCAAAAACACTTCACTTTCTCCTAGGTATTTTAAGAACAAAACAATCATAAACACTCTATTTAAATGTTCAAATTTCAGCGTAAATAGATTGAAATATTTATGTCCCAAATTTACATAATAGCTTGATAAAACTCTTGTAAATATAATTAACCTTGAAAGTATTTTGTTTAAACAGTTCAGGCTTTTTTCAAAACATGAACAATTACACAGTGAATCAAATGCTCACAGTCTTATACTTGGGAGGAAGGATAACTCACTTCAGTCGTGATAACTCATGCAGCTGATGTCTAATAGTGTACAGAAGGTGTCGGGTACAAACACAACATCGAAGAGCCAAGACGTAATTTAGCACTACCCTCATACAAGATCTCTTCTATCTGTTTTCCATGAAAGTGGCTTCTTCTTGTGAACTAGTTTAAAACTTTTCTAAAACAATGAATAGGTAGTTGAATTTAAATTCAGTTTGAATAGTGTTATAGTGTTATATCAACCTAATTAATTAGACACTGAAAAACCAACGACAATAAATACCAACAAACTTCTGAAAACATCAAGTCACAAGGACGATTATCAAAACAAACTAATTTACTGCTTTTATAATAGTTAAGAAAACTGTCTTCTACTAATGATGGAAGCTTTTTGTTTAGACTATGTATTTGCGTAAGATAATAGTGATAACTGTAACCTAGAAATGAATATAATAGAGATAGTGTAAACAACATTTAAAATAAAACTGTTTAGTTTGAAATGATTACGTTATCGTATGTCACAGCAGTATTAACAAAATTGAACTTCAATGTAAACTTGGAGACTAATATGTTAACTAGATTTGTAAAATGTAAATCAAAAGCACTATAGTTGACAGTCATTAGTTAAAACCAGGTTTCTTCATCTTTCGATGTGAACAAAGCAGGTATTTAGACTGAGTTTTGTAAGTAATCAACCTTTTTTATTCTATTTTTCTTAGACTTATCCACGTAAACATTCAGTCATGTCAATCCGTCAATAATTTTTAGTAAAATTATTATTTTTATTAGATCTGTTTTACATGGTAATTTCTAGTAACTTTTTGTCTTTCACTGACCTTCAACAGATACTCAAAAGAATCAAAAATAATAGTCCTGTATATTAAATCCCTACGCTAAACTTTCAGTAAATTATGGTCTGATCAAATTGTCATCAAATGCAATAAAATGTGAAAGTGATTAATGAAAAAGTAGGACGTGATCGGCTGATCACATTAATTTCGATAAGACGAAGTATTGTCACATGTTCAATATTTTTTTGACTATGATAGAAATATCTTGTAGAGAAGAAATGAAAAATTTTTATTACAATATAATCTTGTCTACCAAAATAAAACAAAATTCAGTCGTTTTCTCATTGGAATTATCACCCAATCTATGGGCACTGCGTGTTTCTTTTATAGACTAAACTCAAAGTTCATTTGAGCATATTTGTAAAATATAAGATTATACTTCGATAAGTACAAAACTAGGACTACTGAAGTGTAACAAGCTCTAACTTAATTGACTGTGTCAACAATATATGAAAATTATAACTGCAACCACTCAAGGAAAAATAATTTTCAACTAGGATTGCATAGAAATATCAAATAGAAGTATATTTTTAAGAATTATGTAAGTCTAAAAGATATGTCTTGTTTAAGTTTTGCACTGTCCATGAACTAATGTTAACATACTGAGATATAATAAGATAGGATTTATAGTGATATTTTAGGATAGAAAATAACATATTATTGTAAATACGATAGACGGGATAGTTTATGTTATAGTTTCCTGCTTCAAACGTTTTGATTTATTAAAATAGATTGGGGAAGGTCCTTATTTTTCAAGAATTGAAATAAACTGCATTGAATTTTATAAACTTTGTTTTAAATGGCAGTGAATGTGTTGGGGATGTTAGATCCCCAGAACTCGCTTCATAAATGCCTTATTTTGGATTTCACGTTTGCCAGCATGGGCTGATCAGTTGACCTTGAGATTTCATTTCCCACCAGGAAAATCCATGGCTGTGATTGGCTGCTGTGTATTTCAGTGTGCTATTTTCTTAACTGTCCCAAGGACATTTCTATGATGTATAAATAAACGAGAGTTGTGTGCTGGGTGTTGTAGGAGATACTTTGCAAGCTTACCTAGACTTCTGTTTTACGGTTAGGGATTCAAGTTAGCCTACTTGGACGCTGGTAATTGTCTCGTTTGCATTTATCGACTAAGGTGAACTCGTAATAGCTTCAAGCGAACCTAGTGAAGAACATAACATAATGAGATTCAGATTCAAAAAAAAGACTGGATAAAAAAGCAGCTTTAACATAACAAATGTACAAATGATTCTCGTATTTATTCTAACAAGACGTTTGGGATATTAAGTAACTTCAATTTCTAAATGTACATCAGTCAACGATGGGCAAATAATTTTTATTTAAAAAACAGTTACTTTGTCTCAAAGAAGAATGCATGCAAATTTGAATTTCGAGTTGACTTTGATGACAGTACACAAACATGTTTAACAGATTTATAAAAGATTTCTGATTAGTTGCTTTCAAAAATAGTTGGAGCTAGGGGTTGTGGATTGTGTACTTAACATTAGCTTGTCAATGATCTACAGAACCATTCAGCTTACAAAAATAAAGTGCTTTAATAAATTTTAGTTGTATTTAAGTTTTACAGTTTCTGCAAATATATATTTTACTAATTTACTGAAAGCAAGTAAAAGTTCTTCTAATTTTGATGGTTTTCTCTTATTCCATCTTAAGATCGTTCATTTAGATTTTGTAATTAGTCGATTTTTATTGTGAATAAAATCAAAAGAAGGCAAACAACCATTATATTCAAAACTTATTATACATAAATCTATTAACTCATTTTCGTTGAACTTAACATTCATTTATAGCCAGTCATGTTACTTACACAATATAAGAGAATTAACAATACAAAGCTCAAAAAGCTAACAGTCTTCTACAACCATGTGATCAAATGTGAATTACTTATTTGTATAAACTAATTAGTAATTCTTTTAGCATAAAAACTGTTATTTATTCCATTTATGTAAAATCATCAAAAAGGTTTGTAATTTTAAATGTAACATACAAACAATCATAAATGAAGAGTAGACAAAGATAAATGAAATATTGATTTACGATTGGCATTGTAGTCAAACAAAATAAAGGCTCATTGCCTTCTTCGTGTAGCTATAAATTCCATTTTGGTTGTTAAATTCAAGTTTATTATATCAGACTGTTTGCAGATATGTTGAGCAGAATTTAGTATGTTATCAGTGACCAGATATTTTTTCCCACAAATAATTTACATCAAGCATAAAAAAGTACTTATTTAGTAAATTTAATTTTTAACTGTACATACAAAACTATTATTAGCGAAATCGTTTATGAACTTTTTGTTTGTTGACTATAACATGTCATGAGTTTTCGCCGAAATCTCACATCTTTTAACAAACCATTACAAACACAATCTAACCCATAAATAAAATTTGACAAACTTGACATTAACAAATGTTTTATGCAAATATGTGAAATCCTCTATTTTTTTTATGTAACAATGCTTATTACATTGTGAAACATTGATCATTTTTTCGACTACAGTAACAATGTAATCATAGCTACGTTAGACAATGAATTCCAAAGTATTGTTGAACATTTTTGCAACCTGTATAGAACAATAACGTTTGGCGAACAAATCAAACTTATCTTTCCTAGACCAGACAAAATACTTTTTTACTCTTTTACTAACATAAATTAAAACAAAGTTTACAAATATAAATTAGACATTGTTTCATGCCTAGGATGTTTTAAAATCAGCTACAAGTTTTACAGTTCTCATGTTTTACTTTTTGAGAGATTGGTTGTATTACATTAGTTTATTTTGTAGACTATATCAAAAGTAAAATTCATTAGTCTCACCATTTTTTTACCTCAAAGAGTTTATACAATACTTTATTAAAGTATTTTGGAATATCATTTTTGTCATTTATTTTAATACAAAAAAAATAAAACCTAGAAATCTCATGATTACAGTTGGTATTTCAGATTAATCATGTTTGTTTAGAGTTTAGCATTTCATTTTTGTGGTTATGTATCATATGAAAAACGAAACTTTTGAATTTAAATACAATCAAAACATGTTTTACATTAGACTTAAAGTGATGAGTGCTAGGAATCGGTTATATTTTTTAAAAAAAGGCAAAAGAAGATCCATTTTCTTCAGTAGACCATTTAATTGTACGACTTTAAGTCTGAAATCAATAATATGCTTCATAAAAAATGCTTGTTAAAATTAACCAAGTTTGAACATACATTTAAGTAATCTACCATAATTTCTGTTTAGTCAATCTCAGATTGCGTATAAACAGTGAACGATTGTGTGAAATGTAAGCTATTTTCATTGTTGACTTTGTACGAGTTTGTAAATATAATATCGTTTATTTATTTAGTTATAAATTTATATGGTTGATTCTACGAAAAGAAGGTTAGTAAAACTAATAAAAGCCAATAAATAATCAAATCAATGAATCTTCATTGCTTACAACAGATAACTAAATAGTGTTATCAATAATTATCACATACTTTTAGCAATATTCAACTATTTCATACAAATAATAAACTTATTCTCTATGAGCAATTTTTTTTACGAATATACGTTTGTTTCGCAAAATACACACTCGAAATAATAATGTTCACAATAGCTGATTGATAATAAAGCTTATACAAATGAATGAAGCAAAATACTATATTATGTTTTTATTTTGATAATTACTGTTGTGTAAATCCATTGTATTCATGCGAAAATCATTTACATGTGAGAAATTATATTAGGTATATTGGAAAGTTTCTCTAATGAACTGAAAGATATACTAACTATAAACTTTAGCCTGTACGAGTTTTTTAATGATAGAGGGAATGCGAAAAGTTAGTAATGCATAACAAAGTCTATAACTGATATATAACCTATGAAACTTAACCAAAAACTTGTTGACGCATTGACAGTATGTTAAAACTTCGTTTCTTCTCTTTAGGGTTAATGGTTTATAAAACAAGCAGTTTACACAGAACTTATTCACCAATGTTAAAATATTACATCTATGTAAGCCCACTCTGACTGTTAGTTTTGAATCTTATTTTTCCGAAATTCCGAATTTTAGGTGGACAATTCATTCCTAAAGTTATTAACTGATAACATTTTCCACCTAGATAAATTCTGTATTAGAATAGATATATTCATTAGTTCATCATTTATCATTCGAGATATTTGAAATTCCTGAACAATTTATGACGTGATGGTTATTTTAATCAAGAAAGTACACTTTTAGCCATTGTTATTGTTCTACAGTGAATAAATTTTTTTTCTTTTGCAAGAAAATGTTAAACATTGTTCTTTTAAAAAAAAACTAGTTGAACGTTACCCAGTATTAACGATGAATAACAAAAACTCAGGTAACATTTTCTGAAAATATATTCCTTTAAAAAGGTTACCTGATTGTAAAACATAACCATACCACAAATAAATGAAAG
Organism: Schistosoma turkestanicum; assembly: GCA_944470395.2. Lineage (NCBI taxonomy): Eukaryota > Metazoa > Platyhelminthes > Trematoda > Strigeidida > Schistosomatidae > Schistosoma > Schistosoma turkestanicum. The sequence goes on from OX103973.1 coordinate 30,736,566, forward strand.
GAACATTTAAGTTTTAAGTTTTTAATTGAAAATATTTTCTAGCAAATATTTTTCAAGCAAATACAAACGGAATATTACTAATTAAATGAAAATTATGTCTACTTTCAGTGGTAAATTATAACAATGTATACTTGAATTTGTTAAAATCCCAGAGTAGAATTTATCTCGTAGCCCAAATTGATGGAAACGTGAATTTTTCGTATAATTGTGCAAAATTCTATGTTCATTTTGACTGACTTAAAAACTTGATTAATTCCCAAATTGCTAATAGTTTGTTGAAATGGATTATATTTGTGAATGTCCACTTTAGATAATGTGGTTTGTATATGATTGAGTTAACTTTCATTTGATATGTTAAAAAATTTAACTCAAAGCAAGAACATATCGATTAATATTCTTATGAATACAAATTATTCAGATGAGCATATGACATATTCCACATTTTGTACGTAAGAAATTTTCCAGTTATGAAACTTTATTTTATTCATTTTGAATAAACCCGATTCCAATGATTATTACAAAAAGAAATTTAATTCAATTGTAATTGCTAAATACGTGCAAGCATTTCGTATATAGATGTTATTAAAACAGTTCAAGAATAATTAATTTTGAGGATCGAAATTAATCCGTCTCAAAGGTTTTCTGGTTAGCGTTTTTTTGGCAAGTTAGTTTTTGACGGGATTGGGTCGCCAACCCCATTCCCAACCCTCCTCTTTTATCTGGGCTTGGGACCGGCAGTAGTCCCAAAGGTTCTACTGGCGGAGTTTCGGCTCAATGGTAATTCACGATAATTAAAATTTTAAAAAATGTCAGTTTAAATAGGATTGTAATAATAAATTATAATATTTAATTTAACTTACATGTATATCACTGAACTAAATTTCATTGTATTGTGCTAACACGTTCAGTCAATTTTAAAAATCTGTTCAATCTATTATTGTATGTTTATCATCTATTTCAATGGACATGGTTGATTCTAATGAATTCCATGCATAAATATTACGCAACTGTATGATCAAAATTTTAATCTTATCTAAAATCCATCATTCAAGAAAAAAAAGGAGGAAGCACTTCTGAAGAAGAAGATTCACCTATTTCTGAATGCTATTGATAAATCGTCGAACTATTTATCATACTACTGTTTTATTTCCAAAGATTTAAATGAGATTATAAAAAAGTCGTTAATTTGTCAACTCCAGGTAAGTGAATTAAACTAGACTGTGTTTTTTTATATCTGGGGCATAGTCTAACTTTATTGAAACTTTCTTGTATAATGATTTTTTTTATTAAACAAACAAAATTCAAACAAAAGAGAATTTTATATTGTCATTATAAAGATTTTGTCGAAATTTTATGAAGGCAACAATCATAATTCATCATTTCACTCGATTCGGTACTGTATTCGCCCAGATATTTCTTGAAGAGAATTATGAAAGGAGTGTATTGAAGTTACAGTAAATTTATCAAGTTGTGACTTGTCTTCAATGTAAGCCACCAACTAACGGTTGAACATACGAGGATTTTACGATCTGGTCTTTTTTAAAATCCAAGGGTTCACATTTTTCGATTTCGGTTTGCTAATTTATTAATTTAAAGCGATCTTCACAACGCTTAAAGGATCATAACTAGTGGCTGCCGTCAGATGATCGATTTTGAGATTTTTAAATTAAGAATCCGACCAGCTTTTTCTAATTTCCATCTAAATGTTGCAGTGTATCTCTATAGACCACTTAAAACAGCTACAGGACAAAAAATGTTTTATACTGTACTTTCCTACCCAAGGTGAAATTATATACTTCAGATCAATGAACCAACACTAAACAGGAAACTTCTTTTAGAACTTGAGCTGTAAAAAGGTGACATATAACTGTCAATGTATTTATGTCACTTGACTTATTAAAAACAAGGTACCTTTTGCATTGTTGTAACAGTTTTTAGTTGGTTTATTCATCTCAGACGAAATCTAGTGAGCGCATCGTAAAGAGTTCATATTTATTAATTTTTTTATAGCTAATACCGTAGTAGAGTGAATTTTCTTCCCTGAAACTCAAGTGGTCTGATAGAAACAAAGGCCCAATAATATCATCTATTAAAGTTGATCATCCTTTACACACTTGTAATTCTCAATTTCTGCCTACCTCTCGCTTAATATCGACAAAACACATATTGTACCCATACTAATAAGGATTGTTTAACTAAGTAGTAACAAAATATTGAACAAATAGGGAAGAAAATGTTTTATCGCTCTTGGAAACTATCTAATAGACGTCCTACACATATGATTTTTTGGATTGAAACTTAATGCCTAACAATTATCTGCATTTTTTCTTCTAGTTACGTGTAATTATGTTCATTAGAAAATATTTGAACATTTCACAGAGTGCGATCTCTAATCAATTCGGTTTTATGAAACCGTTATTAATGAAGCTAAATTTATATATAACATTACCTAGAAAATACCATTTCAGATAACCTTAAAATGCAATATTTTATTTTTATTTAGTAGAAGGAGAATCACGAATTTCATATATGGTACATTAGTAAGTACTTCTGTATAATGAATGACTTAGCTAATTTACACTTATTTATATAACATTAAATAAATGGGATAAAATATACTATCAAGTTAAGTACTTTTGTATATAATTGTAATTCAAGCTACATTAATAAGCTTTGTAACTAACATTAGACTAAATATTATGAATATCCTTAAATTACTTTGACAAACATACTGAGTTTGTATCTTCTAGTATAAATCTATTAATAAAACAAAAATTTACTTCTTAGTTAAAAATAATATTCATAGTTGTTCCTCTACTAAAGCTGTACTATTCAGACATTCTGTCTAGCTTAGCAATATCAAAGAAAACAACCTATTATCTTGTGTTATCAAAACTAGTTTTCGTTGTTCACTGATGTGAATGTTTACTGACAATAGAAGTACGATTTTCGCTTGTTAAATGTTGGGGACGTTAGATCCGCAGAACTCACTTGAGAAAGGTCCTAATTTTGGATTTTTTAAGTTTTCGCGCATGTGGGGGGCTTAGAGACGCTCGGATAAGAGTAGGCTATCATGTCACTGTCTCATACATGTTTGATCTCGTTTACCGACTAAGGTGAGCTCGTAATAATTCGAGCATATCAGGTGACAAGTATAAAATTAAAAAAGTGTTCTGATGCCTGCATTAAACAGTTGATGAGCCTAATTTTGCTGTTAACTACATTGTGACCAACTGACTGTTTCTCTGCAGACTGATACTCTAGCACGATTAATAGTATGCTATGTATTCAAACTATTCAGCTGAAACCTCATTCATTTTAAAGTGAGATGTATAACTTATTTGGTGATGAGTTTGTAATTATTATTAGCAAATTTTTTTTGATATTGTAAAACCAATCAAGTGAGTATATATTGTTTTTAATAAAATGACATATTTCTAGTACCAATAATGAGCGTAAAACTGTAGATCACGGACGTTGCACAGTATACTATAAATTAATATTTTAAAGTATAGGAACTTACTAAGCATCAGAAAGTCAGCCTGCCTAATTATTATTAGCATACGGCATACGAATATTATTTGCATCAGGTTTTCAAAAGCTGCTATTCAATGAGAAAACATTTGTTAACTTTATTTATGCTTCATGATTTTAATTATTTGCCTGGGGAAATAATATTTGGTTTTCATTGTTAACCTTTTTCCAATGTTTACTTTTTTTATAATAACTTTCTTTATTCACAACTGAAAGTGTCTATCAGTTATTTGTGCTTTTGATGCTTTTCAACGAGTCATCTGTTAGAATCAGTATTCATGTTAATCTTTGATATTGAAAAGTCTACTTTCAGTAGAGAATTTTTAATAATTTCATGAATAAATTACATTGTGGTCAGATACAATCAAAGATATTGTTTCGAATCCTCCATTATAATTTGAACAATGATTGTGAAATAATAGTTTTGACTTATTCAACTTACAATGCGATCTATTCATATTGAAAAGTCATTCACTCCATGACTATGAAACATTTCACTACAATAGGCCCAATGATGAGACAAAATATTCTGTACAAATTGAGGGAATATCAACATATTTTGTAGTGCAATTGAATTTTTTTAAAAATTGTTCGCTAATAAATTTAAGATCATGATTTAATCTTTCATTTTGAAATCATAAATTATCATGATGGTAAATAAATCATGTCAGAATAAATATAAAAAAAAACAAAAAATTTGGGTCCATTATTTATTTATAGTGTTTAAAATCATTAATTTCCATTAATGTGAGAAACTAAATTGATGATATTAACCTGACTTCGGTTGATGACATTTTCAGTATAATGAATATTCAAAACCTTGATCATATCATAAAAGATATTATGTAGTTAATCGTTTTGTGAGATTTGCTGCCTATTCTGCTAGTGTTGCTTAACTAATGATTCGACTGATTCAATCAACCAGTATTAAGTGGCTGGAATACATGCTTATCTGCATACCGGTAAATTCAGATTTTGTAAACTTAACCTGGAAATTAGAATTGAAAATGATTTTCTCGTTGAATTTTATTATTGATCTTTCGAACACACACAAATCCATTTTTTTCATGTGAAAAGAAAATAGATTCAAATAAGAATAAATTTTGATAGATTACAATATATGGAAGTGTGGGACAATAATACGAGAGATTTAGTTAGTTTCAATGAAATTTTTAAATAAGCAACATGAAATCTTATATTGAAAAATTTCAAAATCTTTGAGTTGTACCGAGAAAGTGGATCTGTAGTGCCTCCACATATATTCCAGTTCACTTACATTTAATTTGGTTGAGCCCTTTCGATTAACTTATTTAACCAAGCCATTTGTATTTCAACAAATTATATATACCATTCGTTCTTATTATTGTCTGGTTTGCATGAGCTCACATGATGTGTTCCACTTGTCATTTGACCTTGTCAACTATTCGTCGCTTTTATTCATGTGTGCCTGTTTCGCTTGTCGCACTTCTGTCTTATATTTGTCTGACTATATAGTCTTAGTCACTCTCTATCTATGTCAGTTGGCTCATTAGCCTTCTCCAACGCGCTCCTACAATCCACGTCGCTTCATAAGATTCGCTTCAATCGCTCATTCGCTCGCCAGTGTACACAAATGGTGAGCCCGACGTCAACAAAATTGACACACCGCAGATCCAATTCTAAACAATAATTGTGTGACAATAGTTGTTACACATCCAGCCTACTAAGAATAAAATACATTTATTTATAAACACAATACTCTGTGATTGTTTCAAATACAATGAAAAGCGCATCGTGGATTCCACTGCCAGCTACCACGCATCTCTACCAATAATGATTGTTATTAGTTAACGACACTATCAAGGCAATCTGCATAGGATGAACAGCTCACAAATTAACTGACTAATTGCAATTCTAAACATCAACACGTAGATTCAAACAACCAACACAAATGAATGGATCCGAGAATGCCTACAACATAAATTTATATGAAATTATGTTCAACACTTCTTCAGGTTGAATACTCAAGAGTATTATTTTGAAAAACTGCGAACATATAGGAACGCAAACATTTATCTCGTGTTGTGAAATTTCAATACAACAAGGAGACGCGTAAACTATTTGCGCGAATCAATTCGTTTCGAATTATTTAGCAATACTGAATCTTAGAATTTTGCAATCATCAAATGAACAAAAAATGATTGAAAGGTTTTCTTTTTAGGTAAGAATTACATAATTGAGTGAGAAATAATATTTAACATCTTCATATGGTTAAAACGAAATTTTATAGGAAGTAATATGTATATATTTAACATTCTTTTCGTGTATAAATTTCTGAGAATAAAAAGATTTTCAATAAGATATTTTATTAAATTATCATCAAATATACAGTAATCATATTAAATCGGTAAAGGGCTTTTCATTACTCATAATGATGAAACATATAAATAAAGTAATTCAAATAAATAAAATGTTAATATCAAAATTGTTTTAGCTTTTCAAATGAAGTAGTAGTATTAATATCAGAACAACGAAAAGCATCACAATAGAAATTATTGCTAGAAAAGTGAGTTGAGGAACTTATTGAATTAATAATATAAAATCACTCAGTAAAAATGTGGTAAAGTTTACCCTTTTTTTTCAAAGTATGTAAAAAGCTACTCGCTAAATCTATATGATTGATTTTCTAGTAGTATATCTTTCTGCACAGAAAAAAAAACTCTACCGGTAGATACACATCAAAATTCATAATCATCTCAACCTCCAATTGAATATTCATCATTTATAGACTAGAAAATTATCAGCAAAGATTGAGTGGTTTATTATCATAAATTCAGACATACTTTCAATCGCAAGATATATGTCCTTGTGGTCAGGCTTTTTAATTATTAAAATTTTTCATATTGTAATGAGAAAGCAGAGGTTACCGGAATCATGTCATATATTTGGATATAACACACCGAACAATTTAATTAATTGTTAACACACTATGTATGAGAAACGACAGATCAACTAGACAGATTAGAGGGAAAGAGGAAACGAAGAAGCACATACAATAAAAATCAAACTGGAAAATAAATCAGTATTCCCAAGATAAGTCGACGGTGAGGAAAACTGTTTTTCAACACACCGAGAACGTTTTAATTTTCGTAATACTGAGGCTTTCATAAATCTTAATTTATTTGTTTATTACAAAAGCTGACTTGATGTGACCGGTTTCAACCAAGTAGTTCTCAATGGAGGAGGATATTTGTTTATTCTGTAACGTTATCTGCCTACTGGAAATCATTTGTTTTTTTAGGTCATTTATAGATACGTTTTCTGTTAGTCTTACTTGCTGAACATGATTGCTTCTCCTTGGTGTATAGTTCCTTGCATACATGTGGATTTATAGATGCATTAAGAGGTGAAACAATCGTTTGCATGATTTTTAGGTTTTTCGGTGAAACACACCTTGACTTTTAGATAGGGACAAATTACGTTGCGTAAAATGCCTTACTGATCGACCGCCTATTTAAACCTTTGTTTCAGAATAACCATCTGAGTTACCTGTGAACGGAAAGACAATATTGACTGGTTTTTTGGGTGATGAAAACGTAGAAAGTCTCACCATATTGCTACCTTTACATGTGTTTTTATACACTTCAATGAATAACTGTTATTCATAAAGGTGTCATTTAGAAGCTTTATGTCTCCCTCAATAATACCACTAGTGGAAATACGATTGAATATATGATTTGTGAATTCATGTTTGTATAGTGACTTTGAAAACTAAGATATTAGCCTATCCGTGTCGGCTTTTACAAATAGGACATTTAATGGAACCATTACCGCTTCTGCTCATTACTATGTCTAGAAGCTAGTTATTCACTCATAAGACAACTTCCCATTTGAATTGTGTTCAGTTCTTTTACCGACTTCTTATACAGATTTCTAATTACGTGTTTATCAATTTTGATCATTATGTCATTCATATACGTTCATACAGAAGCTTCTTTTGAAACGTGTTTTTGACCAGATTTTCTACATATGTCATAAACACACCAACCACTACTGATCCTGAAGGAGCACTCATAAGTCCGCCACCAATCTATCAGAAATACTCCCCTTCAAAAGTTAATTTCATGTTGTCAGCATGTAATATCAATAAGGCTTTTGGAGAAAAATGCAAGGCTATTTAATAAGATATAGTCAAACAAAATATTGATAGTTTTTCTTAGAGGTACATGTGTAAATAAAGTGTCTAAAACAAAGGAACACATTTTCCTATCTTTTATATTAATATCCATCAAGTAATTAGTTCATTCAAATGAATATTTTAAAGAACACTTACAAAATTAATTTCTAATAAGGTTTACCCTTTTGTCAACTATTTAGCATGACTAGATGTAGGTGACTAATAAATTGATAGAATTAGGCTTAAGGAGGTTTTGGGCTTATGAATATTTTGGTAGTCTATATCAATCAGGATACACCAAACCCATAGGTTTTAATTAAATTAATTTTATCTTTGTTGATAGTATTCACATCAAGTAATTTAATCAGAATTGAACTTACTTTCCTTTCTAATTTACATGGTCTGTCAGAGTTATCTATTTGTTTACGTCACTGAGAATGCATACAAATTTAATTTTATGATCAGACTTATTCATTAAAACAATACTTAAAATTTTACCAGGTTTACTCAGATTAGAATAATGCAAGTATTGTTTGGCAGTTCTTTCAATAATTTGAAATTTTGAGATTGTGGAGATAATTTGTACGTCAGGCGAATGATTGTAGTCAAGAAGTTAATATACGTCTATGCTTTGATCAAGGAACTTGAAAATGACGTGCTTTATCTACATGTCTAGCTTTACACTATCAAGGATATGTAATTTTATTCATAATAAGTGATTGTTTTCATTAATAAAACTGGCTGGCAAATAGTTTCACTTGGTCGGGTACTTTTATGTGTTTTAGATTAATTGAAAACACAACAAGTATCTACACGATAACTTTGTATTATTCATTGATGTATACAACGTGATATCCAGTTCGTTTATACTTTATTTATTAATTTAGAAAAGAGAAAAAGAGCAATAAAAATGGAATACGACGCTTTAAAAGCACTGAATGCAAGCATTATTTAAGATAACTTTAGAATTCCAAGTTGTTGAGGATTTCTATCCTCAAAATTTACTTTCAGTTTATATATATATATATATATATATATATATATATATATATATATATTTCACCACTCGTCTGCTATAATCACATCGATTTCGAAATATAATCAATGAATTCGGTAATGTTGATTTATAGAAAGCATTTTTTTGATCTGTTAGTGTATTCATTGCATTTAGAAACGATTATTTCATTGTGTTTCTGGATTAAACTAAATGACAATAATCTCTGAAATACTGGAAAACCGTTTTCTATGTTCTGTATTTAGAGTTAATTAGTTATAGTTACTGAAATGAAAGTAAATTTAGCTTGAATTCAAAAAGATGATCGAATATATACAGTTGATATAGTTGTTAAATAGTAAAAGCTTATATCCTTTTTTTATTTATTAAATTTATCAATCCTCCATCCAGTAGATTTAAAATTTCTTTTATAAAAATCAATACAGATATTATTATCTGTAAAAGAAAGATAGCTTTACGTCCGTATTAAAAATAAACAGATAATTTCTTTTTTCTGTCTTGAGCAAACATCTAAACCTACCAGTTCACTAAAAATGCTTCTACATGAACTCAATAAATATCACACCTTATGTAAGCATCTTTATGAAAAGAAATTAAATTTCTTTATTCATCGACAGTGATGTTGCTTAAGTTCGCATGACTGAACAATGCAGACAGAATGTTGATAGACTATTGATAATTTTATGACAAAGTTATGATTTATCAGTCGAAAAAAATAGTTATAAACAAAAACCCTTGGAAATGAAAACGAGGCATTAATGTACACTCATGTTTCTAAATCATTTATGTAATTTATTCATTCAAACAGACAAGTTATTGTAATGGTTATTGTGAATTTTGAAAATTTAAACATAATATGTTTGATTTCAATTGAAATACTTCATTATAACAAACATTTTGTAGTCATTCTTAGAATATATAATATTTCAATGATTATTATGTTAATTTGACACTTTTCTTACGGCTGAAATTAAATGAAGAGTTTTATTATTTTTTTTTAATAGACTGAATAGTGAAATTAACAGTTAATGTTGTAACATTATATCAAGCAGAGCTCACAACTACCAATAACTTGTTAAATACTGCTGATTCAAAATTACTGTAATGAAATCTTTTTCAAAACTGTCATTGAGTTATCATCACTTCAGAAATATTTCAGTTATCATTTGGACATGCTTACAAATGGATATATATTTTATCTATAGGGACAAAATCATAGACTTTTATAAACATTCACTTCCCTGTAAAATTATAAATTAGTTTAATTTGTATTTTTTACTATATCACAACCGAAATTATTCAATACGAGTTAAGAGATTAAAAAACAAATACAGCATGAATGGCTTGAATAATATTGCTATCAATATGTTTCCACGCAACGCAGTCATACTTCTCCTATTTCAAATGTACAAAATCTGATTTTATGTAAATGCGCTGTGTTGTAAGTTGACGCTCAGCAATTTATGTAGGTTGCTTTATATTCGTCGTCAGGTTCACCAACTATGCGCTACTCGGTATTCGATATAATTCTTTAACTTCGTATACTGCTCGTCCTGAAAACCGTTACTAGATAATGCCCAACGGTGTACGTTTATTATCGCATCACACCGACGGCGAAACCATAGGCATGCAAACGGAAAGAGAAATGATATAAGATTGCAAGAAAGTGGGCGAGCCAGTGAGCCGGATTAAAATGTACATACATAAATATATATAGGAAAATGAGTGAGTTGTCCGACTGTTTAAGCGGCTAACAATAAAGTGAATAGAATGAATATCTGTGTAGGAGGTAAACAATACTCAATCATTCTTGCTCATACAAACGTGACAATAATGAAAGCGGAACGGGTACTGATCAATTGTTGTTATATGAATGACTGTCCGTTAAATAAGTTAATGAAAACGGCTTAACCAAATAAAAAGTATAAAAACTTAGATTTAGGTGGGTTGTTCTATAACAAAGTCACATGAAGTCCATTAAAGATAATTCATAATCTTTTGTGATCATGAAATGCTATTCAATATAATCTGAATCAAATCAATAATTCTGGTGAATATATATAGAGCCTATTAGTGTTGATTCAATAATGAATAAGTCAGTCCATATTCTCGCCACTGCTAGATAAGTCATATATAAATATTTCGTTTCCTTGTTAGATAGTTTAAGTCAGTATAATGTTCCTGGATGATGACTAAGTTCGAAAGTTTTTTCTCGACGAAACATAAATGACCAAACCTTAATTCATAGTTTTGAACGAATGGAAATATCTCGTGTTTATAGGATTCAAATATGTTACTGAAATGACCAATTATTTTGAGGAAGCGATCAAAATCAGTATACAATTTATGTTGTCATAACTAGTTATTACTTGTAAATAATAAATGTGGTGTTCAGAATGCCCAATACAAATGTATTGCGAACGAGATATAGATGTTTTTCTTGAATTTTCTTCAATTCTGTTATGTAACAGAATTATATAATAGTGTACTATCATTTGACTGATATAATTACGGCACCAAAATTCATGTAGGCTATTTTATTTCTTTTTATTTGAGACGAACTCGAAAAGAAAACAGTTAAACGTACACATAAATCAATTAACAGATGTATATGTGAACCGAATATTTCACTACTCTATTCATGTTGATAATTCTAGATGTGATTGTGATTTAGTGAATGAATTTTTATTGCTTAGCATAGATAGTTGTGTTATACAGCTAACTAATTCTTCATCGCCTATTGAAACCTGGAAAGTTTCCGAAATTCCTTCACAATTATTCTGTGAAATTATGACAGTTGTTCAAATCGATTTAATGAAGTTAAAATTCACAATGAAATTTTCATTGCTCAATAAATTTCAAACAGAAATGATCACTATTTTTGACTGGAATGATTTACTGTCGCAAACAGAAATCATCTTTTCCCACCATTAGATCAAACGTTTAGTAAGGTTTGTACATATTCAAATCACCGAAGTAATTTTTATACCAGAAGTCACTTACGACATATTTGTTTTAGGTTGCATGGTTGTTCTGTTTTTGCCTTTTAGCGACCTTTTTACTTTTATAATAAACCAGCAGTACAAGAGAAGACTAGAGACGATAACTTGAGTGAGCAATTCGAGTAAATGTATTCTACTTTTTATTTGCTGCCTATTTAACAGTTTACTCTCAATAGTAAGACATTCATTTAGGCGACATGTTTTGTGAAACAGAATGATTTATTAAATTCCAAACAAAGTGACCACAAATGTGAAAAAATAATTATCAATACTAAATGATATAGATCTTCACGATTCTTCGACGAAAGGATATTTTCCTATTGAAATTAGTTATAACCTCTAAATATGTTATCAACCGAACATATTTTTTTCTTGCCTTAGTTATATTTGCATCCAAACAATTTGTTGATGTTCAGCTGAGACTGTTTACAATCAGATTAACTGAATAAATATTTCAAATCATCCAGTAAGTAGATGAAGTTCTTCAAGTTAACAATCTATGAGCACAGCTGCATGTATTTATAACCATTCAGTTCATAGTTCCATTGAAAGTGAACATAAACTGGCGGCATTCAGTTGAATTAATTCTCTATACAAATATGAATTCCGATGTTAGAATGAAACATTTCCAGTGACCCGTTTTTTTTTGAACGGTACTCAAACTGACATTGATTCGTAGTAAATACCTTCTATAGATAGAATTTAATCGTTTTTTTATGTAATTTGTTTTGAAAAATCATTAAAAATGAACGATACCAAATATATACCTTATTTTACGGTCTTCAATAAACAATAAAAGTTTTATAATATTATTGTGATTTACTAGGTAATGTGAAAGTGATATTCATAATCGGAAAGTTGAACAATATTATCATGTGTCTTTACTGAATACGTTAGCTGATGGTAACGGTGTTGTAACGGTGTTGGTGATGTTAGATTCCCAAAACTCGCTTGATAAATGCCTTATTTTGGATTCCACGTTTGCCAGCATGGACTGATTAGTTGACCTTGAAATTTCATTTTCCACCAAGAAAATCCATGGCTGTGATTGGCTGCTGTGTATTTCAGTGTGCAATTTTCGTAACTGTCCCATGGACATTTCTATGATGTATAAATAAACGAGAGTTGTGTGCTTGATTGTATTGTGATTGCTGGGTGTTTGTAGAATATACTTTCTACGCTCACAAAGCCTTCTGTCTTGAGCTTGGGATTCAAGGTAGCCTATCTGGACGCTGGTAATTGTCTCGATCGCGTTTATCGACTAAGGTGAACTCGTAATAGCTTCAAGCGTATCTAGTGACGAACCCTACAAACAGATTTTAAATTTTTTTATATTACAATAAAACTAGTGTGAAGTATTTGACTTTATTTGTGAAGGTTGATGAGACCAATTGAAATTTTACCGTTTAAAATTATCCAACTATTTATGTTTTTCATTTTTTGAGTAGATACCATTCGAAATTTTTAAATTTATTACAGTTTGCGGATTACGTGAAATATCTAAACATTTATTTAAAAGACAATTTAATTTCATAATCAAATTACAGCCGCATCAAGACATTAAAAAAAAGACTGGAGATTCAATGCCGCGAGTGTTCACCCTAAAGACTATTATGATACTACTTATCTACTGCATAAGTTCAATTCATAAACATGCAATAAGGTGTAAGGTCATCTTTTTCACAGGTTTATGTTGTTTTTTAATATCGATTGACAGTTTTCGATTCTTCAATTTCTTTCACATTGGTTTCACGGTCGATTGCTAAAAGTGAATTATTTTAATTACTCACTTAAAATAATAATTCACCAAAGCTTAAAGTTTTTGAACTGAACATAAATTGTGCGTTGATCAGTTACACAAAGACTATTCGAATGCATGAAACACCGTCATCCTATTTTATAAAATTTCAATGATCCTATAATTTAATGCTGTGATTTTTTTTAAATGGTAAAACTACTAGTGTACAGTTCATCAGTTGGAATTATTATCCAGCTGAAATGCAACTGTGTTGTCTCTTCCGATTTTCTAGATCTTCATACTCCTTATTTGTTATTCGATGCAGGAATAATACAAATATTGAAAAGTGACAAAGCAAAATAAATTAGGTGATAGTAAGCTGCTTAATTTATTTGTTTTCATTCAAGTTATTTTGTCATATTTCTTACGATACAATTTTTTTTAACTGAATGATCATGACGAATCAAATGTTAGGTGTATCAAAAGATTGATATAAAGCAGTTCTAATAAAAAATGTACGCAAAACTAACAAATGTAAATGGAGTTGTAAGTAAAACAATATATATATATACATATATATATATATATATATATATATATATATATATATAATATGAATTGTAGGGGTAAATAGTAATTTTTATAATCATTTGTACAATGAGGATACAGATTACATGAAATGTAGTTCACTGTAAATAATAAGCTTTTTAACGTAAACAATCTTTGATATATATATATATATATATATATATACATATATATATATATATGTAAGTGTATATTAACAAAATGTTTATTTATATTACAAAAGACAAAAATGAAAATTGACAGCTTTCTTTTCATACAAAATTTGTTGTATAGTATGAACGTGCAGTGTTTTCGACAAACAAAATAAATTGTATTTAAATATTTTACTGCATAAATTACATTTTATTTAGTATAGAAAAACATCATGAAATGATACCTGGTTCAACATTCAAGTAAAGATTTATTCAATCTTAATGTGTACAACAATCTCCACAACTGTTCTCCTATAAGAAATATTTTTCATATCCAACCTTACTCATAATGTAGTTTAAAATGTAAATAATTGTTATTTTCATGTAAAAAGACAAACTATTCTCGTTTTTTAAAATATCATCCTACTTTTTTGACTAATAAACAGATCAATCAGGTACTATTAATTGTACCATTTACTTTGAATTCTTATAATATCAGTTAATTTGTTTTTAGATGCTAACACGGTGTGGTATAGTTAGGTTATTGGCAAAACATTTCTGGATTACCTTGGCTGAAAAATAACTATTTAGAATTCAGGTACTATTAATTGTACCACTTACTTTGAATTCTTATAATATCAGTTAATTTGTTTTTAGATGCTAACACGGCGTGGTATAGTTAGGTTACTGGCAAAAAATTTCTCGATTACCTTGACTGAAAAATAACTATTTAGAATATTTTGCTTTTTTGCTATCTAAATTAACGACTAAAACTATTCACTGTACACAACTTGTTACAAAATTATTTTAGTTAGTGGTGGATGTTTTACTTACTTACTTACTTATTTACTGTATACTTACTCCTGTTACCCCAAAAAATGGAGCATGGGCCGCCGACCAGTTTTCTCCAACTAACTCAGTCCTGGTCTTCTCTTTCCAGTTCTTTCTAATTTTTGTTGATTTTTCTCATGTCTTTCTCTATTTCTCGGCGTAATGTGTTCCCAGGCCTTCCTCTTTTCGTTTTTTTTTCGTTGACGGTGGATGTTTTATATTACTAATAATCTGATACAGGTAATCATTATTTACACTGGGCAAATAACACATTTTATAATCACAAAAATATTTCAGCTTGTTCACTGTACATCACTTTACAACTAAGAGCACTTTGATACAACTTGTAATTAAATATTTTATAGCAGTCCAATATCTGCTGAAATATCTGCATGAAATAATTTTTCGCTATTTTTTTAAATACCTACATCTCTTTCTTTTAATTAATGTCGTTAATAAGGATTGAAATTTGAAAAAATTTATAATCTACAATATACTTGATTAAGAATGAGTTTTTTTAATTGAAAATCATGTTGCCCAATGTAGTTATTGCACTGTGTATAAAAAAAATCACACCAAACTCAAAATATACACATTATGTGTGCAGTATGAACAGTTATTTATTATTTCATATTTTCTATCAATAAAATTTATTTTTATGTATTTTGTCTGGTGCATCGCGAACTTTTTCAAATTGTTAATTGGCAATTTTTTATGGTTTATTTCGAATTTATATTGTATTTTTCAGAATAAGCCAATGCATAAAATTAAACCAAATAATTTCAATGATTTCGATAATATCGTATTGATATTTCTTGTGTTACCTAATCCACATGCTGAATGAGTCTGAATTATTTATTCTTCACTGTTTCTGACTGCAGCTGAATGAACGTAAGCCTCATTCTATAAAACGATGAACATGAAGGATGCTATGAGTAAATCAGATGGCTGGTAACTGATTGTCATACATACGATAGTTGCTTAGTTGATTTGAGAATGTATAAATTAATAACCCGATTCCCTATGAAATCACATCAAAATCTTGTGGTGGTGTTTTGTTCTCAGAGCTGGATGTTTTGGTTGTGGAGCTATCATTTTTCTTCTGAACAACATCATCAGCAGGAACTTCAGATAGAAGTGAACTATTTGAATTTCTCCACTTTTGACCAGTAGCCTGTTCTGTTAACCTCCAAAACCATAACATCCAGCTCAGAGAACGAGCCACCACAACAATCTTCTAACTGAACTACAAATTTTCTCCACCATCTCATCAAAATTTTTCCAATGTTTTTTGTTGATAATTTTCATTTTGGAATAAGCATTTTACTGCATGGTTATTGATAAAACTAGGTAACACCTTAAAACACAAGAAAATAAAATATTTTCTGGATGTAAGATTGTCTCTGAAGTGTTCACGTTTTAAAATTATGGAAGATAAATTAATTTATGCAAATAGTTTGATGTTTATCAATCAATCAATCAGATTGATAACATAATAAGTTGTTAGCTTTGAAATATGAGGACTTCTAGTCATTTCGTATCAACTTCATATAGTGGTAAAACTGCCATGATACGTGTCATAATACGATATGACGGTATTAATCTATTCAATTCACTTTGATATTTGAAAATTCTTTGCAAATCACAAAGTTTTTACTGGATTATTTTCTTGGTTTTTGTGTCAACAATGATAATAACATTGAAAAACAAGTAATGTGGCTCTTAAAATTTTCAAAAGGTTATTTTGATCAGTATGATGGCAAATGCTGACTTTTGCCCGTACAATAAGGTTGAATTATACAGTAAATGAAGTTTGCTGAAACAAACAAAATAACTACCACTACATTCCTAATCGTTGAAGATTTGACCGTTTAAATAATTTAATATATTCATCATTGAAATCAACAACGATTTATTTTAGTGACTAAACTATCGAAATGAAGCAGTTAATTATTCAGATACAATAACCTAATAAAGTTTATTAACGGCCAATAAACTAATCCAAACCTTATTTAGAACAAATCAGGTGAATTTACATGCATCTTAGCTTCGCTGTTTGCTTTAAGAGTTAAGCCAGTACCTTTTTTTAAAAACACAAACATGTTTTTTAATAAGCTGGCAAGTCAACATAGTCACTAACTGATCAGTATCTAATAGTATATATGGATCTTGAGCCGTGTACCTCCATAATGTCAATTGGTTGCAAGCCCATACAAATTAGGCGTCTAGATATGAAATGTGAAACATTTCATCATACGGTGGTAACTAAAACATAAAACCAGTTCAATGCGCTTTGAGAAGATTATCACTGGTATTTTAGCAAATCATTTACTCATAATTTATTATACGATGTCATAGCATAATATCATTTGATTAGGAATGCAAAATACTCAATATCACATCAAATTAATGCTGTTTTCCGTAATGAGATTAAAATTTTTGTCTATAAATTCAAGCTGTTTTATCTATCAAAAATAAGCAATTTGTATTGATCGTTAATTAGCTACCATCAAGTCAACTAAATCAAAACAATCTTGTCAAAAAATGAAAACAAAAATATTATTTTTTTTAAAGTTGCAATTAAATAGTGTAATTTTCTACATATAAAAGACTATTAAGCATTTATATGTGGATATTTTAAAACTGTTCCTAACATCTATCCTAATGCATTCAGAAATAATAATAATAATAACAATAATAATAGTTATACGTTCAAACCTAATTTTCATATTGTTAGATCTAATAACAGAATAATAGCAAGTATAATTAGATGAGCGTCATCAGCCAACTGAAAGGCACAGTCAACTTAATCGGTAGTTCATATCATTTGAATCAACTGACTTCTTTACAAACATACTGTGGTTAGTTTGTCATGTAAAAAGTATTCAGACTGTGTCAGGAAATTCGATATTCACAAAAAATATGTCAGGATTATTAGAAATTATCAAACGAATTTGACTGATCCATAAGGTAGGATGAAATCAATGTATTTATTTGAAAAAAAATTACATTTTTATTAAAACTACTCTGAACTATATTCATTTACGAATTAAGAATTACTTTGGTAGTGTAAATATGTAATTGTTTATAATAACCAAACAGTTATGCACTCATTTATACTTGTGGTTTCATTTAACTAAAACGACGTTTCATTTAGTTAAGCGTTGAAGATCTCAAATTTAAGTTGATGTAATTAACTTTATGCTAAATCCGGGATATTCTCATTCATTCTACATTCTAACAAGTTTAGGGAAATTTGAGGGATATTATTACAATGGATTATCTGCTTACGGTTTAGTTCTGTAAGAAATAACTCCATAATATTTTGCAATGATCTACAAAAGCTACAGTCATTATCTGGTTGTGTAATTGGGACTGTGTATACAAAAATCGATGCAACACACAGTCTATAATAATGCAATACAATCATTGCCGACAAAGGTGCTTATTTTCACCGGTAGGATTTTAGAGAGATTTATTTTCTAAAAAAAATAAGTCTTCATGCTTTTATAAAATTTACAATGCTTATTTTCCTCTATTTTTCTTGATTAAATAATCTTAGTTTTTCCAGTGGTAACTCCATATCTTGGTTGAAATCGTTCAATTACTGAAAATAAATAAATTACAGTCATATTGAAAAAATATCTTTTTAACAAATTCCTATAAAAATAAGAAAATGTTATCACATTTTTTTTTAACTTATCTAAGGTTTGTGCCTAGTTGGAAACGGTCAATACGTATATTAATTAGTTGTAAGCATTCCTCTATTGATACGATCTTCTACATGTGGAAGTCTTTCTAGTTGTTGAAAAACATTATATCTATGAGAAAATCATACAGTATTACGTACAACTGATAATTTAGCAGTGAACTAATGAATCATTTTGAATGTTAATATTTACAATATAAAAGTACAATTGAGAAACTAGGAAAATTCAAAACACAAATAAACAATACGAAGAAGAAGAAAATTTCAAAGAATTCATTTCTCAACATTGATTTAAAATGATGAACAGGAAATATGCATCAATTTTTAGTTGACTGACAATGTTAGTGTATTCTCAATATTATTATTAAAATATTATGCTACACTACACACACACACAAACACACACACTTTTCATATCGACTGACTTATGATGAATACTGGTTTCATTTATAGCATAATGTTTTGTGCTTACATTAGGCATGTAATATTTTGACTGAAAAAAAACTACTATGAGAATATAATAAACAAAACACAATAAAATTCCTAAGTATTTTGATGTTCAATGAAAAGTTATGATATTTGATATTATTTGTATACATATTTGATGTTTTATAGTAAACTTCATGCTGTGTAACATAACATAGCAGCACTTAGCAATAACCATTGATGATTGTGTTTTGGATTTGATTTTTATTTATCAATAAAAGTTATAGTATTACAAACACAAGTAATTTATCGTTTATTTTGGAAATATTAACTAATTATTGAATTTTTGATAAATCAAACTGATTGTCAATAATAAAAATAATGATAATCATAAGAATAATAATAGATCAGTGATTATTTATTGTAAGCACCTGCTGTTTGAAATCGGTAACCAGTGGTCAGTGTACTTACTGATGTATATATTCTCAATATTTCATAAAGGCAAAACAATAAATGTTTTTCTTGATACTGATGATGAATATAACTTTTTATATCTGCTAATTAGAAAATATAAAGTAGAATAAACAAAGTATAATAGATAAATTTTGGTTTTCGTACTTTACTAGGGAATTGATACACCGAAATCAGGGAGGACATACTGTTAGGAATGCACGTAAACACGTCATTTGATATGCTTCAACTAATACGAGTTTAATTCAGTCGGAAAACGAAAGCGAGGATCGAGGTTCCGGCTTGATATGATGTAGAACCTGTTTTCTACGAGCATCCAGAAAGTACGAGGTTCGAGTTCAGAATAGGATCTGGATTCGGGACACAGGATCCGGGTCCGGGTCATAAGATGTTACAGATAATGCGTATTTATAAATTTAGATCAAATAGGAAACAACATTGAAGTCTGTCACATTGACAGTTAGGACGACCATAATACTGACCAGTAGGAATTGACCTATAGAATTAGACTTACAAAAATAATTCTCTTAGGATATTTGATGAATTTCCTAGCATATACTAACACCAAAAATGTGAAGATTCAGTTAAATGAGAAGTTTCCCATGTATTGGCGATTAATTTCTAAATAATCCTCACTGTCAGTATATGATAAATAGTTTATTTAAAGATCATATAATGAATAGAATGATCTTTACAATTGTTCTCAATTGGAGTAGAACCTAATAAACTACTCATTATGATGCTAATGCTTACAAATTTCATCATCTAAGATGAAACATCAATGTAGTCTTAAACAGATAATTTCACAAGTTTTCGTCAATGCGAGCACGATCATGATAATCAGACAGTTAGAAAACTTCAATTTATTATATATAATGAACATTATCAATGCAGCAGATTTAGCTATATGATTGACCTAGTCAATCATGATGGTCTGGAAAAAAATTTTAATTGTTAAATATTATGGAAATTTAATTGAATTACGCATCACTGAAAGCTTCCTCAAAACTTGTGAATTCATGAAAATATTTGTTAGGTAATGGCAATGGACTTTGACGCTTGACAGTAAAATGTTAGTTAGTCAATCAGAACTGAAAACCATTAAAACCTAGCTTTCAACATACAAAAAAAAGACATTTTTAGGCTGATTGCTTGACAAGTAAGTAAATAAGTAAGTAAGTAATGTTGTGCATTATACTGTGGTTTATGAATCAATGATGCGCATTTATCTCGTGTTGAATATAAATATATTTATTATAAACCTTTTTTTATCATATTACAGAGTGCGGATAATGTTTGTTTAATTTCCTCTTGTTCTTGAAGAACAAGGGAAATTGTAGGCGCCATTAGAACACTAAAATTTAAGTAACATATGTTATTTATCCGGTAAATAAAGCATAAAATGATTTTTTTCTTTTCAATAGTCTGATAGACATCAGAATAGACAGAGAAAGGTAAGTAAACCAAGTTATAATTTATTTGTAATCCTTTGATGCAGATATTTTTCAATGTAAATGTATGTACATAAAATTGAGTAACTATAAATCATCTGAAGAATGATCGCTTATTTATAAGTGAATTTTTTCTACATTCAAATGTAAATGAATTAAGTCTAATCATATGAGTAAACGCGACATTTTGGAAAAACTTGTTGGGGACGTAAGACTCCCAGAACTCGCTTGATAAATATCTTAATTTTGGATTTTATTCATGGGTTGATCAGTCGACTTTGAGATCACATTTCTCACCAGGAAAAGTCTTGGCTGTGATTGGTTACTGTGTTATTTTAGTGTGCTATTTTTATGACTCTCTCAAGGACGTCTCTATGATGTATAAATAAACGTGATTTGTGTGCTTGAATTCATTGTGCTTGCTGGGTGTTTGTAGAATAGACTTTCTACACTATCAAAGCAGCCTACCTGGACATGGTTCATTGTCTCGTTCTCATTTATCGACTACGGTTAACCCGTGATAGTTTCAAACATAGCAAGTGACGAGCATAAAAACACTCAGCAGAATATTGAATAAAATATCAGATATCTATTGTGTAACTGTTTCTAATGTCTGAATCTACACATATTGAACCTTTGTTCTGCATTAGTTAAAAGTCAAGTTATAATGCAAACAGATAAGTGCGGATATGTTGAACATGTTTAATATTTTCGATAACAATTACATATAACTTACATTACGCGCAAGAATATGGTAACTATAGGAAACAGTTAATTAGATCGTTTACTACAACTGAATTATATGACATTCTAACTGACATTTGAAAAGCTCAGACTTAATTAAAGAAATTTTATCATTTACTTATCGGAAATGAGCAAAATGATGAATGTAAATTGACCATCATTGTACGAGTACTATTTCTTCAGTATGTTTATCATGTATTCGAATGTCAAATCACTCAAATTTAATTATATAAATATTTTTCTTTTGCATTTTAACATTAATCTACATAACTAAAATGAATTATAAATGAAGAAAGAAACAGAAAAATTTATTGCAACCATTCTATAAAATTCAAGTGAAATTTCTTTCTCAAATTTTATCCCACTGACGTCAAAATGTTAACTATCTGATTAGATATTCAACATTAGTTCGAAGAATTCTCACCTTTAACAACAAAACAAAAAATATTTTCATAAACAAGTACCTCTAGAAATATGCATTTCTCAAATGCCAAGATGTCATTTTTTGCGTGAGTTTTTTTTCTTATACTCAAAAGGTTTATTTCCTATGAAATATCTATTTGATCATTACCGTGATAATAAATCATTGTTTTCTCTGTTTTAGCATCATGTAGATCGTCACTGGCACATATGCATTAAATTTTATGCTCACCTTTTTATTTGAACGGGAATTTTAATTCAAATTCTATTTCCGGTTCTTTTTTCCCAAATGGGAGAACATTTAATGCGGATCAGTATATTTAAAAAATATATTACACAACTATGCACTTTTCTACTGATAATAATGACAGTTTAAGTACCAATGTTTTCGGTCTACTTTTGTTGAAAATGATTATGTTGAAATGGATTAAAATATCCTGTGTCCTATTATTTCCACACAAAAAAAAACTAAGCGTATTTCATTGTCTTTTGTGACCGATTGTCTCAATCCGACTTTGACGAACAAATGAACATATTGTGAATGTAAATCTTACCTTTAAACTCCATCTATTACAAGTAAGCGAACTCAATTTGACCGACAGCGATTTATGTGAAGCCCCAGATACAAATTCAGTCAGTCAGTCAGTCAGTTGCAACGTAGAACTTCGTACGTAAGTACATCAGTTCATGTCGCCATACCACATCAGCACAGAGATAAAATTGTCAATTCAAATCCAATAGTAGAAGAGGTAGTAAAGGTATTTCAGAAGTAATTGGAGGTTAGAATTAGAAGATATTATTCACGAAGTATGATTCAATGAGATAAGTTTAGAAAGTAAAAACTTGAGGTGTTGAAGAATCCAGAAGATTAGGATTTGAGAGAACACAAAGAATAAATGCACCGGCGCCATTGCGAACGATTTTGAGCCATGTCATTCAAGGTCTCTAACCATCGATTATCATCATCTCGCGGACCCCAACCAGGTAGTCGACAATTACCGACATGGCTAAGTCCACTCGTCAATGACTTCATGGATTTTTGCCATGTTTTGGTCTGGCCGCCCCTAACTTTCTTCCAACCTATTCCTACACTACAAAACAAAGCTCGACGAGGCAGTCGCTGGTTAGGCATACGCAACACGTGTCCCAACCACCTCAACTGATGAAGTTTCAGCACTTCATCTATTGATCTGCCATTCTTACCTAGTACCCGTTTCCTAATAACAGCGTTGCTCACTCGGGTGTCCCACGATATACGAGCAATGCTTCGAAGACACCTATGATCGAAAACCAATAACCGACGAGTATCTTCTACTCTCATTGGCCATGTTTCACAGCCATAAAGTAAGACGGAGCGAACTACTGCGCAGTACACTCGTCCTTTAGTCAGCAAACGGATATCTCGCCTACGCCATAAGTGACGCAGGTTGGCTAAAGCCAATCGAGCCTTCTGTATCCGTGCCGAGATTTCGTCAGTCACCAGGCCATCAGCACTGATGAGACTCCCCAGATAAGTGAAGCGGTCTACACGTTCGACTACTTCACTCCCTATCACTAGTTCAGGTGCCAATGCAACCCAATCTTGAAGCAACATTTTGCATTTCGAGGGGGAAAACCGCATCCCGAACATGCTTGCATTGTTGCTTAGGGTAGTCAGAAGACTCTGCATTTTGTCAGCGTCTTCACCAAGTAGGACTATGTCATCGGCATATTCTAAGTCAATAAGCGAGCCACCTGGTAAAAGGTCTACTCCTGAAAATTCAGACGAGGATAAGGTTATTTCTGGGAGCATGTCTATGATAAAATTAAACAAGAATGGAGAAAGTGGACATCCCTGACGGACACCACTTGAAGTAGAGAATTCCGGTGACAGTTCGCCATAAGCTCTCACCCGACCAGTGGTGTTTGAGTAGAGAGCTTGTATGAGGTTAATGTACTTCTTTGGTACACCTTTCAATGACAGACACTGCCACAGAGCCTCACGATCCACAGAGTCAAATGCCGCCTTAAGGTCCAGGAAAACAACTATTGTAGGACGCCTAAATGTGTGTCTGTGTTCCAGGACCTGTCGTAGTGTGAAGACGTGGTCTATACAGCCACGTCCAGGTCGAAAACCAGATTGGTTTTCTCGAGCTTGCTCTTCACGAGCTTTCGTTAAGCGTCGAAGTATTACTGAGGCCATACAAATTGAATTGGATGGATTTATTTAAGGCATTCTTTTTACTCAATCAGACATTGAGATAAGAATTTGAGAAGACGAGTATACCTTAATCTATGTAATAAAGCGTGACTCATTGTTTATAACCACACAAAAATAAGCTGATGAACAAAGTAAACGCACATACAAAAGCAATTAGAGTTATAAGCAAGTAATTGACAAGGTCTCGGGAAGAAATTAATTAATTAATCTTCTCAAAAACTAGAATAACCAAACACACTTGAAATGTCATTTGTTACTTCAATCTTACCCTGATGAAAAAGTGAATGTAACTCTACTGTTAGTTCATTCACTGGTCAGACATGTTTAAAACTGGTAAGAATCACGTTGACATTATTCATATTTTGTTGGGAAATATGATGTTTATAAACATTGGGTTTTAAATAGACATCGAAACAAGGACAACCAAAAGTTTATGAAATATGTTGTAGTGTGTCGATTTACTGCGTGTTCTGAAGATCGGTAATTAGCTCGTCCCACACAATCGTTACTAACTAGCGTCTGACGGTTTATAAATCAGAAGGTGAACACAAAGTGTTGAATACGTTTATTTGGGACACACCACAAAGCGAAGTGGAGAAGTAGTGAATAAAACAAATGAAGCGACGTGAATTGGAGAAGGCTGTTGAGCCAACTCAAGGAGACAGAGCATGACCAAGAATATGTAGTCAGACAAAAATATGGGAGACATGTGATCAACGAGATAAGCAGGTACACACATGAATAAAAGCGACGAATGGTTGACAAGGTCAAAAGATAAGTGGGACAAGTCACATGAGCTCATACAAATACGACAATAATAAGGACGAGTGGTAATTATAAATTGTTGCAATACAAATAAATTAATCGAAAGGGCTTAACTAAGTTAGATGTAAGCGAACTGGAATATATGTGGAGGCACTACAATGTAATCAAAAATAACTAATATTTCACATAATACCAAATTTATTTTAAATAAGATATTATTATTTTTATCAATTCTCAAATCAAATTTTAAAATATTCTTAAACTTTTCAGAGCATATTTGTCATCTATTCTCAATTGTTTCAAATATTTGCTCTTTTCATATTAATCAGTCGAATACAATATTCTATGCTAGATATATTTCAATGTTTTTCTTTTAATAATTATCATTAGTTACCTTTTAACACATTGAACATTTTACACATTCAAAAATAGAATACATTGAATAAGTCATTGAATAATGAAGTCAATTTGCAACAAAAATGAAATAGCTTGTAATTCTTCAGAATTCTTAAAATTAAACTATCAAGTGAAATAAGTGAAAAGTTTTGAGAAAATTAGGTAAAAAGAGGAAGGATGAAAAAAGTTTTAGTTTCAGTACTATTAGTGCAATCTGCATTGAAATATTGAAAACTTGGAGAAAAAAAAAATTAAAACTTTTATTACCTACGAGTACACTTAGACACTTCAGTGTAAAATACTAGATAACTATATTATCTGTTGAAGATAAAAAAATACCAATGAATCTCATGGGATTGTATTTTGTAAAAATGGAGTTGAAGACTTTATGGATAAGTAGAAGAACAGAGAAAAGTGAGGGTAGGATGTGTACATGACATAAACCAGTTTGAAGGCTGAACTAATCTCAAAAGTAAATATATAACAACTATATAAATCACCCTATTATATGTGAATATATCCCTTCACACTTGGATAGGTACAGCAATAACTTGTTACGAGGAGTCAGGCATTTGTGTTGAAATTATTTGATAAAGCGTATTCAGACTGCTCATAGATCTCATTCAATAAGTTCATGCTTTTAAGTGTTATATTTAAGTTGTTATTATCTACAGAACATATGAATTGATCGTATGTACTAATCAAGACAAATTGTCTCTAGGTCAGTTACTATTTGTTGTCCTAACTACCAATGTCACATACTTCAAATGTTGTTTCCTATTGGTCATCCTAACTATCAATGTCACAGACTTCAATGTTGTTTCCTATTCGACCTAATTGTATAAATACGCATTATCTGTAACGTCTTATGACCCGGACCCGGATCCTGTGTCCGGGATCCAGATCCTGTTCTGGACTCGGACCTCGTATTTTCTGGATGCTTGTAGAATACATATTCTACTTCATATCAAGTCTTCTTCTTTTACTTAATGGTGGTTTGGAACAATCGTATTAGAGTAGCCTGTGGTGTCGCTGAAACCTCGATTCTCGCTCTCGTTTTCCGACTAAGTTAAACTCGTAATAGTTGAAGTACATCAAATGACGTGTTTACATGCATATGTAACAATTTGCAAATCATTAACTAATTGTTTTCTAATTTTATGTAGAGCACGATTTTCACTATATTTGAATCTGTTAAGTTTTTCATCCTACTTGAAATTAACACATCAATAATAGGATGAATTCTGTAGTATCAAAGACAATGATTCAAACAAATCAACACGTTTGACATGAATTCGCAAAAAGTAAGTTGTTCCACGATTAAGTCTGTCAGCTGTCGATTTCGCTCGTCTTATCGTTAATAAAGACGTACAATAGCTTACTAAAGTGACATTTCTTTCCAAAAAATATTCTGTGTGTTTGACAAAAAATTTGCATTTAATTTAACTCAAACGTTAATCCCAGAATTGTATCACTTTAATGATTAGTTCCTGTGTGTATGCTCGCCAAATAAATTATGACAGAGAAGTACAAAAAAATGAGAAAAAATGTTCACTGAAAAAAAGAAAACGTTATCGTATGATAATAATCCTATAGTTATTGTTAAACATTTAGCCAGTTTAAAATGAACAACATTTAAATTCTAAGGAACAACTACATAAATTAGTTTTGTAAGTCTATTGTAAAATGTTCGTTTAACAAGATAAAATATTCTTCCATTTTCTTCTTTTTAACTATGGGGCTCGTCAGCTAGATGTACCTGCATCTCTGTTTACAATGCTTATGACCGCATAGGATGCGGAGTTGCTAAATGAAACTGATCAACTGCAGTGCTAATTACTAATTAGAAGATTTAACCTACCAATGTAAATGAATTAAATGTGTATATTGTTCATGAAAACTTAATGGAGAAACAAATACTTGAACGGAGAGACATAACATACTTGAAAGCTAAGCACATACTACTTGAATAATCTATAAATTTGAAAATAATAATAAAACATACCTTAGTTGGTTGATTTTTACACTTAAAAACATTAATAATGACCAGAGATTGGAATCAACCGACACTGTTAAAAATAAAGGTGCGAAAATCCAGGATCTTTCGAGTCAATCTTTATTTAATTACTCATTGATTTGCTCCACAATTAATAAAAGCTTCATAAGTAGTTTGAATATAGATGTAGAATATAAACGCGAAATCTGCAGAAGTAGTATATACTTTTATTTTGTTCTCTGAAATCACTATTATCTTCAAAATATGCAGACTTAACAGATAATTGATTTGTTCCATTTAAACTTTTCTTTTGAACAACTAGATATATATCGTTCTATTAGTTCATTTCATTGTTATATACACGTCGCTTATTACTTGTACTTGAATTTCCAGGACACGTAGTAAGAAAATAAAGAGCTGCTATAAGTGAACATTCAATCACTCCCAAAACACAACAATAACTCTGGTCGTAAACTCACTCACTTATATACTGATTTATACACCCATTTGATTATTAATTAGAAAATGTTTAGATGCAATCATGATAAAATCACATGCTGCATGCCGTTTTGAACAAAGTTCACATTAATTTAAAGCAAATAATGGCATTTCTTGAATAAACATTACTATGAAATCAATCATATACTTGAAATAAATCATACAGAAAATAAAACAAACATACATTGAACAATCATCTTATTGCGTTGAAAAAAAAAGAAGTAATGTAGAACAAAAATCATCGTGGATTTTCCTCCTACCACATCAAAAATTCTATATTGGATATCCACTTGCTTATTTCACTATAGTAAAACATGATGTCATTTTGTTTGCTTAACGTAAAAATGTTGTTGGGGATGTTAGATCCCCAAAACTCACTTGATAAATGCCTCATTTTGGATTCCACGTTTGCCAGCATGGGCTGAATAGTTGACCTTGAGATTTCATTTCCCACCAGCAAAATCCATGGCTGTGATTGGCTGCTGTGTATTTCAGTGTGCTATTTTCGTAACTGTCCCATGGACATTTCTATGATGTATAAATAAACGAGAGTTGTGTGCTTGATTGTATTGTGATTGCTGGATGTTTGTAGAATATACTTTCTACGCTTACAAAGCCTTCTATCTTCGGCTTGGGATTCAAGGTAGCCTATCTGGACGCTGGTAATTGTCTCGTTCGCGTTTATCGACTAAGGTGAACTCGTAATAACTTCAAGCGTACCTAGTGACGAACATATCAAATGTAGTAAGAAGTGAGCTTATTTTATGCAGCTAGATACATTAATGACAATGGAGTGTAATCTGTAAAACTATGCAAGATTGTTAAACGTTCATGATAATTTCCAAAAGTAAACATTTTTCTACTCAGTAAAATAAATTGCATACAAATTCCACTTTGGAAAAAAAACCTATATAAGGATTGCTGTCATGAATGAATGAAACATGGCGTTTTCTAACTATTTTTTAGCAAAAAGAATTTAAATGTCAAATATTGACTGATTTTATCAGTATGTTCATACTTTAAAAACGAATTATGTAGGGTAAGTATGTAGACATACACTTTAACAATCAAATATAAAACATACATCATTTTGATATTAATAAAGTGTTATTAAATCGACAACAATGGTATATCTATTCTGTAACATTTATGCAAAAAATACTTTGGACTTTCATATAATATTACTTGCTGAGTTACTTACGCCTTTCACGCCGCCAACCTGCATTCTCCAACATACTTTATTCTGAGCCTTGTTTTCCTATTCCATCCCAAATGCTGTCCATTTTTCTCAGGTCTGTCTTCATTCTCGACGTAATGTGTTCTTAGGTCTTCCTCTTTTCCTTTGGCTTTGAAGATTAAAATAGAAGGGCTAACCTCATGACGCGACTGAGTGCTTTCCTCAAGGTATGTCCTATCCATCTCCAGCACTTTTTCCTAATTTCTTCCTCTGCTAGAATCTGGATTTTTCTCATAGAATATTAAGTCATTGAAGTTGTATTCATTACATACAATTATCAACAGTCCTTACAGTATTTCAGATTAATACCAACAAATAACTGTTTAGTTAACGAAACAATTAACTCAAATAAAAAATCATGAATCGATTTCGTTTTATTCAGTTGGCTTAATGCAGTTAAGCGGTCTGTGAATGAGGCCATTTAAAAATTCTTTAGCTAAGTAAAACTTTTATTTATCATATCTAATTCAAAATAACTTGAAAAATATCCGCGATACTAAACTGTTAAGACTTCTTCAAAAATACATTTGACGAAGTAAATTTCAAGTGTAATAATCGTAAGAATAAATTCATGCGATTAATTCAACTAACTAGTTTGCACCTGTAAACGCTTTAATGTTGCTTCAAGATTGGGTCGCATTGGCATCTGAACTAGCTATAGAGAGTAAAGTAGTCGAACGTTTAGACCGCTTCACTTATCTCAGCAGTCTCATGAGTCCTGATGGCCTAGTGACTGACGAAATCTCAGCTTGGATACAGAAGGCTCGATTGGCTTTTGCCAACCTGCGTCATCTATGGCGAAGGCGAAATGTCCGCTTGCCAACCAAAGGACGAGTGTACTGTGCAGCAGCTTGCTCCGTCCTTCTATACGGATGCGAAACATGGCCGTTAAGAGTATAGGACTTTCGTAGATTACTAGTCTTCGATCATCTGTGTCTACGAAGCATTGCTCGTGTATCCTAGTACGACCAAGTAAGCAATACTGTCGTTAGGAAACGAGTTCTAGGTAGCGATGGCAAATCAATAGATGAAGTAGTGAAACTTCGTCAGTTGAGGTAGTTAGGAGATGTGTTACGCATGCCTAACCATCGACTGCCGCGACGAGCTATGTTTTGTGGTGTAGGAGTAGATTGGAAGAAAGTTAGGGGCGGCCAAACCAAAACATGGTAGAAATCCATGAAGTCACTGACAAGTGGACTGAGTCATGTTGGTAGATATAGGCTATCTGGTTGGGGTCCGCGAGACGATAGTCACCGATGGTTAGAGACCTTGAACGACATGGCTCAGGATCGTTTGCAGTGGCGCAGGTGCATCCACTCTTTGTGTTCTCTCAAATTCCAACCTTCTGAACTCCTCATAATCTCTACCTTTCTCCTCCTATATTTATCTCACTGAATTATGCTTTTCGAATCATATCTTCGCTCCCTAATCTTCTCCATTGATGCTAATACTTCTACTATCGCTATCACTCTCGAATTTGAACTGACAGTTACGTCTCTGTGCTGATGTGGTATGGCAACCTGAACTGGTGTACTTATGTACGAAGTTCTGCGTTGTATCTGTCTGTCTGTCTGTCCTGTAAACGATTTACAATTTATTCAGTAATTTTTTTCAGAGAACAGAAAATATACAACTAGATAAAGTGAGTACATATTTTGACTATTATTAAAACTAATTACTGTATATCAATATTTATCATCATTCATTTATAATCTATCGGCAGAGGTAACAAAATAAAACTATCTATCTATGATACAAGCTAAACAATGCTGTACATTTCAAATATTAATGCTATGATAAATTTAAAAGGTTATGATTGTCTCAGGCATTTACTATTTCTGGTATTATATCACAGTGTTAGCTGTCATATTGGTCGATTCATTGTTA
The DNA here is from genome assembly GCA_944470395.2 of Schistosoma turkestanicum. Taxonomy (NCBI): domain Eukaryota; kingdom Metazoa; phylum Platyhelminthes; class Trematoda; order Strigeidida; family Schistosomatidae; genus Schistosoma; species Schistosoma turkestanicum. The sequence continues at coordinate 30,767,761 of OX103973.1, forward strand.
GCATGTAACATGTTCAAATCTGTAACGGTTCTATAGGTATCGTGTAACTAATAAGATCTGTAAAAGTGTAATACAAAGTAAGAAAAATGCAGACGATTACTTAAGAACAATAGGTTTGTTTTTACAAGGGGTGTTTTGCATGAAATTTTTGAAGTTTTATATTGTTATTTACACACCAATCATCAACTAACCATCTATCGACAAGCATGTGATACCTTAACTACTATGCTGAATTACAAGTTCAAAAAACTAGTATTAATAGTATGATCAATGCCTAAATAATTCAAATTCATTGCTTATCTCAATACGTTGGGTGAGAGCTAGATAAATTCGAAAACGAATCCAGTACTACCTGAAGATGGATGAACTTGACATGATATAAATAAATATGGTAATAGTTAATTAACAAAGTACGAATAAGTGATAGAACAGTGCAGATAAGTCAGCAACCGTAATTGATCTATTTCTTTAGTCAATAGTGCTTGATGTGAAACAAATGAATTATCACCGCAAATATCACCGATTATTATTATTTAATAAAGGCACTGAACAACGTAAAAGAAGGGTATTCTGAAGATGTATTGCTTAACAGTGAAAGAAAACAAGTTGTATAAAGTAAGCCAAATGACGTCATTGTGCTTTGGTGCATTTGTGCACTTCAGACGTCAAGTAATCAACAGATATCTGATCGAAGGATGAAACGAAGTTAATTTGTTCAATATGTAATGTAATGTAATGTAATCAATACAACAGATACATAATTGTGTTATATAAAACACTATACAATAATAGATGCTAAAGTTCTGATTAGAGATATGTTTCTTGGTTTTGAATCTTAACAAAAATGAATTGGATGCTGCAGCACTGATGATTATGATTGGATTGAAAACAACTGAAATTTTAGTTAATCAGTGTAGTTGTTTGCCTATGGGAATTCACTTGAAGTAATTAGGATACCCTCATCAAGATATGAGAATCTGCATAACTTGTGGTACTCAAATAAGGTTCAATTCCTTTTAACTAAGACAAATCACTTACTATGTGAGTTTACTGTTTTACTTAAGATTCTAAAACTTTTAACAAACTTTATACTATATTCAATCTTCAAATACTAATTTAAAATGGTGTGATGGGATAATAAGCTCCACAATTGTATTGTCAGCGCTGCAATAAATAACTATTTATCCCCCGCGCATATTCTTATTCTAGGTTTACATAGATGGTTCCATGATTACAAGAGACATTGGATTCTTGATTTTTCAAATTTTGGAATTTAGATTCACATAATTTAATCTATGTATAAGGAAGACTGTTCTAGTTACAACTACTGGATATCACTTAATATGGCTAGTGAATTTATAACAGCAGAATTTAGGTAAATGTATCTAATTTACATGTCTGATATTCTATTCAGTTTAAAAGCCGAGACATTTATAAAATAAACTATTGTTCCACATAAGTCTTTACACATTTATAATGACTTTGAAAAAACAACCCAAATAGTGTTTTAAATTTATATAGTATTTCAACTCGTTTTTTAAACTTTTAACAGGGTTTTTTAAAATAACCAAAAAATTTTTTAAAATTTTCACAGCGTTTTTTAAAACTTTTCGTAATCCTTAGAATGTCAGAAATAAATAGAAAAAACAACTTGATTTCGAATGAAAAAAGAAAAAGCCTTATAAAAAAAGTTATTGAAGATGGATACAGCGTCAAGGATGCGGCATTTCTTACAGATGTAAACTATCAGGCAGCTACAAATATTATAAGGTTGTATAAAAAGGAATCGCGAGTTGAGAAGAAAAAAACAGGAAAACCATCAAATAAGAAGATATGCGGTGATATTATCAATTTTGTTGAAGGATTGATATATTTAGGCACATGAACATTTGTACAAGGAGGTGCATAAATTTTTATGCGCTACACAAATTATTGTATTTGTGAGTGGGCTTTGATACTGCTCAGATTCTCGAACCGAAGCTGGTAGTTTTCGTATAAAGTAACTCAAAAAATCTTTGACCTGCAATACAGTGGAGCAGAGTAAGGAATTGCAGTCCCATGGTAGACGATGACCAGTGGTTAGTTCACATACTATTTATTAAATCAGGATCCAGGAGTCCATTTGAACATTAGTCTGGAACTGGGATTTTCCAACTCCCCTAGATGAATCCTCCATTTCCACCAACCCGAATAAAGCGCAGGACACTCTACTTTTGTCTTTTCAATTTCATGAACAGCCACAACATCGAAAGGAAACAAGTAGGTTTTCTCTGGTAATGGCATAGTTATGTGAGATCATTTCTAGCAGGCGAATGTACTCTCTCCTAACTCAGCCGTACCATGGCATTAGAAATTTTCCCTATTTCACTTTCAAATTATAATCTGAAAACTGGCATTAAACTCAGGATACCTAATGAACAACACGTTTACTTATTTATAAATAAGATTATATTGTTTTTCATCAAAGTTATTGGTTCATTAAACATAACAATTTAAAACGTTTTCACTCATAAATATTACTCACTCATTACTCATAAATTTAGCTACTATGAATCGCTTAGACTGATATTTTCATTGTGATTTGTTTATTGAATCAGTCAGTAATGAAACAGACTAATCTATTAAGTTAATGAAAATATTTGTTCATTATTGGATGTAAATGAAAGTTTTGATGTTAGTTCATGGTGAAAACTGACTTTATTTATTCGAAAATCTGTAAAAACCAGAAAAATGAAGTTTCTAATAATTTCATCCCTTCTGTTTAGTAATTTCGAAATAAATTCTTACAAGTTCTAAATATAAGTGATGAATTATGTAACTAACCATCCATAAGGTAAGAAACACTAACTAATCACTGACATTAGGTGAGAACCATACGTTAACCAAAATTTTTCCAATTGATTCAAGCTCATTGGCTACAAAGCACCTTACTAGTCAAAGAACCTGAAAGTTTTAAACGTGGCTGTACGTAAGTCGTAGTCTGCATAATGCGTTGTAGCGTGAAATAAACATGAATTATCTGCTTTTTTTGTTCTTTGTTTCTAATGTTTTTCTAATGACAGTGGTTATGAATGAAAATTGTTATCAAAACTCTACTTCTCAATAACCCTAAGAATTATTGTTTGAATTAAACTGTTCTTCATTAACTTACAGCTGTCGATTTCAAATACCATTTTATACAGCTGCGAATCAAATTTTAATTTGTAATTACTGTTTGAAACTTTCCCGCCGTAATTTCTTGATGAGTTTTTGTTCTATATAAGATTTTCATCATAATTTATATCAGTTCATGGTTTATAAAAGCAAAGGTAATCGATACAAACAAATCACAGTAGCTAATGAAAGGATGAATATGGAATCTCAGGTTATTAAAACAAAACACCTTTGCAGCGTGAATCTCCAGTTTCTAATAAACTGATGCTACTGTTGAAATCTAAACTGTTTTAATGTACCAACACAACCAACCCTTTTTTCTAGTATGTTTACAACACAAACATTACAAAGCTAGCTGATAACAGATTCTGTTCTGTAGATATAACCATAAAATTATGTATTAACAGGGATCTGAAAACTGATCATTGCCAGGCTCGAAAAACATTCCTTGAAATGAAGTTGGCTAAGTACACGGAAGTGTGAAATGAATAATCATAGTCTTTCCTGTTTAACCATTTTTATAATCTGTTTAATTTTTTATTATATAGTATAAGTAAACAACAACAGTGGGAATCCACGGCCCAGTATCTAAGAGTAGAAACCAGGATCTTCACTCTCCCATAACCCTATAATTAAAATCCTACGTAATGTTATTCGTAGTTATTTTACATATAAAGTAGTCTACTTGAAAAATAATCTGCATGGTTTTATTAAAAACGGGTACTATTAAATTTACTAAATGTTTTTTAACAGTAGGAAGTGTGACAGAATATCGAATGGAAAAAACAGTTTGAACGTAAGCAGAACGTGAGATAATTTTTCACTTTACGAATATAATCATGATATAAAATCCCAAAAAAATGTGTTACGCTATCAATACCTTGCTTACTTACTTACTTTCTCCTGCTACCCCCAGTGAAGCATAGGTCGCCCACCAGTTTTCTCCAACCAACTCTGTCCTGGGCTTCCTTCTCCAGTTCTGTCTAACTTTTATTCATTTTCCCCATGTTATTCTCTATTCTCGGCGTAATGTGTTCCTTGGCCTTTCTCTTTTCCTTTTACCTTGAAGGTTCCGAAAAATGGCACGTCTGGTGACGCAGTTGAGTGCTTTTCGCAGTGTGTCCTATCCACTCGCACCGCTTCTTCCTGATTTCCACCTCCATTGGAATCTGGTTTGTTCTCACTAATACCTTACTAAGTGTGAATTAATGAAAATCAAGTTCATAACCAAGAGAACGTATATTCCACTTCTGAACCAATAGTTTCGGTTCATTTTTCACAGCTTTGTAATCTGTATTATTTTTGAAGCAATTCGCTTGACTTTGTAAATAACTTAAAATTGGATTAAATATAAATTTGATTTTACATAATTGTTATCTGATTCATATGACTTTAAAATCAAATGATAATTGCAAAAAATTTAACATACTTTGCTCTTCACATCTTAAACTGTTGAGTTTATGCTTCAAAAACAAAACTTAAAATTAAATAATACTAGCTAATGTTACTCTACTCATAAAATACTTAACTCGTTGATGCAGAAAAATCAACTGCTTCTCGACAGACGATAAAATACTAGACATACGGAAAATTGATGATGACACATGATTGAGAATAGCATAAAACGATTGTTGTCACTAAGAGAGAATATCAAAATTTTAGTAAACAAAACAAAGTCATATCACTAATTGAATTTTCAATCAAAAATGAGGAAACTAATTTGGAGTGTGGCTTAGGAGAAGGTGGAAAATATATTCAACATTTACTAAGCACAAATCACAGAAAAGGTGATAGGTTGATCATCAACTCATCATTCTCTCTCCCTTTCGCTTTATCAAACCAACGAATGTATCATTGAAGCTATCTGCTTATTGAGCGTTTCAGTCATTTTTTAAGCACTATTCACAAAAAAATTAATTACACAAACGAGAATTTCGGATAAATTATTTAGAAAATAACAAGATGGTTAAGTTATGATGATGAATTTATTACTACACATATACAAACAAGCTGACACATTGTGTTTAATAGGTACTCTAATTTGTACTGCACAGCCAACCGTGTAAAAACTTGCAGTTATAACGACTGTGAATAGATTCTGAATCTATCCACATTTTTTTCGATGGGATTTTATCATACCAGAAATTGGTTTCTTTCGCATTGTGATGTACTAATTCTTACATAGCTAAATTTGTAGATGCTTGTAAAAGATAAAATTATGAAAAACATTTCACATGAACCACCTTAAACTGAATTGTCATTCTTATTATTTAGTGTGTTAGGGACGTTAGATCCCCAAAACTCGCTTGATACATGCCTTAATTTTGGATTTTATTCATGGGCTGATCAGCTGGCCTTGAGATCACATTTCTCACCAGGAAAATCCTTGGCTGTGATTGATTACTGTTATTTTAGTGCGCTATTTTTGTGACTATCCCAAGGACGTCTCTATGATGTATAAATAAACGCGATTTGTGTACTTGAATTCATTGTGCTTGCTGGGTGTTTGTAGGATATACTTTCTACGCTACATCAAGACTTTTTGTTAGTTCTTTTTGGCTCACGGATCATAGTAGCCTACTGTGTCACTGGTTCGTTGTCTCGTTCTCGTTTATCAACTAAGGTGAAACCGTAATAGTTTCAAGCATACATAGGGACAAGCATAACATGTTGTTAATGATGATAGTTTAAATTTACGATTTCTATAACTTGTTGATTCTAACTAGACATTCTTTAGAAACATTAACGTTTGCCAAAGGACGAGAAAGTCCCCATTTCAACAAAAGACAGGGTCATGATTGCTCACTGCTGAATCTCATACTATAACGAAACAGTTTTAAAGTGCTATTCCATTTTCCATAGCTGTCTACATAAGATTAATTCTTAATGTAAATTATTATATTTTTAATACTTAATATGTATTTACTAATCAGTAACATTATCTCCCAATTATTGATTTGCATACCAGTGCTCTTAGATGATTGATTGAATTAATTTGGGCAAATATGAGAAAGTCTTTAAACTATTATGATATAATGATTCGAAATATTATCATATTAGTGAACATTTGAATTTTTCAAGTCTATTACTAACGCCTTTTTGCTTTTATCATTGACTAGTGACAATTTATCGGAATCAATTCTAATAATAATTTTATCAAGATATTACTTACTTACTAACGCCTGTTACCCCCAATGAAGCATAGGCCGCCCACCAGTTTTCTCCAACCAACTCTGTCCTGGGCTTCCATCTCCAGTTCTGTCCAATTTTTGTTCATTCTTCTCTTGTCTTTCTCTAGTTCTCAGCGTAATGTGTTTCTTGGCTTTCCTCTTTTCCTTTTGCCTTGAGGGTTCCAAGAAAGGGCACGTCTGGTGACGCAGTTAGGTGCTTTTCGCAGTGTGTGTCCTATCCACTTCCACCGCTTCTTCCTGATTTCCTCCTCCATCGGAATCTGGTTTGTTTTCTCCCACAGTACGTCTGGCCAACGAATACGAAGTATTTTGCGTAGACAACTGTTAATAAACATTTGTATCTTATGGATGATGGCTTTCGTACTTCTCCAAGTTTCCGCTCCATACAGTAGAACTGTCTTGATATTTGTATTGAAAATGCTGATTTTGGTTTTGGTTGAAAGCTGTTCGGAATTCCAGATATTTTTCAACTGTAGAAATGCAGCCCTTGCTTTGCGTATCCGCGCCCTCACATCTGCATCGGATCCACCATGATTATCGATGATGCTGCCCAGATATGTAAAGGTGTTAACGTACTCCAAGGCATCTCCATCAAGTGATTTTGTTGACACATGTTGTGTTGTATCGGAGAATCTTGCTTTTTCCTTTACATATGCTGATACCTGCTGCTGAGTCTGCTGCTACACTGGCCGTCTTCTTTTGCATTTGTTGTTACGTGTGCGATAGAAGAGCCAAATCATCTGCGAAGTCCAGATCGTCCAGCTGCGTCCTAACTGTCCAGCTGATACCATGCTTCTCTCTAGATGCTGACGTCTTCATAATCCAGTCGATCACCAGGAGAAAGAGATATTAATGTTATAGCGAAAAATGTTTCACTCAACTAATTTTCGGTAATTATTGAATTAATTCTTTAAGTTGATTTTTTTTCATATGTGCATCTTAAATAAAGTAAATTTAAGAATTTATGACCATTTGTTTCAGTGTCCAATTTCGGAAATAAATGAGTGCGTCTATTGAATATTACAACAGAATCTTACATTGTTCAAAACATTTACCTTCACTTTCGACATTTCTGAAGGTGATAATAAATAACGTGAAGAAAAAAAGAATGGAATGAATGATAAAGGTAAATCTCAATTATTGATATACATGGTATCTACGGTAATTTGGAAGTACTGTTTATCTGTATGCATCAAATGTTGACGAGCCTTTTTACATATGAACTATGTTTATTTGGAATGTCATCTAAGCTAAGCTAATTTTATTGATTTATAGAGAAATAATGGTTATTGATTATCAGACTGATTTTATCCTGGAGTATTTGTTTATTGATAGTAAAAGATTCTCAGCAAAAAGAAACAATATTTCTAACTATATATATATATATACAGTTAACTTGACTTTGAATTATTCGTATAGTAGTGCTAAAGTGTGAGTTCATGATTAGATTTTTTAAAAAACTTTCATAAATCATTGAAATAAACATAAAACATAAACGAAAAATTTGTCTTCATATTTGTATAGGTGGAATAAAAAATCTTTTAAAAATGTTTTAATAAGCCTTGAAAAAGTCATAAACATTTGACTTCAATCATTGTCAATTGAATGCTTTCATTTAAAAGTTTACATTTAATGAAAATTAATTAGGTTCTAAAAAATTGTTATTGTTCTTGTTGTAATGAATTCTTAACAAATTTTTTTCTTGTAATCTTGATACAATAAACAAACAATAATCTTCATGCATCTATACTAATTAATAAACTAACAGTCATAGTAGTTTTATTTGAAAATGTCATAAATTAAAAAAGTATCAGGAATAAAAGAAACAGGTCACCACTAATTATCATGCTGTTCTGATGGCAGGACAACAATCTATTGTTTTTATCAAAACAATATTCTATTCGATAAATTCAATGTTAGTGTCTACATATGATGTATAATTTTTGTAAAGCTATAGGATATAAAAAACTACCTTTCCATTATTCGGATAATTCTTAAATCATAGTTTCTTTTTAATATAATTATACTATAGTTATTAATATCAATTTGTAAGCCTACAAGTGGATTAGGTACATAATTCTTTGACATTTAACACAAACTAATAGCCAAAGAGATTTGTTTTTAAAAGAGTTCACTGTTTATATCAGTCAAATTTATGAAATGTACAAATAATAATCAAACATGTCAATATTTCACAAATTTTAGCTTTTGTTATGACATTGAAAGTGAAGAAAAAAAAATCATACACTTATTATTGTTTACTTTTGTCAAAATCCATTGATAGTATTTTAGAAATATTTGTGTAGATGCCAACTACTTTACAAGTTCTTCAGTAGTCTATTTCAGGCTAGTGCATAAAAAGAAAAAAAAACACAATACTTCTGAATCAATCATCTTTAAGATGACTCTTGATACTTGCTAAATACCATGCATGAGATGTACAATTCACAAATACGTGAATATTTTTTACTAATAGTTAAATTGACAGGAGATGAACTACATTTACGTTATAATCTGAAAATAATTTTTTTTCAACCTTGTATTGCTATTTTAGTTCCTAGTAATAAATCAGTCACTAACTTATTCAAGTTTTGCAACTCATTACTACAAATAAAGCTGTTTTATGTGCTTTCTTTTTAAAATAGCCAAAGTAAAAATAAAAGATACATACTGTTGTGCAATAAAACAAGTGAACACCAGTTTTGGAATCTGTTACAATAGATATAAAGTATCGATTCTTTGTAATTCAGTTAAGCATTCTATATATTCAATAGGTCCATACTTAGTACAATTAATATGAAATTTTTCGTTCAACACTTTAAAATCAAAAGTGACCAAGAACTATCAAACACACACGTAAATTATCATATCGAATTCAAGAAAAAAAGTAAACTGAGGGAATAAAAACTATAACTGAGCTGTTGATTCAGTTACAAAATTTATGATATCTCTTAACAATTGGAAATAACTATAGTTTGTTATATGAGAAAAAAAAACAGTGTCATTGGTAACATTTTAATCGAGATAATTAATCGACATTTAATTTCGAGAACTTATTATCTTTCTCTAAAGTATTCCAGTTAGCATAAAACATATATAGTTCAATGCTGATATTTGTTGAAACTGATTTAAAGTAGAATAAAGCTGAAATCAATTGTATATTTAATCAAGAATTTACAATTAGATAGAACCAATCTGAGCAATTATTCATTGTAATTTTGTTAGTCTATTAGGTAAAAACGAATGGGTTACCTATTTTCTATTTTTTGGTAAGGACCTGATTATTACTGTAACTTGGAGGGTACTAAGTTACTTTCTCCAATATATATATATATATATATATATATATATATATATATATATATTATTATTATTATCTTACCTCATCACAAATAAATATAAATGTTTGTTTCAGGTGGTTGGGGCATGTGTTACGTATGGCTAACCATCGACTGCTGTGACGAGCTATGTTTTGTGGTGTAGGAGTAGGTTGGAGGAAACTTAGGGGAGGCCAAAACAAAACATCGCACAAATCTATGAAGTCACTAACAAGTGGACTGAGTCATGTTGGTAGATGTAGACTACCTGGTTGGGGTCCGCAAGACGATAGTCACCGATGGTTAGAGACCTTGAACGACATGGCTCAAAATCGTGTGCATTGGCGCAGGTGCATCCACTCTTTGTGTTCTATGAAATTCTAACCTTCTGAATTCCTCATAATCTCTATCTTTCTCCTTCTATATTTATCTCATTGAATTATACTTTTCGAATCAAATCTTCGCTCCCTAATCTTCTCCATTACTGCTAATGCTTCTACTATCACTACCACTCTTGAATTTGAACTGACAGTTACGTCTCTGTGCTGATGTGGTATGGCAACCTGGACTTATGTGCTCATATACGAAGTTTACAATTTAAATATTTGAATAATTTTATTTCCATTAGTATAAACATTTTATTTCTTTTCTTTAGATACGATTCGGCTGTTTATTTTTCTATTATTATGCTAACAACGTGATATTAGCATATGCTTTTAAATATAAACATGCAAAAAACAATACAGATGATATATAATTTAAAGCTAAGACTAAAACTACCACAATAGTTAATGTACTTTCTTTGTTATTCACGACTGAAAAAAGTGAAGTCATCGGACAAATGTAATGCGTCAAATTTTCATAAGTTTAGTTACACTTATTCCATAGGTGTCAATAAACACAATTAGTATTCTTATTTTTATGAAATCCTCAGTTAAAGTTAGACAAATTATAACAGTTAACTACCATGATACCTAACATAATAACGCTTTAATGTCTTATACTCGGACTGCACAAATCAAAACAAGTTTTGTCATCGGATTGTACTCAGCTGTGAGAATAATCACTAGGGTGATAACTTTTCCTTACTTAAAACTTTAGGATTGTACACAGGATAAACAGTAGGACATTCATGTCGTACGGTAGGCTCCACGCTAGTCGCAAAGAGTTAAAAATCCAATTACTTAAGAAGCGCTCAGCAAATTTCCTTGTGGAGTCGACATCTAAGTGTTTGAACACGCTTCCGGTAAAACTGTAAATAAATCTAGGGGGAGCCAAACCAAAACATATCACTGACAAGTGAACTGAGTCATGTTGGTAGGTACCGACTACCTAGTTGGGGCCCGCGATACGATAGTAACTGACAGTTGGAGACTTTGAATGACATAGCTCGAAATAGTTTGTTATGGCGCAGGTTCATCCACTCTTTGTATTCTCCCAAGTTACAATCTGAGTTCCTCATCACCTTCACCTTTCTCCTCTCAAATTTTTTCACCGTATTATACTTCTTAGATAATATCTTCGAACCCCAATTTTTTTCATTATCGCTAATACTTCTCCTACCTCTAACACTACAGGATTCGAAGTGACAGTGATGTCTCTGTGCTTATGTGGTATGGTAATAGGGACTGATGTATGTACGTACAAAGTTCTCCAATGTAACTGACTGAATTACTGATTTTGAAGATTGTACTTATTTCTGTTCATTATTTTAAAATCAAATAGACTTATATTTTATTTTCAATGCTCAATAAACATTTAATCGTCTTACTTATTACTGGTTGATTTAAGGAAATAATTACAAATTCATCACAAACATAAAACTATGAATCTACCAGACTGTTGAGAGTGTTAGATCCCCAGAACTCGCTTGATAAATGCTTTATCTTGGATTTCACGTTTGTGAGCATGGGCTGATCAGCTGACCTTGAGATCGTATTTCTCACCAGGAAAATCTTTGGCTGTGATTAGTTGCAGTGTAGTTTAGTGTGCTAATTTTGTGACTGTCTTACGTACGAAGTTCTGCGTTGTATCTGTCTGTCTGTCTGTCAGCTTTCTGACAATCTTCAATCCAAAGTTATTCTCTAAATTACAGTTTATGAGCTAAACTTCGTCAGTAATATAGTTTCAGTACACATAAGTTTACCCTACTCTTATTTTTTTGATTTGTTACAGATATAATTTTATCTAATCTCTATAAATAACTCCAGTCAAATAAAAATTTCATGAAATTGCTTGTAGTATAATTTTCTTCTAGGTCTTTTCTTTGATTATTCTTCTTATAACTGTTTTCTAGTTAATTATGAATATTTCACACAAGCTAAACTATTTAGATTTCATTTATTTTCATTTAAATGATCTAATCAAAAAATCAATTGATTGAAAGAACTTTTCTTTATGTTCACTTTCTGATTTGTTTTTTTTTGTTTTTTAATTTGATAAAAAAAATGTTGTACACTTATTGATTTTATTAAACACTTTAATTAGTATGTATCAAATTACTGATTGTTTATGATCAAATGATTTCCTGTGTGTATTAGAAGATTATTCATATTTGATAAAATATTCAATGACATCAATTGATTCATCGCCTTTCAGCTCATTATAAGACATATCTTACAATCTAGATGAATAAAGCATTTAAAGAAAAGTAAACTAAGATTAAATGAATTCTTCAAAACAGTTTTGTTCACTTTTCATATCAGTTTTTGTCTTGAACTTCAGTCAATCATGCTGCTGACTAACAGTGAATATGAATTATTTTCAACATCTTGTTTGGATTTTATTTTACAAAAACGTACATATTCAGCAAATATTACAGTTGGATACTTGTTTCTCCCTCTCTCTCTGTAGACAAACTAACTGTCGATTTCACAATAATGCTAATCCGCTTCAGATTGATTTCAAGTAATTACAGCTTCCAACTTTATTATTGATTCGTTAAATACTATTGAAGCTGTACAGCTTATTTGGCATGCTCAATACTAGAAAGCATGAGGAGACATCACAGCGAGTTACGAACCCTTCGTTTTCTCCTTTACATGGTAGAAGCAGCTATAATTAACTGCACGTAATAAGAATGGTCGACAACACCTTATCTAACATAAATTGTTTATCATAGTAAAATTTACTGAGGAATAACTAGTCAGGGAACTTTACTGTAGACAATAATCACAAGATAATCACAGCCGTAAACGCTCGGTAAATTTTGTTTAGTGATTAAGGGAAGTCAGTTACACGCCGTTAAAACAGGATTAAAGTAGCTCTGGGTGCATAGACATTTTCTAGAAAATAGATTCCATAAATATGTCAGCAGGTCCGTCATAACTAGCTCTCTGGCAATGCGATTCGAGGTTGAGCTCATTTGGCAATGTTTAGCCCTTCAAGATACCGTATGATTACTAATAAGTACCAACGAACATAAAATCAGGTCCACAGCTTGCTGCTGATTACCTTCAGTTATTTAGGCCGAAACATTTATTTCATCAAAGTATTTGCAAAAACTCAAATTATTTTAAAAACGTTGTACTAATTGAAACAAAATGGCACTAAGTAAAACCGTATTAGTTTGCTTCATTTGGTAAAACGAGGTAAATAGTTGATACCAAGCTAATTTTATGCTTTAGTAGTATTCGCCCATTGTCTTTCTTCCGATAAAAATAAATATTACTGATATATGACATAGATCACAGTAAATTAACGACATTTTGATCTGTTACTCATGGTAATCATTATTGATGAATGTTACAAGCGCAGAACAATTTAGATGGAAACATTTATCATTTCTATAAAAAGTTTGATTAATATAGGACTGTGAAATGTTGCAAACATGCAAAAACAAACTTTTACGACTGTATATCAAACAAATATTATTTTTAATTCAGTATTATTCTACCGGTAAACATTATACCATGTAGAATAAGAAAAATAGACTATGTAAATGATAATCATCTTGATAATTCCAAATCACTCAAGCTGCCAAGCCGCGGGAAATTAATGTATTCAATTTAGTCCTGATGTCTGATAGAAAGATAAAATTATCGGTGAAACTGGTCTATATATATATATATATATATATATATATATATATATATATATATATATATATATATGTATATATATATATATACAAACTTCAGAATTTATCTTAAATATACAAAATATCAAACAGACAAAAATTCTTCATTATATTCTCATCCATTCAAACACATTTCAAGTATAATTAAATCACATGTATAATAAATCAAAGTGATAATTATTTGCAAATAATAAAATAAATCGATTAAGTATTATATGCTGTTCATTATGATGATGATAATAATAATAATAATATTTAAAGGTCATTTACCTGATGCAGTAATTTGTGTTGAATCACATGACAACAACAAGAGGAAGATATTAGGTCAGGCTGTTAAATCGATTACAAAAATCTAATAGTATACTACCAATAGATAGGTGCAATGTATTCTGATTCGGTTTAGTAAACATTTCAATAGACATTTCATCATGTTTTACTTTAACTTAAATAAGTATAGTGTATAATTGATAAGTCACTCCATGGTACAAGTCTATACTGTGCTTATGGATGACAGATGGCTCTACAGATATTCTATGCTCAGTAAATAAATATCTGACTTGAATGAGACACTTACTTTCATTATACTAGCCTTATAAATATAATTTCGTTCTGTAGTCTTATTTAGCCAAGTAACATTTTCTATGATACATGGACAAACTTATTTAGTTTCATCATTTAGTTTCTATCAATGGACGATTGCTATGAAATAATGGGTAAAGAAATGATATAAAAAAGATCTTCAAATGCATTTATTAGTCAACAATTTATAAACTGAGATCAAATTGTTTTCTAAGCTTCATAATGCGAATGGTAATTTAAATAAAGATATAGTCTTAACATTGATTTATATTCCAATCCTAAGCACCAACAGGCTAGTGGGTAAAAACTTTATCAATGAAGAAACAGTGCAGTTTATATTGTTAGCTGAACAAACTATGTGGATTAACTTGAGAAGTAAAATCTACGAAGGAATTACATTTAAGTCAAATACATTGTCATTATTTGATAAGAATAATATCATAATCACCGTTATCATCACTTTCATATATTATTTAACATTTTATACATATATATATATCAAACAGGAAATAATTTGAAATTTGAAAACTCGGTCATTTTATTTATTTATACTCAAAGAAAAGTTTGAAAACAATGCGAATAGTTTTTGTTTTGTTCTTTGAGGTCACACTAATTACTTTATTATATCACATTCACGTTTCATTGTTCATTGAAAATAGAAATAACGCTTCACTGATTTTGATGAAAGTATAGATGGCAAATAATTTAATTTATAATTATACATGTTGAAAGTTTCATCCATACCCACTATTTATTTATGAAATTTATTTACTGTTCGGTGCAGATTTGAACAAGCTTTTCCACTGAATCTTGTACACTGATAACACAATCACCAAATTTACATGTACAATTTCGCTTTTCCCGAGCTCCAGATAAGCATCCAAGTATTATTGAAGCTAATATTTTAGATACCATATGAGTTAAACTGATTCCTCTTTGTCTGTCAAAGGAAAACGCTTATTCTTTCTTACAGCCAGAGGCGATTGAAATAGAATTCCTAAACAATTTAGGAGTTAATTCATCAGATCTTGTGGCACTTAAGTATGAGCTTTATAATAAGCGACAGTTTTCTATCAAAACCTCTCCAACGATGGCTGATTGTCATGTGATCGACTTGAATCCATTACTGAGCTGATTGTCATGGTCAACGTGTTAAATGTTTTTTCAGCTTATGGTTGGTGCTGGCTGGAAATAGACGATTATCTGAACAAAGGTGCGACAGATGGTCTCTATTATCTGTTCGCTGAGCTGTGACACAAACGTTCCTTTCAGCTTCACTTAGCCTGTCTACTTGGACAATAAATTCACCTACCACTATTACCACATTAGAGTTTATATTTTTGAAATTGATTTTCTGCTTCATCTAAGCTGCAACTAGCGACGGTACGGGCAGAGATAACACCATGTTTCCCTATTTTTCTAAGTTTTTCCTTTACCGCCTAGTCCAACAGAGTACAAGCGACTGCCTAATGCATTACAGCCTAGGAGGTCCTGTTCTGTTTCTTAACTTGATTTCATACATACACCAGGGAGGCTATAGGAAGTAGCAATGGATCCTCCAAATACACTGAGGGTGTCACGCCGATTTTTTATATTGACAAGAAGCGAATGACAGTACTTGGATCGTGTATTCACACCGGAGATTCGACATACATCGATGGTGTGAGATTCTAGTTTCTTAGCTACGGAAGTCTGTTATCCTATATGACACAAGGTTCGAATACTTAAATCTCCGACAGTCTACAATTAGGTTTCATGAGACAACATTTAATGTACACAAATCATTACCATTGACGGAGCGCGGTGATATAGAAATGCAAGAAAATTTAATTATAGGGATACAAAAGTTATTAGGAGGTGAGTGAGGGATCTAATCGTGAACAAAATAATCTCGAATGCTGTTAGATGTATGAGGGTAAGGGACACTTTCTATATTAGGCCCTCTAGAGTCGAGAGCAAAACTTCGACCTCGGATCTTAAGTTGCTGCTGCTCTTAGTCTTAACATTCTCTAACCCATTTTCCTGGCGTAGTTGGACCGAAAGATACGTATTTCAGCCGATACAGCTCGAGTGAGTCGTCAAGATAAGAAAGCCTGACCGCGCTAAGGTAGCAGCCAATTAAAAATCTTAAGCAGTCAAAATGTCTGCAAATTATTTACCTTACATGAGGACTTGGCAAGAAATTGTGTGGGTTAATTTAAGCCTAAATAAAGCTAATTGTAACCTTGTATGACCGGTAGGTTGTCTATTTTATTGGCATTTTAGGCACCGATCTAAAATCTGATAATGGTTGAATGCTAAATGTAACAGTGTTTCGTTGAATTGTACTGTACTAGTTACAGATTATTTGCGTCATTCCTCAAAAATGTTAATTTAAGATAACATTTTGAAATGCAAAATAATCGACTGACTAAAAAAGGTTTGTTATTTAGAAATGTAGTTGGATGTTAGGAATAAAACAAAGTACTACAAACGTACGTACAAATAAATGCATAATAATCCAGATATTTTTATATATACTACAAAAATCTATCTTCTGCGTTTTTGATAAAAGACTATTTGATTAGTTGTCTCTTATGAATCACAAAATCTTCTTTTGTACATTTAAAAGAATTACTTTGTCCACTTTTTATTATTATGCAGAAAATATAAGTGCTGAGATTCGTCACATTGGAAATTGCTACCCCAATATTGTATCATGGAAATAAAGAAAACGCGATTTGAAGTCTAAATTTAAGTACCTTCTAAGATTTACAAACATTTTAAGTCTGGTTTCAGCTTTACATACTAAAAGTGATTGAGCTACATCCCTTTTTTCAGAAGAAGCTGTTTTCATTTAATTTTACATTTCTATAATAAAATCTTTCATCTGCATTATAAGATACTTCCAATTCAAATGAGTCATATTTAGGCTAATATACATATTTTAGTAACCTTTACAGAATCATCTAGACGATCACCTGTTAGTCACAGTTACATATCTTTTGAGGTTCTCATTTACTTCTTAATAGTAATCAGTAATGTATAGGTGAACAAGTAAAATCTTATCAGACTTTATTTAATGAAGTCTACCGAAAATAGCCCCTGACGATCACAGAAACTACTTACATACGAATGGAAATTGGTTTGGTACTCTCTATTGAATCCCTCTAATCATTCAGTTGTCAATATTGGTCTGGTTTGAATTAGTATGCCTCCAAACACATTTTAAAGTTTGTACAGTTGAATCAATGAGACTGCAAACATTGAATTAATACATTTTGAAACAGTGCAAAGCAAAGCATTTTTGGGACAGAACAGTTCTATCTCGGTGATATGTAGAACTATGAGAATACCTTTCACCATGCTAAAATTCTTTATTAGCAAACGTATTTTTACTAAAGCTAACGTGGAAGACTGATCGCGTCACCTACTGCATTATTACATTTAGAAAACCTACTCCTAATTTAACTAATGCTTAGTGATTTGTTTACACTGCATTAATCACTTTTAGTTCAGTGAAATATTAAGACTAAATCTTCTCGTGATAACTAAAATTGCAACTGTCATACGATATTATGAGTTAACTAGTGATAATTTAAATGATACATCTACTCGGTTCATTGAATACTACGTATTTGGTTGCAATGAAACGTTCTTAGTACATTTCTGTAAATTACGAGTGCTCAGAATTTGAGCCGACAGTGATTAGCTTTCATTCAAGCCCGACTAATTCTGATACGACGATGCTACACTATGGTCAATGGAAGAATCTCAAAGTTAATGCCTTCCTCTTATTCAATGAAAAGAATAGGAGAGGAATAAATCACCATGTTATCTCTTGATCAATTTGTTTCCAAACATAGCGAAAGCTTTTTTAGTGGATAACGATATGCACAAAACGAAAGACAACTTTTTCTCTTAAATCTGGTGTCACGAAGTAACGCCACCAAATAAATAATCTGCAAAAAATACTAAATGTACTGAACTTATTTCCCTCCTTCTACAGCCACTTGATAATACACACCTGGAGAGTGGTGATGATGTTTTATTTCTTTAGGTAGTTTACCAGTCTTCCTGAACAAATGAAGTTAATAAGTAGTATGCAACTAGCCAAGTCAATGTTTCCTTCTTTCTCCCCATTGAACGCCAAAGAATCATTAATGTATTTTGCAAGTCTGTCTTTTACTTCAACAAAAACAGCTTTGACTAACATATAGGTAATATATTCTTTCGTCTTCACATATCTCGATCTTCCCAAAACTAACTTTATTGAATGTACATTTTCCCTTTTGTTCTTAAAGTATGCCAAATACATGATAACTTTCGGTGGTTTTAGATTGTCAGTACAATTGCTCTTAAATAGTTTCGGAATTTTAAGGTAAAGTTTTTGAAAAACTAGGTGTTGAGTGCACAAAACACTAAATACGATTGTATAAACATCAAACTTTTAAACTAAAAATAACACCTCTAGTTTATATACATGTAGCTGAACTGGAATGATTTAAATAAAGATGGAGTACATCTAGCCGTACCTTGGAATGGGATAATTATCAAGAAAATAGAAACTAATCTACTACTTTGACATCTATTTCGAATTGTCGCAATGTGGATAATAACGACGTACATCCAACTGTTCAACTAGTTTGCACATCACTGACAACCGACTGCATTAACAAAACACAAACAGATACAAGTAGCTATTTATTTGCTTAATTATCATATTTTATCAATTCAAAGGTATGTGAACAAACAGTATACTTCTAATAAATCCATATTAATTTTACAAAAAATTGTCATGTTGAAGGACAATATTTTTTCCAAGGTTATAACACATGAAATTTAGGATTTTTCGCTAAGTGAAATCATCAACGGAGAAATGACTACTATGTAGTGCTGAGATGAATAAAAGTATAAGTCGACCAATATTGGTAACACAGGCTGAGTAGTGATAAAGTAACTAGAAATTGGATCAAATACTTGGTCAACGACTGAATAGTGTATGAAGTGATGTGAACTCATTTCGAAATAAATTCAATATTCGAATTATAACGATCTGAGGACACGTTTGAGGGAGAACGTATCCTCAGTAATTTCCAACATGTATAACAACCCTTTAGTCCGGTTTTAAAAGTGATGCTATCAGGGAAAGTGATAAGTAACACAGTCATCAAGTTCTGCGTCAGAAACAATGACAGGGAATTGAAGCTACAAAACTCTAGACGCGACGTCGATCTCTGTGCTGTGGGAGTGAAAAGATTCTATATACAACAAGTCATTTCATTAGTAATCAACACTTTGAACCTATGCATTTTAGGTAACATGTGGATGTAAATACAACGGAGAGATCTAATTATCACCACTCAGTTTGTACATTGTTTAAGCGCCGGCAAACAACACAAACCGTTGAGACGTTGTTGCGAAGATCATTGGCACTCAAAATACCTAAATCTATTCGTTAACACAACTAACAAGTTGGGTAAAGTGTTTGTTTTATTTAGACGAGGTCTAATATTCAAAAAATGTTCTTCACATTAATCTCTCACTTATTTTCTTACTATTGTTTATTATTTACAAAGCCAGCTGTTACATTTATGTAACACTTCTGTTTTCCCAGTAAATTTCTGCACTACTTAACCAAACCTAGTTTCTCGAATCACAACTTTTGCACGACCAACTAAAACTACCACATGTCAATAAATGAGTTATTGGTAAAATAATCATCTGTGAGACTTTTATGAAGATCAACTGTTATGATAAAATGTTGAGGTTTAGTACACTTTATATATATTTAATGCAGTTTCAGTTTTGACAAACTTATCATTTTAGCTTAATGGATCATAGTGGTTGGGGCACAAAGTGCTAACAGAATGGATTATCGTAAACAAGCTAGGGACAAGAAGGCATCTTAACCTGAAACTCCTAGAGCGCACACTTTTTCATGTATACAAATTTATAAACAGCTGTTAACACAAATGACCCAGACCTACTGGTCAGGAGTAGAAAACAACCCAGCTGAGGAAATTAGGAAAAAATGAAGATGATCAGGAGATATTGCTCAAATCATCAAACGGCATCACAAGGCCCTGATATGGAATCCCAGAGGCAAAGCGGAAATAGGAAGACCAAAGGACACTGAACTGAGAGTTGGAAGCAGACATTGAAAGCATGGATAGGACTTGACAATAACCCAAGGAAGGGATGCTTGGAAACATCTCATCGGCAGTCATTATTTAAAGAGAGGTGCTGAAGTGAATAAGCACCCCCATCACTGAGAACTAGTTAGCGAACCCCAAAAAGATATTACATGGAGCAAATGTAAACTGCATTTCGTCTGATGATACATTAGGCTCTAGCGCCTATTAAAAATGAGGAAGGACTACAATGGCAAACGTGACAAATAATTAGTGAAAGATATGTAAAGTCTCTTCCAGAATGGAGAGGTACAAAAAAGAGAGCACTTTTTTCTGTTACTTAACCAAGTATTCTTGTGATGAGATCTCCGTACAGTGAATCTAGAAAGTCAGTTTCCCTTTTGAAATAAAAGAATATGGATTTGAATTAAGAACCCGAACAGGGTAGTTGGATATTGTCCGTGTGGTCCCAACCGAGCTATATTGGCTGGGACATATGCTCCTAAAGGTTCTCCCATGACAGGAAGGAGAACCATGAGACTAAAAGCAGCTACCCAAGGTCTGAGGGCGAAGTCGTACTGCTGACTGTAGAGGGGTGTGACAGCAGTAAGGTGTTTCCCTCGGACAACCAGCATCTGCAGTGATGCTGCCTTCTCACAAGGAAGGAAGGGTTAGAAAAGGTCGACCCTAAAAATGTCACAACTCATCTTACCTCACGGATTTCCGTCTCCCACAGCCACCTGAAGGGCGGAGTTAACACTCCAAAAATTCATAAAAAGGTCGTCCGTGGCCGGTCTTAAGCAGTTGTCACTTGAGCTTAGCGGTCACGCTCCTAAGTCTCTAAGACCAACACTAATCCAACTTCTCTTTCAGGTTCCTCAAGAAACACCCTTCCACGATGTGGGGAGCCGAAAAGTAACATCCGCCGTCATATCTATAAATCGATCACAAACAAATCCTTCCTACACCACCTATCATCTCTCTTATCCCCATGACTGCCCCTTCTCATATTTCTTTATCAACCAGCAATGTTACCGCAAACGATTGGAGTACACGCAACGTTTTACCTGGTCTCCTGAAACCTCGTTCTGAAGTACATATTGGAGATTTTAATGTTCGGGCATTGTGTCAAATAAGACAACAAGCTTCCTGAGCTAGGACCTCAGAATCTTGCGCTATTGATGTATACTGTCTCCGAAACGCGAATACACGATCCAAGTGGCGTCATTCACTTTACCTCACCAAGTCAAAATAAAGAACCAGCTCGATTTACTCTTCGTGTGTCTGGTAGCCATCCTGTTGCTTCACGTGGCCTCGCTAGTGTAGGTATGGCAGAGTTCTAGGGCATAAATAGCTCTTTTAGAATGGATCCCAGTAGGCAGTCACTTGTGCGATGTCCGAGTAAACACGAAAGTACGGAGTCGTAAGGATAGGGACACCCAGCGTTGCCTATTCGTCGAATCTGCCTACGCTCCGATTGACTGCAGTTCAGACGGTATGAAAGATGAGTTATAGGGAAACATTTCGGACTTCCTCCTAAAAGTTAGACGCACTAATATAGCAACAGAGGCTGGTGACTTCAATGCTCAAGTAGGTAGACTAAGTGAGCAGGAGACACCTGGGTCAATCCTATGGTATCGCAGCTGATCTAACAGATAATGGCGACCGTCTGCTGCAAGTATGCTCAGATAACCACCTATTTCCAGCAAACACTAACTTTAGGCATAAGGAAAAACATCTCTTGACCTGGCGAACTCCAAAGCCGCCTCAACGCTGGACCCAACTAGATCACATTGCCATCAAACACCGATGGAGGGGTTCGATGGAGGACTGTAGCTCGTTCTGGGGCACAGGTTTAAATTGAGATCATGCACTAGTGCGAGCGCGTATGTGTTTATGAATTACAGGACGTAGGAAGAACAACGCCAGGAGACCTCTCACGGTCCTATTTAATGATAGAGCAGCTACGAATATATTTCATGAACAACTAGAAAAACAGTTAGGCGACCATGTAAGTGATTACCATCCGGAGGCAGCTTGGAATGACATCAAAAAGGCTGTGGAAATAGCAGTGATATCGGCTAGTAGGGCAAACCATAAGGCTAGGAAGAAGCCGTGTATCTCAATTGTATTAGCCGAACTGCTAGATGATCCGAACTGATTCCGCCTGGTTGTGAACATGACGAAGAGCGAAGCAAGCTTAGGCGCAGGCTGATAGGAAGCTTTCGCAAGGATCGCGAATAGTAGTGCGTCGCGAAGGCGAGAGCGATGGAAAAGGCAACGGCGATAAGCAACAGCAGACAGTTGTTCCGACTTATCAAGGAAACTGGTATTAGAAATCCAACTGATAGCGGAACTATCTCGGAAAAGGAAAGTCTTATTATTCATGCTCAATCCAGGAGATTGGATCGATGGACAGGACACTTTACGGATCCGTCCAATTAGCCTTCAGCCACACTTCGGTTGCACACGACCTCAAGGCATCCTGAATGGCAAATCGATGTAAGTCCCCCAAGTTTTTATGAAGTTGAGAAAGCTATAGTAAATCTAAAGCGAAGAAGAATAGAAGGCCCTAAATGACATCTGAGATTTTTAGCGATAATCGTCCAGTTTTAGCAGCCAGATTGACCGAGATCTTAGGTAGAATCTGGGAACCGGACGCAATCCCATCCCACCGGTATCAATCCCTGATTGTCCCAATCTATAAGAAACGACACAAGTCTTCTTGTGACAATCACAGAGGAATAAGTCTAACTAATATAGTATCTAAAATATTGGCCTCAATAATACTTCGACGCTTAACGAAAGCTCGTGAAGAGCAGACAAGAGAAAACCAGGCTGGATTCAGAACTGGACGTTGATGTTTAGACCACATTTTATCACTATGACCAGTCCTGGTACATAGACAAACATTTAGTCGTCCGGCAATAGTTCTTTCGTGGACCTTAAGGCGGAATTTGACTTTGTCGATTGAGGTTTTGTGGCAGTGCCTGTCATTAAAAGGTGTACCAAAGAAGTACATTTACCTTATACAGGCTCTCTACTCGAACACCACTGGTCGGGTGAGAGCTTATGGCCAACTGTCATCGGAATCGGTTACCTCAAGTGGTGTCCGTCAGGGCTGTCTACTTTCCCCACTCTTGTTTAACTTTGTCGTATATATGCTTCTAAAGTTAACATTATCATCGTCTGACTCTTCAGGGGTGGACCTTTTACCAGGAAACATGCTTGCTGATTCAGAATATGACGATGACATAGTCCTACTTGGTGAAGATGCTGACAAAATGCAGAGTCTTCTGACTACCCTAAGCAACAATGCAAGCATGTTCGGGATGCGGTTTTCCCCCTCGAAATGCGAAATGTTGCTTCAAGATTGGGTTTCATCGGCACCTGAACTAGTGATAGGGAGTGAAGTAGTTGAGCGTGTAGACCGCTTCACTTATCTGGGGAGTCTCATCAGTGCTGATGGTCTGGTGACTGACGGAATCTCCGCACGGATACAGAAAGCTCGACTGGCTTTTACCAGGTTGCATCATTTATGGCATAATTGAGATATCCGTTGGCTGACTAAAGGACGAGTGTACTGCGCAGTGGTTCGTTCCGTCCTACTTTATGGATGCGAAACATTGCCGGTAAGAGTTGAGAATATTTGTAGGTTATTAGTATTCAATTATAGATGTCTTCGACACATTGCTCGTATATCCTGGGACAACTGAGTAAGCAATACTGTTGTTAGGAAATGGGTGCTAGGTAAGGATGTCAGTTCAAAAGATGAAGTATTAACACTTCATCATTTGAGGTGATTGGTACATGTGTAACGTATGCTCAACCACCCACTGTTTCGCCAAGCGATGTTTTGTGGTGTAGGGGGAAGGTTGGGAGAAACCCAGGGGCGGCCAGACTAAGACATGACACAAATACAAGAAAAGGAATGGATCATACTGATAAGTGCAAGCTATCTATTTAGTGTGCGCGGTATGATACTAACCGACGGTTGGAGACCTTGAACGGCATGTCTCAAAATCGTTAGCAATGGCGCCGGCGCATCCATTCTATGAGTCATCCCGAATGCTTATTTTCTGGGTTTATTACTCAGATTTTACTCTTTTGAAATTTATTTCTTGAATAATTTCTTCGAACCATAATCTCCTCCATTACCGCTAATACTTCTACTATCTCTACCACTATGGGTTTTGAACCGACAGTTGCGTCTGTGTCAATGTGGTATCATAACCTGAACTTATGTGCGTACGTGCGAAATTCTAAGTTGTAAATGACTGACGATCACTCCTCAGACTAAAACCCGGTAATGTTTTTATTTGGCTGTCCTTACTTCCGCCAACATTGCGCGTGCAGGTAGACGTCTTTTGCATAAGTACAGCATACAATTCATAAACCTGTCAACTTATCTCGATAATCATGGCTGAAATCACAGTAATTTACCTAGTTGTCCCGCGAGACGAGACCAGTCTTTGGAGGATAACTACGATCCGAAACCCGCAATTTATGCAAATGTACTTCCATGTCCTTAGACCACAAAGTAATACAAAGCTGGATAAAGATCAGTATCACACTTAAGCCACAAGAAACGTAAGTTGTTAAAACACAATGCGAGCATTTTCGAGCTAGAGCCAAGTTTGCGCCAAACACTAAACTTCGAAGGATGGTAACCCATCCGATGTAAGTGAAACGGTGAACGCCCCCTACTACCCTACTTTGTTTATCAGGCTATGACCGATGAGATTTTTTCTACACGCCTAAAGAGCAACCATTAATTAATTCGTATGGATGCGAGACGTTGCACACATACCAAAAAACACAAATTTATTTGGTGGCTTAATGCTTGTAGTGACCCCTATTACAAAAGTAATTTCAGCATTGGATGACCAGTTCACAGAAGTGTCACTCGCTACTAGTAACTATAAGAATGTTCTCATTATTTTGAGACCTAACAGTACCCTAACACATATGAAAACAAGGCATCCAAAAAAAAGATGAAGTCTTTCGGACTTTCTAAGAATTTAGGAATTAGCTTTTTGTGAGCTACGATTTCATTTCTATTATTTTGATGCAAGCAGCCTGTACTGCTTGTCAACAGTAATTAAAGCAACAAATTAAAAACAAAACAATTCTGCATCCGTCGTTGGCAAACTCATAACAAACTTGACAATTACTATGACCTACGTACAAGTAATATAATTGAAAAATTCAGAAGTCAAGAAGCTAGTCTGCCGGCGTAGGAAATTTAACCTTATGGTGTTGGGTGTAGTTGAATTTTTCCGACATGCAATCCGTAAAGGCAGTTTGACCGTCACCCCAATGTAGCTTCTGATAGAATGAAAATCAAATGAGTACAGTGAACTACCTTTATCTCCCTGGGATAAATACGAACGAATGGCTCTTTTCCTTTCATTTCTTCTTCATGTCGATGCTCATTTTGAAATGCGAAATAAGTAGTCAATATTCCAATTGGTAACCCAAGTAAAGACAACGTCTTGTAAACTAGTCTGGGGGCTACAATAGAACTGGAGTATCGTTTTGATTAGCTTACTTCGGCTGTGTCCAGCAAAAGTGAAAGCCCATAGGGCATAACCTCGACGAGGGGTTTTAAAGGGAACGCCGACTTTGTACATAACTGTTAAATGCTAACAGTCAAAAATCGCGCCAATCTTTGAGTACCATGTTCATTATCTTATTAGCATTAAGGTGACAGATTGAAACATGTAATCTCACATCCATACGTGGTCGGTCGTTGTTAACTGAGTCCTTGAAGTGGATGCGATTCATTACTATGACGGATTATGACGGTCAATCAGGTTGTATGGATATTTCACCTTCATATCTGTTTCAAGCACATGTTCGGATGAATTTGAATTTTATGACAGAACACCTTTTTAATGAAACCAAGTTCTACAAATCATCTCATACGAACCAAACATTCAGTTTTTGTCATTAGTTGTATGAGATGTCACTGGTCTGGTACATTGCCGCTACCGCTTAAAATTGCGAAAGGTTTTTCGATACATTTTATCAACAAGTGAAGCTGATGTGCGTAGTCACCCTTTACAAAGTCGTCACGCAAAATTAGGGTGAAACTTTGGTCAGTTATCACAACAACTCAACGCTCGACCCCGAGTACTTTATCTAGCGCTCAAGTTGGGTACACAACTATTTCGATATGATAGAGTGGTGTGTTTGTGGTGTTTGAATGAACTAGTAACTTCTTGTTGTTGTGGAATGCTTGATTTCGAATTCTAAATACAATACATTCGTTTGTGCATATATTTAATTCTTGATACATATACTTCTAATTACTACACTGGCGTCGCGATGGAACTTGTAATGGAACAGCTAGATATTCATTCTACTTCTGAAGCTTTTGAAGATTATTTGGAAAGGTTTGAAATCTGGAGTATGACCAGGAAAGATGTCAAAGATGATAAAATTGTGGCTCATTTCCTAACATTCGTCGGAAAAGAAGCGTACAGCTTATTAAAAACTTTGGCATATCCAGAAAAACCTATTTCACTTCCCTATGCAATGCTAAAGGAGTTATTATTGAATCATGTAAGGTGCCCTGGTTTTGAATGCCGTGAAAGAGCGAAATTTCATAAGATGATTCGTCAAAATGACCAAAATGTTAAGGAATTCATTCTTGAATTGCAGAAACAGGCTGTCAAATGTAATTTCGGTGATCAACTTCATGTGCAGCTGAGAGACCGATTAATTGCAGGAATTAACATACCTAGTTTGGAAAGAGAGCTGTTAAGAATGTCAAACTGTTCCTTTCAAGATGTTAGAACTGCGTGCATTAACTACGAGGCGTTGAATGAACTTGATATTCAGTCGATGAAGATTTCCAATACTTTGATTAGTTGTCATGATGAAAAGCAATCTCAGGGTCAATCAAAATTGTGTTCGTTTAACAGAGGTTCCTATTCTCGTGTAAAAATGAACGGTGTCTCAAAAAAGAATTACAAAGGAAATCAAAAAGGTGAGACCAAGTTTGGCAAATGTTTATCATGTGGAAAACTTCATTCTCGTTATTATTGTACATTTCGTAATGCTAAATGTTTTAGATGTGGTAAGATAGGACACATTCAAGCAGTATGCAAAGCTACTGTTCATTTTGCCTCAAGTAGTACTAAAGCTTGTAATTTAGATTCCAATAATTCAGCTGATCCTAATGATCATTTATCTTTGTCTACCATTTCGAAAGGTAATGCTCATATTCAAAAGCGACTATATACATCGCTTGGTTCATTTCATGACTTCATTGTGGACACAGGTAGTATAGAGTCCATTGTTTCATTCAAGAACCTGAAATCGTTAGATCCGAACGTTGTGATACGACCCACTGATGTATCAATATTGGGGATTACTGGACACATACTGCCTATACGAGGATGTTGTGAATTGCTAATAAGAGATGATGATTCCTCATATATACCTTGTGAATTTTTAGTTAGTGAAACAGGACTGTCAATACTGGGTTTAAAGAATTTGAAAAGGCTTAAAGTGGAGTTGTCTCTCCTAGTTTCTAAAGAAAATTCTGATGCTTTACTTAAAGATTCGATAGCCACGTGTGCTAAGTGCAATGGAAGTATGAAAATGGTTCAGCACGGGAGTGCCAAGCAAATTCAACATGTTGACTACATTTCTCGACAGTCATTAAATGCAGATATTTGTCGTACAGCAAAGAATTGCGAAAAGTGTCATAAGCTGAAAAATCAGCATTCGAGGTTGAGTGATTCTATTGCCGCCTCAACATTTAATGAGCTGGAGAGGGGAGTAGATACCTTTCTACTGCAATATAGAAATGCCAGACATTCGGTGACGAAAGAGACTCCATCAAAACTATTAAAAGGAAGAATTCTTCGGTCGAATATGAGATGTTTGGAGTCCGCAGAAGTTACATATTATCGTGGCAATGATCTTCGACCATCCACGGGGATTGTTCTGAAGAATGTCGGGAAATCTATGGTGCGACTTCTAGATATCAATGACTTAAGTACACACAATCGACATGTTGATCAAATACAATTCCAAGAACCAGGTGAGTCTGTTCCAATTTCGGTTGTTAATTCTAATACTAATGAGAGCATTCTAGATAATACAAAGCCTTTATCCAATACACTGTCGGACAGACACAGGATGAATTTGAGAAGAAGACGTACGATTGATTACAGACATATACATTCCAATTTAAGCTGTGGCGGATGTGGTGTTTGAATGAACTAGTAACTTCTTGTTGTTGTGGAATGCTTGATTTCGAATTCTAAATACAATACATTCGTTTGTGCATATATTTAATTCTTGATACATATACTTCTAATTACTACACTGGCGTCGCGATGGAACTTGTAATGGAACAGCTAGATATTCATTCTACTTCTGAAGCTTTTGAAGATTATTTGGAAAGGTTTGAAATCTGGAGTATGACCAGGAAAGATGTCAAAGATGATAAAATTGTGGCTCATTTCCTAACATTCGTCGGAAAAGAAGCGTACAGCTTATTAAAAACTTTGGCATATCCAGAAAAACCTATTTCACTTCCCTATGCAATGCTAAAGGAGTTATTATTGAATCATGTAAGGTGCCCTGGTTTTGAATGCCGTGAAAGAGCGAAATTTCATAAGATGATTCGTCAAAATGACCAAAATGTTAAGGAATTCATTCTTGAATTGCAGAAACAGGCTGTCAAATGTAATTTCGGTGATCAACTTCATGTGCAGCTGAGAGACCGATTAATTGCAGGAATTAACATACCTAGTTTGGAAAGAGAGCTGTTAAGAATGTCAAACTGTTCCTTTCAAGATGTTAGAACTGCGTGCATTAACTACGAGGCGTTGAATGAACTTGATATTCAGTCGATGAAGATTTCCAATACTTTGATTAGTTGTCATGATGAAAAGCAATCTCAGGGTCAATCAAAATTGTGTTCGTTTAACAGAGGTTCCTATTCTCGTGTAAAAATGAACGGTGTCTCAAAAAAGAATTACAAAGGAAATCAAAAAGGTGAGACCAAGTTTGGCAAATGTTTATCATGTGGAAAACTTCATTCTCGTTATTATTGTACATTTCGTAATGCTAAATGTTTTAGATGTGGTAAGATAGGACACATTCAAGCAGTATGCAAAGCTACTGTTCATTTTGCCTCAAGTAGTACTAAAGCTTGTAATTTAGATTCCAATAATTCAGCTGATCCTAATGATCATTTATCTTTGTCTACCATTTCGAAAGGTAATGCTCATATTCAAAAGCGACTATATACATCGCTTGGTTCATTTCATGACTTCATTGTGGACACAGGTAGTATAGAGTCCATTGTTTCATTCAAGAACCTGAAATCGTTAGATCCGAACGTTGTGATACGACCCACTGATGTATCAATATTGGGGATTACTGGACACATACTGCCTATACGAGGATGTTGTGAATTGCTAATAAGAGATGATGATTCCTCATATATACCTTGTGAATTTTTAGTTAGTGAAACAGGACTGTCAATACTGGGTTTAAAGAATTTGAAAAGGCTTAAAGTGGAGTTGTCTCTCCTAGTTTCTAAAGAAAATTCTGATGCTTTACTTAAAGATTCGATAGCCACGTGTGCTAAGTGCAATGGAAGTATGAAAATGGTTCAGCACGGGAGTGCCAAGCAAATTCAACATGTTGACTACATTTCTCGACAGTCATTAAATGCAGATATTTGTCGTACAGCAAAGAATTGCGAAAAGTGTCATAAGCTGAAAAATCAGCATTCGAGGTTGAGTGATTCTATTGCCGCCTCAACATTTAATGAGCTGGAGAGGGGAGTAGATACCTTTCTACTGCAATATAGAAATGCCAGACATTCGGTGACGAAAGAGACTCCATCAAAACTATTAAAAGGAAGAATTCTTCGGTCGAATATGAGATGTTTGGAGTCCGCAGAAGTTACATATTATCGTGGCAATGATCTTCGACCATCCACGGGGATTGTTCTGAAGAATGTCGGGAAATCTATGGTGCGACTTCTAGATATCAATGACTTAAGTACACACAATCGACATGTTGATCAAATACAATTCCAAGAACCAGGTGAGTCTGTTCCAATTTCGGTTGTTAATTCTAATACTAATGAGAGCATTCTAGATAATACAAAGCCTTTATCCAATACACTGTCGGACAGACACAGGATGAATTTGAGAAGAAGACGTACGATTGATTACAGACATATACATTCCAATTTAAGCTGTGGCGGATGTGGTGTTTGAATGAACTAGTAACTTCTTGTTGTTGTGGAATGCCTGATTTCGAATTCTAGATACAATACATTCGTTTGTGCATTTATTTAATTCTTGATACATATACTTCTAATTACCACAGTGTTACATCCTGTGCTTCAGTGATAAGAACTTTCTTTACATATATAAAATAACCAACCGTAATACTATTCTTTTCATTCCAATAGATGATTTCACTCAATACATGTACATGGAATACAGATGATACGCGAAGATGCAGCAATACCTGTAGAATCTTTTTTGAATGTTTTGTTTTTTGGAAAATCCCTCCATGTTTACATATTTTGCTATGACATGACGGACTTTTTCTGTTGACAGTTTTGGTATTTTATTTGATTCCAATTTGAGATTTTATCATTGTATATTGTTATTCTTTCTACATTTTGTACTTATATTGAAGTTTTTGTGTTTGCTTCTGAACTGTACA